>OY730193.1:6650878-7250878 GCA_963422505.1 Pseudognaphalium luteoalbum | reverse complement strand
TTAATGAGAACAGAGTATGTAATAAGAATGATATGACAATATCAAAGTACGAGAGTAATAGTAGCTGAATGGTGAATATTATTAAACATAAAATTCACAAGTGTTGATTGCGGAATGGAATAGCCCAAGCTAATCCAAATCAAACACTCAGGCTAATCTTTTACAAATGAGATGAACAGCAGTGGACAAACACGCTGACTGTTCACTCGCTGAATCGATAATACGCGCTTAGAAAAACTACTCACTGACAGACAAGTGATTAACACGAATGAACGACTAGCCTCTAAAGTACAATATACTGGACTATTTATACTACAAGAGTTCCTAGAATATCTCCTACAAAATAGGATCTTGGAATGACACGTGTCACTGCTTGATTGGCTTGATCTCTGATAAACCGACATTCTGCGGGTCCCAATTCTGTTACCGCAGATATCTCGTTTCCTTTAGACTAATCATTCGCTGCCACGTAATCCTTCTGAATATTCTTTAGATACACTTTAAGTACAAGAAACTCTTGCTGATGTATATAAGTACAATACTTTTGCACTTATAGTTAAAGAGGCTTTATTGAATAGTCACTGAAGAAACAACATTCCTTTTCACTCACTGTAAGCTAACACGCTCTGTAGAATGTCTTGAAATATTGTTCTTCAGTGACTAGCTGTTATTTGGGCAGTGACTTTTGCCATTATTACATATGAAGATGTAGAACACTCGCTGCTTATTATCAGCGACACACCAGGTTGAGTTCTAATCTTCCTCAGCATATCATATCCTTCAGAGTAAGGTGAATAGTGATCAGCAATGTTAAACTTCAGCAACAACAGTTTTGATACAATTCATTTCTTCATCGAATAGTGTATAGTTAAGTTGACCAGCGACCAGCGACTCAATCATGGTCAGCGACCAGTGACTCAATACAGTGATTTACCGATAACTGGTTTCTACCTTTAGTCAATATGTGTTCCATTCTCAACACATGATCACAAATCTCACATTGACTAACTTGTAGCAACAAGTCCAACAAATCGTTGACCTCCAACTCAATCAAAATGCTCAAAAGCAATACATCACAATTATATATATATATATATATATATATATATCAACAATAACAATCAATAATCAGCTATGTTTATTTCATTGTAACTAATATGTCACAACTAAACCACACTGAAGTTCCAAGTCTATTCACCTGTCCACTTCAATCTCCACTCAGTGTTCTATTTCACCGAGTCTTCGGTGTATCTTGAATTATCACAAATAATTGAGTTAGTAACTCATTATATTAATACACTTCATCTCGAACATGTATCTCTTATTTCGTATTTAAATGTACTAATTAATAATAATAATATCAATTTACTGCATCATTTCTTAGTCTAATATATATACATGTAATAATACATAAGAAATTATAGCATTTTTTATCTAGTTCTAGTTCCTGCTTCTGATCCCTACCCGATCGGCTATCCCCCACATCCGATCGGCTGTCACTCATATACCCGATCGGCTCACTTCTAGCCAATCGGCTAGATTGAAGTTTTTCAAGACTTTTGTTCCGATGCCAAGTTCTGTAACCAATTTGTACTAAACTAGTCGTTCATCTTAATTTACCCGATCGGGTAAGTGGTCATACCCGATCGGCTCAAGTAATCTAGCCGATCGGCTATGGAACCTAAACATAGAACCCAACAACCTTCATTTTTATTTCTGCAGAACCTTAACTCCGAATTTATCATATTTACAGCTTCAAACTCAGATTATAACTATTCTAGGATCATAGAAACATCATATAACATCAACAAACCTCAATAACAACTTGCAAACTCAACTGTATATCAAAATCATTCATGTATCTAACCTAATTTCAATCAAACACATATATATACATGATATAACTTTAAAACACTTACAAATCTGAGAATAGATGGAAGATGATGTAGATAATGATGAAATCAACTGCTATATCACAATTCACAGCCTTGATATTGTTAGAGTTTTTGTTTATGATCTTCAATTTTAGGTGTTATTAGGTTTGAACAAGTGATAAACCAATTTTTGGGAAAATTTAGGGAAAAAGGTCGGCCCCTTTCAAACCATCTCATTATTTTACAGTGTAATATTATACCCGTTCTAAGCCTATTGTCTGGAACCTAAAAACCATTTGAGAGAAAACTACTCTAATTTACTGTGAACTATAACTATTTAAAACGAGCAATAATTCACTATTCACAATTAGTCCTTTACCGAATTTTCTAAGTTATAAATCAAAACATATAAAACACAATATTTATAATATAACAATTAATAATATCTAAGTAAGAGAAATTACCGAATTACTCTTAGGCCATAATAGCGGGTGTTACAAATCTTCCCCCTTACGAAGATTTTGTCCCCGAAATCTCGCTAGATTCAAACAAATGAGGGTATCGCGAGCGCATGCTCGACTTAGTCTCCCAGGTAAGGTTCGTCCCCAAACTATGTCTCCATTTCACTGAAACCATCGGAATCTCTTTCTTGCGTAACTTAGTCACCTTTTTATCCGGTAACTCAATGGGCTCCTCAATCAATTTCTGACTATTATCAACTCTAAGGTCTTGTAATGGAAGGATTTGGGATTAATCCTCCACATTATATTTTCTCAAATAACAAACATTAAATGTGTCGTGAATACCAGATAACTCAGAAGGAAGATCCAAGGCGAATGTCTGATTCTGAATGGACCAATATACCTCGGGGTGAGTTTTTCACGTTTACCAAATCTAATAACACCTTTCCACGGAGAAACTTTTAGATAAACCATTTAACCCTCAACAAAAGTAATAGGTCGACGGCGCGGGTCGGCATACTATTTCTGTCTGTCCCTGGTAGCTTTCAATTTCTCGCGAGCTATAGCAACTTTATCGGAGGTAATCTGTATAATATCAGGACCCGCAAACTACTTTTCTCTAGCCTCTAACCAGTGATTAGGCGTTCTGCAATGACGCCCATATAACACTTCATATGATGGCATGCCGATACTGGAATGATAAGAGTTATTATAGGAAAATTCTACTAACGGCGGGTGAGAATCCCATGAACCACCATATTCCAATACACACGCCCGTAACATATCCTCGAGAGTTTGAATGGTACGCTCTGACTGCCCATCTGTCTGAGGATGATATATTGTACTGAGATTTATTCTGGTACCCAATTCTCTTTGCAGACTCTACCAAAATCAAGAAACAAACCTAGAATCCAGGTCTGACACAATCGATAACGGAATTCCATGCCTCGAAACTATCTCATGAATATACAGCTGACCTAACCGAATCAAAGAAGCAGTCTCACTAGTAGCCAGAAAATGAGCACTTTTTGTCAGTCTGTCAATAATCACCTAAATCATATCAACCTCTCTGCGTTCTGGGAAGTTTAGTGACAAAATCCATAGTGATATGTTCCCATTTTCACTCAGGAATCTCAAGCTGTCTCAATGAACCATTGTAACACCCTTCAAATTCTCAAGACATTTTTTTTTTTTTACTTACGGAAGCGAATATTTAAAATACACATCATAGGATGCGTGTAATACGTTTCCTAGTGCATCCCAAAATACATACAACCTTTAATACCAAATTATCATAATTTGCTAAATACATACTTAGGTGTTATATTAAAATCTGATACAAAATGTTTTAATCCAAACATAACTAAATCAGAGTAGATTTGTCAAACATCCCATTCGTCCCATACTTCAAGCTACCCACAATCAAAAGCTATCCCTGCAAGAAGTAGTGAGGTGAGATTAGCACGAAGCTAAGTGAATAGATCCAAAACTATCAATCTAATTTGGCTTAGCAAATGTTTACAGCAAGCATTACACACAAACCAAAAAGGATCGGTGGTCCTTGAGGTACCCTCATACCGCGGTGGTTCCTCAAGAAACACTTAAAACCAACTGAAGGCCAAATCAGAGGTTAAACCGATAGTTTGGTACTATTACTACATACAACATAATTTCAGTGTTCAACACATGTACAAAGCACTTACGTTGTCCAAAGTAATAGTAACCAAACCCAACACATTAGTTGACCTCCAACAATTCAAATAGTCCACATTTATCAAAACATATAGAACACCAATAATCATTCAACGGATAACCATCATGGAAATATATTATCTAAGCAATCAATGCAATATATCCGGTTTACCCGTTGTAACCATGTTGTTACAACTAACTTAGACTGAGAGTCCAAGATCCACTCACCCTTGAAGATCACCGTCTCCACTCAAAGGTCTTATCTTATTGAGTCTTCGGTTTATCTGAGAACAAAATCAAAACCCGAATTAGATTCTTGTATCAAGTTTATTACAATCTAACCATGCATATAATGTCAATTAATCGATTACACTATACTTTCACTACTAGTTAAATAACATAAGTACATAAGTCACAAGTTGTCAAATTCGTCAGATTATAACTAGCAAACGCGATCCGGGATGGGAGTGGATGGATCGCGTTCCACAGTACAAAACATTCTGTTACAAATTTTCACTTGGCAACGCGATCCGGGCAAGTGGCTAGGATCGCGTTCCAAAGAGTAAACTCAATCCGGACACAAAACCAACTGACCAACGCGATCCGGGTTGGGTCGTGTCAGGATCGCGTTCGTAAGAGCAAAACGTGTTGTGGCCATTTTACACATAGCAACGCGATCCGGGCAATTGAGCTGGATCGCGTTCCCAAGCTTTCCAGCAATGGTTCAGACCTGATAAAGCTCAGCATGAACACTAAAACCCAAATCCGCTACATACCATTGTAAAACACGATTTTGACAGAAAATTAACCACAAATATTAACCACAAACATGTTATAACAACAAACAACAATCATCCAAGTCCTAAATCAACACATGCATTACTCATTCAACCTAATTTAACCAAAACCCATTTCACACATTCAAACCTAGAGATTTGCATTCAAGACAAGAACAAGATGATGATTTCAGTAATTACAATTCATTTAAGCATATTGGATTATACATGCATCAATCTTTCTACTTAATCTCATCAATTGAGCTCAAGAACACAAAACAATTACTTACAATGGAGAGGAAGGAACTAGATGAACAAGGTGAAGAAGAAGATGGTGAATTCAGTTGCCAATACAAAAATCACAGCTTCAACAAGATGAAAATCATATTGATAATTGCTTTTGGTGCATGTGTTCTTGAGAGAAAGTGTGAGAGAGATGAAAGAACTGAAGAATGGAAAATGGTTGACATTTCAATCAAGTCCAATTAACATGCAGTGTAATCATATACCCATTCCAAATCTATTGTCTGGAACCTAAAAACTATTTGCGAGAAATACATTTTATTATACCGTCAACTAAATTAATTTAAAACAATTAATAATTCATCTAACACAATAAATCATTTGATCATTTGACCTATTAATTTAAATTATCCAAATAATACCAATTATTTCTGAATACAATTTAAATACGAGAAAGTAATGAAAAATACCGTATTTCTATTAGGCCCAAATCGAGGATGTTACAACCATAAGGTTTCTGATGTTCTGTTTTAACATGGGAACAAATATGACAAGTTTCCACCACACGTGCAACATCGGTTTTCATAGTCGGCCACCACTATAAAGGTTTCAAATCGATATACATTTTCGTATTTCCTGGGTGAATAGATAATCTAGATCTATGTGTCTCAGTTAATATCAAGTCACGAAGTCCTCCAATCAAGGGAACCCAAACCCGAGACTGAAAAGTTTTTAACCCACGCGAATCATCAATTTAATAAATCTTTTCGTTTTAACATAATTTCATATTTTAAATTATGATCCAATAAAGCTTCTAACTGAGCAGTTTTCAATCTACCAATCAAATCAGAAGTAACTTCCAAACGCATAAAATAAACTCGGTCTGAAGATACCTTTCGGCTCAACGCATCAGCAACCACATTTGCTTTCCCGGGGTGATAACGGATTTCACAGTCATAATCTTTAATTAATTCTAACCACCGCCTCTGACGCATATTCAGTTCTTTCTGGGTAAACATATACTAAAGACTTTTATGATCAGTACATATCACATATTTCGTACCTTATAGATAATGTCTCCAGATCTTTAACGTAAATACCACAACGGCAAGTTCCAAATCGTGAGTGGGATAATTCTTCTCGTGTGTTTTAAGCTGTCGAGAAGCATAAGCAATAACACGATCACGTCGCATTAATACCGCACCCAAACCAGCATACGAAGCATCACAATAAACTATAAAATCATCAGAACCATTCGGTAACGCCAAAATTGGAGCCTGACACAACATCTGCTTTAGAGTCTGAAAAGCTGATTCTTGTTGTTCGGTCCACTGAAATTTCATATCTTTTCGAGTTAACTTAGTCAACGGGCCAGCAGTTTTAGAAAAATCTTTAATAAACTTTCGATAATAAACTGCTAAACCAAGAAAACTTTTAATCTCAGAAGAGGAATTTGGAGCATTTCAATTCATAACAGCTTCAAATTTAGACGGATCAACTTTAACTCTGTCTTTACAAATAATATGACCCAGAAATTGTACCTCGCGCAACCAGAATTTGCATTTGGAAATTTTTGCGTATAGATGTTCCTTTTTCAGAATTTCCAGAATCAATCTCAAATGTTGCTCATGTTCAGACTCAGATTTAGAATATATCAAGATATCATCGATGAATACAATCACAAACTTATCAAGAAAAGATCGACATACTCGATTCATCAAATCCATGAAAATAGCAGGCGCATTAGTCAACCCAAATGGCATAACCAAAGACTCATAATGACCGTACCTGGTGCGAAAAGCAGTCTTAGGAATATCTTCCTCACGAACTCGCACCTGGTGATAACCTGACCTCAAATCAATTTTAGAAAAATATAAGGATCCTTGCAGCTGATCAAATAATTCATCAATTCTGGGCAAATGATACTTGTTCTTTACGGTCCTTTTATTGAGTTCCTTGTAATCAATACACATATGCAGAGTACCATCTTTCTTTTTCATAAACAATACTGGAGCACCCCACGGAGATGAACTCGGTCTAATAAACCCTTTATCTAACAGTTCCTGAATCTGACTCATCATTTCTCGAATTTCAGAGGGAGCTAATCTATAGGGAGACTTAGCTACAGGAGTCGAACCAGGAATCAAGTCTATCTGATACTCTACATCTCTTACAGGGGGTAAACCGGGCAAATCATCAGAAACCACCCGGATATCGGAAATGGATTTCTTTTCTAATTTAGCATCTATCACATAAGCCAGATAAGAATCACAACCCTTAGCTAGAGATTTTCTAGCTTTTATCACAGAAATCAATGGAATACTACCCTTCTCTCGTTCTCCTCGAGCCACGATGTATGACACTATGACTTATCAGAGATTGGGATTTTTATTTACTTTTTATAACAAGACATGTCAGCTTTATTTTCACTTAACCAATCCATACCAAGGACAACATCGAAATTAGGAATCGGCATTAATAGAAAAGAAACTAGAAAGTTATGACCCTCTATCGTATTAATATTGATCAAATTATAAATGGATAAAGTGTTAGGTTATTGTATTATTAATATTGACGACTAATATACACACACGTACTTAACTCTAGGATTTCTTCCATTTCCGTTACAAATAGTAAAACGTTGTCGAGAAGGTTTCATTTTATAAGTGGGAAAAAAACAGGGAACGACTTTGGATTCGTTCTTTTTTGGAAAGTTTGTTTGGCATATTAGTGATCAAGATTGCGAAGCAACATGCTCTTTTATATTTATTTATAGATAGATAGATAGATATAGCTTACTGTAGGTAGATGTGGATTACTTTTAGGATTCCACGTTCCTTTTTTTCCTCTTTTTCTAGTGTGATAAATGATGTATGTTTTGTAAATAAACACTTCAAATCAATAAATGAAATATGTACACTTTCATGTTTTGAATTCATCTTATCTAGCTAGTAGAGATAATATAAAAAAAATTATATGTTCATACTAATTGAACCTGACTTAAATTTAATAACCTAAAGTGTTCACGACAAGCATAGTCGTCATACATATGTGTGTCATTTCAATTCAATTAAAAAAAAACAGGTAGATACTTGTAAAATATCAACAAATAACTACACTTGCAAAAATACAGGGCATTCCAAAACTGCACATGGTACTCATGATTCTGGGGGCACCTACCTAGTTTCATGAATAATTTGTACTCATCAATTGGGGGCGTTGATGTTTAGAAAAATCCTGCAATAGCAATTTGCCAATTTGTAACTAAAGACAGATGTGGACTGAAAGGATGATGTAGTAATAAAAAGGGGTCACCATCGAATTTCATCACTAGCTTTGTTCTTATACAGTTATACCTGAATCGGATACTATACATCTTTGATTGTGTCTTTGCTTGTCTATCTTTTCTGTTAGTTTGGGCCGTATCATTCCAACGACTCGTATTAGAGCGACTAGTTGTTGATTCCCCAACGATTCATTCATACAAAATCTATTTTGCTGCATATATAACCAGTAAACTTGATTTCTTTAATCATTTCTTATTAACAATTACACTAAACATGATAATTATCTTATGATAACAAATTGACATACGTCATAAACTTTGAATACATGTTGTCTTAAGTAATGTACAATACATATTATTACTATATTACAACAAACACCATAACAACGTACATGCTGCAAATCACTCCAAACTTGAATGTATGTGGGAAATAAACAAAGTTAACAATCAAATGATCTTCTAGAAGCATGGCCCTGAAGAAGTCCATCACGTATCTGAGTAGCCACGTCACGAACTGCACCAGGTCCATGAGGGATAAACACAGCAGACGATTTAGATGTAGCACCAATTTCCTTCATGGTGTCAAAATACTGAGTGACTAGAACCATGTCCATGACGTCTTTAGCCGTGGTTCCAGGCACATTGACTGAGAACCCCAACACACTGTCTCTTAAACCATCTACAATGGCTTGTCGTTGTCGTGCAATACCCAAACCAGATAGGTACTTGGCTTCAGCCTCACCCTCAGCTCTCTTCACTTGAAGAATTTTGTCAGCTTCAGCTTTTTCAGTAGCTGCCAACCTCATCCTTGCAGCTGTAGCGATATATTATAAGTGGCAAATTGAATGTGTCGGGTCTAGACGGGTTTGGATCTTAATGGGTTCGAGTCTAAATAGGTCATTTAGGAGGATGGGTCTAAACGGGTGCGAGTCAGATCGACCCATCGGGTTTCCACCAAACTTTTTTTTATTTGAGTGAAAAAAAAATTACCTGCTAAACCCATCTAGACCCGTTGGTTAATTAATATACAATTGGAGGTTATATTAGGTACCCACTTAGACTCATCCAAAAAAATGAGGGGAGACCCAACAAACCATATCCTCTCATAAATATTAATCAAGTAGACCCATAAATAACCAATAGGTTTAAAATTGTCACATCTACGATATATATATATATATATATATATGAGGAAAATTAAAAAAAATGGTAAAAAAATGGAGAATGGAGGAACCAATAGGATTGCTCCATTTCAAATACTCATTTTCACTTTTTTTTTTCAAATCTAAATATCTCACAAACCATATGTCTACAAATTATAAAAATTACATATTCAGAATCAGCGCCTTTTTCTCTTCGATTCTAGATCTACCAAGATATACTTTCGACGAAGTTTTTTTTTTAATTTTTTGGGAGTTTTAGAAACTTTTAATGTGAAATCACATTTGATTTACCACTAAGAAATAATCACACTCGCTTATAATTCCGATTAAACTTTAAATACAAATCATTGATGATATAAAGAGATTAAGACATGAAAAACTAAGGTATAATCACATGCGATTGAACATCAAAGTATCAATCACATGTGATTAAAGAGTAATCAAATACGGATTTTCAAATCATTGACTAAGAATTATACAATCAAGTAAAAATCAAATTGAAATCATACATAAATTATCATATATCGGTAAATTGTTAATCAAATATCAATTTCTAAATGAAAATCATATGTGATTATATACAAAATCATATGTGATAATATAACAAATCACATCTGATTAAATGTACAACTAACAATCACATGTGATTTTTAATGAAAACCAATGTAATTTTTATTTTTTTCTTTATATTATTAATGTGGATGACTATTAAGTTGTAATCACGTGTTAAATAACATATACCATGAATGAATAATTGTGCACAAATTTTATTTTATTTTATCAAAAATCACATGTGATTATATTGTAAAATCCGGTAAAAAAATGAAGAAAATTTTTTTATCAAAAGTATAGCTTATGACATCTCTAATCGAAGAGAAAAAGACGTTGGTTCCAAATATGTAATTTGATAATATATGGATTTACGGTTTGTGAGATAATTAACCATGGGAGTAAAAATTAAAGTGGGTTTTTTAGAGAAATGTAGCAATCCTATTGGTTCTCCCATTCTCTATTTTTTTCATTCTTAAAAGAACTCACCTCATATATATATATATATATAGTGGCATGATCCAAAGGGAAGCGCATTTTTTGAGGGAAGGGGGAAGCGTTAGTATGCATCAGGAAGCATATTACCTTCACCCATACAAATCTCGAAAAAAGCAAACTGAAATTTAGTAAATGTTAATCAGAATCGATGCTATGAATGTTAAGCTTCCTTGATAAATTATTTCTTCAAGTTATAGCATCGATTTATGAATATTAGATCCAAATCCGTTAATATGCATCGCGGTGCATATTAGTTAATATGCATTGTGATGCATATTAACACTCAAAATATTCTTCAAATAATGTGAAGTTTTTAATATGCATCGCGATGCATATTAGTTAATATGCATCACACTGCATTTTAACAATTTATTAAATAAATATTCATCAATTAATGTTATGACTTAAAAATGAAATTCATTCGTTAAAATATTCTTTATAGCATCAGTTTTGATTACTATTTACCGATAAAAATATTTTTTTGTTGAAATTTTGATTGATAATTGTAATATGCTTCTTGATGCATACTAACGCTTCCCCCTTCCCCTTAAAAAGGCACTTCCCTCTCGATCACTACCCTATATATATATATATATATATACATCCCGAATGTCTCAAATCTTAAGTGATATACACATATAGGGATGGAGTCATGTAGAATGTAGAAGTAGCAGTCGCTACGAGTATAATGGTGTACGCAATGTAAATTTCTTATAAGAACTTGTATTTTTGGCATCATTCCTTGTTTGTGCTACGGGTTCACAAAAATTGATATGCCATGCTACGAGTTACCCCAAATCCTAGATCCGCCACTGTACACATAGTATAAAGATGAAAGCTTTGATTACCTGCATTGATCTCATTCATTGCTTTCTTCACACGTTCATCAGGTTCTATGTCAACAATCAGGGTTTGCACAATCTCAAAACCGTATGCAGACATTGCCTATAAATAAATAATGAATAATTAAGATCAATGGAATTAAAATTGGTGTTATTGTCTCATTGACATTAAATGATCGAATGTCAAATGATTCCGTAAAGTTACCTTTTCAAGTTCGTCTTCAACAGCCTTTGCAACGTCATTCTTTTGTTCGAAAACATCGTCAAGATTAAGCTTTGGGACAGTAGCTCTTATAACTAAAATTAAGTAATACACGTGATCATGTTAAGCTAATGGCATCCAACAGTATGATTAATTTGTTATCAATGATCAGTTTAGAGTTTCTACCATCAAACACGTAAGCCTGGATTTGTCTACTTGTGTCGCTGAGTTTATAGAAAGCATCACTTGCTTTATCAGACAGAGCACGGTACTGTATTGAAGCTACAACATTAACAAAGACGTTGTCCTGAAAACAACAAAGTTATATTAGTTCAACAATCAAACAACTTGCATATGTCTAATGATTCATACAATCATACATATTGCTATGTCAACTATTGATAACTCATAGTAATTTAATAAATTTTATTTCATTAATTTATTCATATAACAATCTTATACTTATTCAACTCTGCCTCCAACTAGATCATGAATAAAAAAGACTATTCGTTCTAACCTAGCTGTCTTAGTGGTTGATAATAACTTGAACAACTGGACACAAGAAAAGGTCATACCTTTGTTTTGGTCTCACACTTGACATCCAATTGTCGAAGACGTAAGGTGAGATGTCCAGCAAGCTTCTTTCCAAAAATCCAAGGAACACAATGACAACCTGGTTGGAGAACCTCATCAAACTTCCCAAAAGATTCCTTGATAGCAACTGTGGATTGATCAACTTGAACCAAACAGAGTAGGTTTCCCATGATCCTATACTGCAAAAAAAAGATTATCAAGAAAGACTCATTAATTAGGAGTACGTACTGCGTTGGTTCATAGATATAACATATACTTTCAAGACATGCCATGGCTGCAACAATTCATGATCATTCAAGTCAACCGTAAGTTACAACCCAATTGAAATAGTGATATGTTATCGAATGAAATTGAACATATACGTATATACATTCTCGAAAACCACAAGTATAAAGATTAGAATTGAAATTAAAACCTGAAAAAAGATGGTTGCAAACCAAGAGAGGGTGGTGATCGAAGTTGATACTTAATATTTAGCACATCTTCCTTTTTTTATAGAAGGATAAGTGGCTTGTAAGTTGTAACTCAGCCTATGGTCAAGTCAATGGTAAGAACCTTCCTTGCAATTAGTTTTTTTGCAAATCATATATCAAGTTCATCAAGTAGACATAGTTTTATTTTATATGATGATTATATATTACTCCCTCCGTCCCAAATTGTTTGTCACCAAATTGAAAACACACATGTTAAGAAAATCACATTAAATACGGCTTTGACGATAACTTTAACCCTCAGGTATGTGTAGTTTAAAGTTAAAAGTAATATAGGAAATACAAGCATTAATGCATATTTATTTTTTAAAGTGGTCAATTATTTTAAGACAAGGATAAATAGTAAGATGGACAAACAATTTGGGACGGAGGGAGTATATATATATTATATATAAAGGTATTATATTATATAGGTAAGTTGGTCAAATAAATCAATTAGAATCAGTTATACTTTTTAGTTAACTGTATGTTGGTTCATAACATTTCTAATGAAGCAATTACAAATCAAACATTATCGTGTGTTTTTGTTCTTCATATAACCTATAAAGCATTATGTCATTAAAACCCATGACCAATAAGGTCGCCATTTATTTTTTTATAATTATTAAGTATAATATATATTCATCAACTAACTGGTGGGATGTTTTTAGTTATGTACTATATGATTAAGTATGTAATCGTCAACTATTTGACTGCTAAATATACTATACCTTGATTCCTGCTTTCATAGCGTGTATGGTTGTTGTTCTAACTTTATTTAAACTACCAGTGCAATTTTCCATTAAATAAGTCATTTAATCCGTTGTTACAAAAGCAGTTGACAATTTGACATTCGTAGAATTAATTTTAAGTTGAAATTGTAAGGATAACATTAATCAATTAGTTGCTATTCATGGAATTAAATTGAATTGAATATGATATTATAAGTCGTAACAACAGAGATAAGGATTGAAAATTAAGGTGATGAAAGTAGAAAAATTCTTGCAAAACGTGGCTACTCATTGCACTGCATTTTCCGGTCTTGACGCGCATTTGCCATTCGCATTGGCCATAGATTCGTAACTTTACCATTTTTTAATTGTACACTATCAGACATATTTTTAAGTATTGTATTATACAATATTGTAAAATACATATTGTGGTAGTGTTTGGCTAAAAATAGTTATCTACGAATCGTTTCTTATTCATTTCAAAAAACAAAAAGATAGGCATAAGTAACTGGTTTATATTATAAAATAAATTTATAAAAAAATCTACGGATGATGCTAATAAAATCCCATAATACTAACTTTCGTTAGAATGTAGGAAATCCTTCAAAATCGCTTATTAACAATTCGAAACACATAAAATAACTTTTGTAAGCTATGATATAAAATTATAAATTTATACTTCTTTGAACTTTTTTTACAATCGTTACTGTTGCGATTTTTAAGATAATCACAATATATAACATGATAATTACATGTGATTACTCCCTTTTTATAATGTGATTATCATGTGTTCGAGATAATTACAAGATATGACATAATAATCACATATTATTCATGTGATTATTAAGTTATAAAATGTGATTATTGTGAATAAAAAAATTTATAAAAATAATAAAACGTTGATAAAAAATTTATTTGAAAAATAGATTCTAGAAGTTATTTAAGAAAGAAGCTACGAAGAAAATTTTGTAAAATAACGTGGTTTGGATAGCTAAAGAGTGATTTTGAAGTAATTCTTACGTTCTCACAAAAATTAGTATTATTATTTGAATCCACGAATATAAATATATATATATATATATATATATATATATATATATGCGACATCTGTTCAAGAGTGATTTGATTTAAAGGTTAATATGTTAGGCTCCTATATCTGTATACTTTTTGCATTAACAGGCGACCATCCAGTTTATTTTGTTTACAGTATAAAGGTCTAAAAATGTAATTAATTTATTAAATTTTGACAATAATAGAAATACAAGTTTTGTCAATATCCAAAAATGATTCACAATTTAAAATCGTGGCATAAAATGATTCAAGTTGTCAGAAAAATTCAATTACAGATAAAATTATCGTTTCATTTTTAAAAATGTGTCATAAAAGGAATTAGTATTTTAAAATAGTGTCATAAAGATTTTGAAATTGTGTCAGATAATGTTTAAACACTCAAAGTAAAATTCGATTTAAACACTCGAAAAGTAAAGTTAGTGTGTATACCATATGTTTTTTAGTCACAAATGTTACATATTAAATGAATAGTTGAGATTTAAGCCCCATATCAGCTATCAAAAATTGAAAGATAGCAAATGAAATAGTAATTACACTTTTAATCTAAGTGATATTCCCTTTATTAATAAATTTTAATAAGTTAATTACCTTTTCGGACCATTTACTCTAATATACATGTAACTTACAGACGCACCGTTAGACGTTTCAACTTCATACAAACAGGTTGCAAAGCTAACAACAACAATAACTAAGGGAGGTGAGGATTGAGGAAGGAAACTAATATAGTATGTACAATTAAATAACAGGTTCGATTAGAATTGCCAAAATGGTTACATACCCCTAATAATACTTTATTTTTATTGTTACGTGAATAAAAAATACAGGCAATGGTCAATGGATGAGAAAAAACTCGCAAACTCATGAGTACCGTCCATCGTGAATGGCCAAATGGGTAAACCTACAAAAATTTTATTTAGTAAGTGGGGTATGAATTTTTACCCGTTAGCGGGTTACAAGCGGGTGATGGATATTGACTTATACCCACAAGTAAATCCGACCCGCGAATCTACAAAACACATTATAATTACCTATAATTGAATTTGTATAATTTATTACATATATATATATATATAATGATTAATTTCAACAATATATAATTGAAGTATTCATATAGAGACTAAAAAACACTCTTTCCATCCAAAAAACTATCCCTCATCAAATTTGTTTCATTTTATGATATGTTAGTGAATTGTCTAGTTTACCTCTCATTTAATAAGATATATTAACTTGTTTTCTGGTGTGACTTCATGAATTAATTAGTTTCAAAATTAATTTTACGTTTCCATTTATAAGAAAGAGTATAATGGGAACATTGATGGCTTTTTATTGTTATTTTGAATAAGGGACAACTTTTTCGACAAACTAAAATAGTAAAGTGAACATTTTTTTGGGATGGAAGGAGTAGTATTCATGTTTCGAATAGCAAACTTATCAAATGATAAGAGGAAATTATCAAATAAATTGATAGTTATCACTTATCGAACTATTTATTTGCATGTCTTAAATTTTAACAATTTAATTCTTTTAAATTTACGATCCATTAATTAGAATATATATTTTGAAACAATTTTTTAAATTCAATTTAAATAAAATCTTATCATATTTGATAAAAATATATGTATTATTTAAAATCCGTGGGTTACCCATGACTCACTAGTATCCGCGGGTCACTGGTACAGTTATAAAAATAGACTCACTAGCGGGTATTCGCGAGTTTGTTGGTAAAAAAAGACCCGTGCGAACAAGTGATGAGTTTGACATATGTGTACTTACGATCCGCGGGTTCCATCTCTAAAAGTATAAGGTTAATTTGTATAACCTTAACCTATTTATTTTTAAACGCAAATAAACACTAGCAAGTACGTGGTAGATACAAATCACACATGAGTTATACACATTTATAGTTACTACTCCGTATTTAGTGAGATTTCAGATATGAACTAATTAAGCAATACATGAATGATACATTGTTTATGATCGTTTCACTTATATTTTGATGAGGGGTTAGTGCAGGAAAATGTAATAAATTATGCTCTGACATTCATTGTATGTAGCGAACTACTTGTGTCTTCACTGTATGTAACGAACTTTCTAATTTCCTCCATTTTATGTATTTTGGCCAGATCAACGGTTCTAAGGGATGCCACGTGTCGAGCTTATATAATCGACACGTGTAAAAAGTAAGGAAATTAGAAGTTCGTTACATACAATTGAGGAAATTAGAAGGTTCGTTACATACAATGAAGGTCCGAGTAGTTCGCTACATACAATGAATGTCAGAGCATAGTTCATTACATTTTCGTGCACTAACCCTTTTGATAATGAAGTTTTTTATTTATAGAAAAATCTATAGCTGCTTAACATCAACAATTGTACCTAATCATATATTCATATCATCTGGATCCGGTAGTTTGGTCAACCCACCATCCACCACAAGATCATGCCCTGTAACAAACCCCGAATTATCGGACACCAAAAACAGCACACTTTCCGCCACATCCTCAACCCTCAATTCCACCCCTTTCAAACTCGATAACGCCCCGTACACATTCATCGTCTTTTTCGTTTCCTCGGCCCCCCTTTTCGACAACGAAGTCACAACAGCAGACGGTGACACACAATTCACTCGTATTCCGTACACACCCAGTTGCTTACTCGCTGACCGAACCAATCCCATCACCGCGTGCTTCCCCATCACGTAATCCGTACGTATACTCGCACCTCTTGACGCCACAACACTCCCCGTACAAACAATGCATCCTCTCACGTGCTTATCAACCATTGCACGTGCTGCATGTTTTACACATGTAGCCATTCCACGTACGTTGATATTGTACAAATGGTCGAATTCTTGTAAGTCGAGATCTAGAATCGTTTGACTTGATGCGCTTACGATTCCTGCATTGCTAAACATGATGTCTAGCTGGCCGTACGTGGTTAGGGTATAATCGATGAGGGAGATTACTTGCTGTTCGTTAGACACATCGCAGTGAAAGTAAGTGCAACGATTTGAGCCAATTGAAGTGGCTACTTGTTGGCCTTTTTCATCCTGGATGTCTGCGATGACCACAATTGAGCCGTGGTTGGCAAAGAGTCGAGCGGTTGCTTCTCCGATTCCACTTGCGCCACCGGTGATTATGGATATTTTTCCGGCGAGTTTTAGAGGAGTTGTAGTTATTTCTGCTGCCATTTTAGTCACGGCATTGATGTATCTTAGTTGCTTTAAATACTACGTAGTCGGTAGTACTTAGTAGTTAGTACTATAGTACGGAGTATATAATAAAGTCGGACATAAATGAATGGGACCATGAGTAATTCATTTCAACTTTGTTATGTGTAGTTATAAACGTTTTCCGTATTTAACATCATCAGATGAAACCTACGAATCTAAACAAGATTTTATGATGTTAACCTGTCGAATACAAACTTCAATTATCTCTACATTTAGTCTTAATAAACAAAGATTCAAAGGACCCCGCGTCTGAGACTTCCTTGATCGAGTTTCTTAAAGTTGTTACTAACATATATTTTATGTTCAACCTTTTTTTATGAAAAGAAGCATGAGCTTAAATTTGTAGAATTCGCTAGGAAGATCTTAACTACACGATGGTGCAACCATAATATGCGTTGGCGATCATAAGAACTGCACAAAAGTACAAACTTGTAAGCCTGAAAACTTCAGAGCCAAAAGCCTTTCTTCATATGCACAACAAATTACGGCATAAAAAGGTTCTCACTTTTCCCAGTTCACAAGTACATGGGATCACGAGCCATGACGGAAGGAAAAAAATTAAGAAAATAACCTCACGGAAAAAGACTGTTACAAAGGTAACTCACAAACTAACGTTGTTTTGAGTTTTATACGGTGTATGCTTGTTGAATTGTTTCTATGTCTAGACCCTTGAGTCTAACCACCGATTCAACGTGACCCTTCAATGTGTGCAATTCTCTCAACCTAACAAATACCGAAGCACAGATTAACATTCATGAAATGTTGGAGCAAAATGGAAAGCTTTGGAAAGATTTGAACAAAATTTATACACCATACCTTGCAATTTCAGCTCTCCTTTTGGCCTCTTCTGCCATCTGGTTAAGTTCAGTGACATTTGTGCGATCACCAAACATTTTGGTGTCGGGAACTTCAAGCCCATGAAGGGTTCGTTGCGCATGAGCCCATTGTAGCTCGCGTTGTTCCTTACCAAAGTCCTTTTGTCTCGTGAAAGCAATCTAGACGAAAAAAATAACAGTGATCAATGCCTTGCCAAAACAGTAATAAATATATTATTATTTTGCGCGACTTCATATCACAAAAGGTTGACACATACCCTCCTCTCGATGACAAGGTCCCAGGCCCGCCCACTGAGAGCGTATCTGATAAAGAACTTTATAAGGTCAAGTGGGAAGTAAAAGACAATATTGTAGAGCCAGATTACACCAGCCCATCCCCACCCAATTCCTTCCACTGCAGCGAAGGCCCAATTGGCATAAACTGCAATCAATGTAGCGATCTGATAGAAACGAAAAGTAATGTTATATATTTACTTATTGCTCGTTGAAATGAAAAGGTAAATAATAGTATAACTGCTATTATGTACCAATTGGGCAACAGCGAAAGCAATAACAAGCAGCCAACCAGGGCGCTCCACAAATGACCAGCTACGAGACCTCGTCACAAAAATGAGGGCTTGGCTGATGGTGCTGACTTGAAGATATATAGCTGAAGCCAGCTTTCGGAAGTCATCGTGAGCTGTCTTCTCGAGAGTAGGCACACCAAATGTACGCTGAGAATTACATTTGATGAATTGGTTCAGTATACAAAAGCCAAAAAAAATTATACGATTAGATGCAAGTATAAATGTACGTACCGGAAAGAAATCCGTTTTATAAGCAGCCCAGAAAAATATAACGGTCATCATAGCTAAGTAAGTACCAAGTACAACCCCAGTCGTGAAAATTTCAGCCAGTTTCCAGCTATCTGGAAGCGGAGATGGCTTCACTCTATCCTTTGATATGGTCATGATGGTTCCTGAAATGAAATGGATATTAATACAGGTAGCAAAATAAGTTAGGTAATGAATTGAAATATATACTACATAGAACATAGAAAAATGCACAAACCATCATTAAGGATTGCGATGATAAGAACCATGAAAGGTGGGAAATCGAATCTCCATATCAAAGCAAGCAGCATAAAACCGAGCTGACACAAGCACAATAACATATAAGATCAGGACTTTAGAATAAACACAAAATACGCACACATGATGACACAAAATAACTTACCACAATACGAATAGTGATTGAAACTGCATAGATCTGCCAAAAATCAGATCCAGTTGTTAGGTTCAACAATATGTAGTTCAAAAAGAACAAGAAAAGATATAACAGGACATTACTGTGTAATTTTTCATCCTTTGGAAAATGGCTCGACTGGTTAAAACGGCACTGATGATGACACTAAGCCCGGGCTCGGTTAGCACTATATCAGAAGCACTACGGGCTGCATCTGTTGCATCAGCAACGGCAATCCCGATGTCGGCCTTTTTAAGGGCAGGAGCATCATTTACTCCATCCCCGGTCATTCCACAGATGTGTTTCCTAGCTTGTAAACGCTTTACTATTTCGTATTTGTGTTCTGTAAGAAATTACAAGGATATGTTCAAGTATCTTACTAAACATTACATATTTTTTTCCTTTCAATAAATTTAAATGAAGAAAAAAAAACAAACCTGGGAAAACACCAGCAAAACCATCAGCTTTCTCTATGAGTTCATCGATGGGTAAAGCAGCAATTGACTCATCTTTATTTTGACCAAGTAAAGCAGAGGAAGGATACATGTTGGTTCCCATTCCAAGGCGTCGACCGGTTTCTTTTCCAATTGCCAATTGATCCCCTGTTCAAAGTCGCAAAGATTAGTATATGATAGAGGTGACAAAATGGACGGTCATGTAACAGATCAAAACTAGTAGTTGGTATAAAGGGTATGAAGTCAAGCCTAGTACTATTCAAAAGCATAAAAATTGAAACCAATGTAGTTGCAAATTTAACACTACAACTTTTCCCATCTCTAAGTTTTTTTGTTATGCTTGTAACCTGGAGAAATCATATTTATTCAAACTACTGAATCTACACGTTTGACTTCAATAGTTAAAAAAAACGCGTATTGGATTCGGCTCAAATAAACCCACAATGATCCAAAAACCAAACTCAAATTAGCACGCACCTGTGATCATTTTAACATTCACTCCAAGATTCAAAGCCCTCCGAATAGTCTCAGCACTATCATGTCGAGGTGGATCAAAGAGTGGCATGAGCCCGATAAACTGCCACGGCCCTCCAGGACTGTCTTTTCGCCCCTCGGGAACTTCCTATTTTTATACAAACATAAAAAGAAACAATATACAATTATTAATAAAAAAACACAAGCACAAACTGAAAAAAAAAAAAGTAGAAGAAAACGTCATGAATCACCTGGTATGCAACAGCAAGTGACCGTAACCCACGGTCTGCAAACTTATCAATGACAGCATGAACTCTGCGTTCTATATCTGATTTATTGTGTGCAAGATTCAAGATCTGAACCAATACAAAAATATAAAATCAGAAAGGGTATAAAGAAGTCATTTTTTTCATGCAAAATTGTTTGTCGGTCATTAAAATGATACACTCAAACAAACGGACCTGCTCGGGGGCACCTTTGCTGACTCTATGCATTTTACCCTGATTATCCAAATAAGTTAATGCTGTCCGCTTATCGGTAGGATTAAACGGCAAGAAGTGCAGCTCCTGAATTTCAGCACGCGCCTATATACAAACAAACGAATTTAATGAGAAGAACGAAGAATAAAATTTCCTCCCTTCCAAATTAACTGATCTCCTTTAGCTATTGGGTTTGTCACTCGGTCTTATCTTTGACTAATCTTCAGTAATTTTCACTTTTAAGCAACATTTACATTCTTTTTTGTGGGTTCTCTTAACTGATTGCTAGAATGACATTGTTTTCTCAGATGATAGCATTTAATTACCTCTTTCGGATCAGCCAGCATATTAACGATTGCAGCATCAATAGCATCCTGGTTCTCGGTTCTTGAGGCTCGTGCTGACATCAGAACAACAGTATCCGCATCTACTCCTTTGGCAAACACCTAATAAATCAAGTCAACTCACATGTCAAATTCAAGTAAACAAAAAAAAAACATTAGAAAAACATATTGAAGTCAACAAACTGACTTCGATAAGATTCTTGTCAACTGTTAGCTTGTTTAAAGTCAAAGTCCCAGTTTTGTCACTGCAAAGCACATCCATTCCAGCCATTTCTTCTATCGCTGTCATTCTTTTTGTGATTGCTCCCTGTAACAGTAACAAACATACACATCTATATATCATAAATCACTAAAAATAGAAGTATCTATTAAAAGAAAGATGGTGGAAAAAGTCAGCGAACCTGTTGAGCCAATCGATGAGACCCGATGGCCATTGTTACCGACAGAACAGTAGGCATGGCGATTGGGATGCCTCCAATAAGCAGTACAAGGAGATTATCAATTCCAGGCCTGTATTGCCTATCTTGAATTGGGAACATTACGATAATCTCAATCACCATTCCAACAGCAATCGAACAAATGCAGAAGTTCCCAATTGCAGTCAAAACCTACCAAGATATTTAGTAGGCTAAAATCATCAAAACCAATATTTAAAAAAAAAAAAAAATACCATAAAGCTAACACCCTTGATATAAAGATTTAATCTTTCTCATGCAGTCATGCCTACCTTTTGAAAGTGACCAACTTGGTTTGTGCTATCAACAAGATGAGCAGCCTTCCCGAAAAACGTGTGGACACCGGTGGCAATCACAACCGCCTCGAGTTCACCCTGTTTGCAAGTCGAACCAGAATAAACACCGTCCCCGGGACCTTTTGTAACTGGAAGTGACTCACCTGTTAGAGCCGACTACACAAGACAACTTCACCAGTTCAGTACAAAATACCAGAATAGATCAAGAAACACTTATACAAACCGCTAACCACCCACTTGATCAATCTTTAAAGGATCACCATCGAGCAAACGAGCATCAGCTGGAATAATATCACCAAGTTTTATGCTAATTATATCGCCTGGAACTAAGATGGCAGCATCTTCCTCGTTCCATCTCCCATCTCGTAGAATCTACAAGAATTATGTATAAAACAATCAAGAACGATAGTATTATGTCGAATATACAAAAATTACGGAAAATTAACTGTTGATACCTTTGCTTTTGGGGAAAGCTGGGCCATGAGAGCAGCAGCTGCATTACCAGCATTGTTTTCTTCAATAAAACTAATCGTGGAGTTGATAATTAGCAAAGTAATGATACCCACAAAATCCTGCCAATCAGGAGGCTTTCCCTAAAAAAATTTAAGTTCAATTAGGGTTCTATAAAAGAATAAAAAAGAGTAAACACTAGAAAAATATACTATGTTTGGTAAAAAAAAAAGAGAGTTTCTTAAAAGTTCTTACTCCTCCATTAGCAAGAGCAATTGCCATAATAGCAGCAGCTTCCATAACCCATGACAATGGATTCCACATAAAACCTAGAAACTTCAAAAATTTGCTTTCCTAGAAATACACATATCATGTATTCAACAAAACTTACTTAGAAATTGCTAAACTCTTAGAAATTGAATTAGTAGATAAAAATACATAAAACTTCATAACCAAGATTTGGGAACAAAACACGCATGAAATATTTATTTTTTGAATTAAAGAGTACCTTTTTTTCTTCAAGTTTATTATGGCCAAAAATTGCTAATCTTTCTTCAGCAGCAGTACTAGTGAGACCCTCTTTGCTACATCTCAAATTTTCAAAAACTTCCTCAATGGGAATACTTTCCTGCACAACAACAAAATTAAAACCATTAAATAAAATTCAATAATAAGAAGAGAAAAAAATCAAACTAGAATGAGAAACACAGATCCATTACCAAATCTACAGTCTCCTTCAGCACAGCTTCAAGAACTTCAGGCTTTTCTTCTCCCATTTCTTTTGTTTTTGGTGGTTTTTTGAAAAGCTGCTAGTTGCAAATCAAGCACAGAGCTTTAATATAAAAGATATTGAAATAAAGAAAACCCAGATGAAAAAACACAATCTTTTTTGAAGATTTGTGGTTTAAGAAATAGAAAGAGGCTTCCCACCTATACCAAATCTACAAGGAGTGGAACCGCTGATGAGAGATAATAGAAGTAACTAGCAACAGTAACAGTCCCCTAAACAAACAAACAAAACAAATTAAATTAAATTAATAATAAAATCAAAACATTTTCTGATATATAGTTGAAATTTTTACGGAGTACCTAGTAGAAAGCCCCTACTTCTCTTTTTCTACAGAAGTTAATCAAAATAATATTTTTGACAGATTTATATTAAATTTAAATTTAATTTTAATTTTCATTTTAATTTTAATTTATTTTATCCTTTGAGGTTTTACTAGTGTATAACGTGCTTGGACTATGCTGCATTGAGGGTTGTAATTTTGTGGCGTGTAGTTCCTCTTGACAACTCCATTATCAAGAATATTTTTTTAGTATTATTCATACAAATCCAAATATACAAAGTGTCTGTATACATTATTATGTTATATTTTATATAGCTAAATAAAAATGTAGTCTGTTCCTGTTTTTTAAAAGGCATACTTCATCTGAGTTTAGTTTAGCTGGAATTTTGTGATTAACAATAAAACATGTATAAAGGGTCATTCATTAACTGGTAATTTCTAATATTGCTATAAATCTTTTTTAATAAAATAAAACGTAGAAGATATTCTAATAAAGAATGTTTTGATGTTGCAATATGGTCTTTAACAATGATAAACAAGTTGTAGTATTTTAATGTTATCCTGAAAATTTGATAAAAAGGTAGCAGTATAATTTGAAAATATTTAAAAAATATTTAAATCTAAATAAAATCCAAAAGAAAAAAAAACCCTCATCTTTTTGTTACTATATGCGGGTAGGATTCAAATGAAAATAAGAATTTATGTGATAAATCGCTCCGAAACTCAAAACTCTAAACCCTAAATCATACTAAACCCTAAACCCTGCTAAACCCTAACCCTAAATCCTAACCCTAACCACAAATCAAATGTACAATCAATCACTAACACATTTATTACTAGCTAATTTGTAAAACCCACCAAAAATGAAGAATTTTTTTTTTGTCAAAAGTATGCCTTGAGGGACGGCAAATCGAAGAGGACGTGCTGAATTTTATGGTGCAATTTTCATGATTTTTCGACTTACCGTTTATATATTTGAGTTTCAAAAATGTGAGTAAAATGGGTATTTGATAAAAATTGTTGAAATTAATTACCCTATTCTTATTCAAAATTGATGTACTCATTTAAATTCTACTATACTATATCTTTATCACTTAATTAGTTAGTTGTTCTTGAAATAAGTTATCCGTTGTAATAAACTATTAAAACAACTTTGGTTGATTTTGAAATGGTGATTATCCGTTTACTACTAGAAAATTTTGTACATACACTATTAATTATGTTTTATCGTATATACTAGACATTGTACAACACTCTAACAAACAATTAATAGTGTATGGATAATTTTTAAGCTACAAATCACTTCTCATTTTGAAACTCAAATAGTACTACTAATTACGGAGTACATAGTATTAATTACTCCCTTTGTCCCAAATTAAGTGTCATGCTTTGACTTTTTGAGTTTTTTTTTTTTCAACTTTAACCTTAAATATTTTTGTTTGTGTTATATAATACTTGATACAAAATATATGAATGAATTAAGTTTCAAATGTATTTTAATTTGTATAATTTTCATAAGATAATATATAACATAAACAAAAATATTTATAATCAAAGTTAGAAAAAAAATATTTAAAAATTTGATTTATGACACTTAATATGAGACTGAAAGAGTAAAAAACTAAGATTAAATGCATTCAACGTAGTACATTATTCATTGGAACTTGTACCTTTGGAGTGTGGTCCCAATGTCCTAAAAATGCTCAAACTGTGAAAATGAGGGATTTCCTATCTATACATGGACTCGTATTATATTATATTATTATATCTTCTAGTAATTGTGAATAGGTAATCCATTTCCT
Organism: Pseudognaphalium luteoalbum; assembly: GCA_963422505.1. NCBI lineage: Eukaryota > Viridiplantae > Streptophyta > Magnoliopsida > Asterales > Asteraceae > Pseudognaphalium > Pseudognaphalium luteoalbum. The sequence continues at coordinate 7,225,309 of OY730193.1, read as the reverse complement.
AATTTAACTTTCAAAAGATAATAATTTATTAGTTAGCTCTAAATTATATTTTAATAGTAATGTTATCTTCGTCTCATTACAAATGTCCACTTTCGATTTTCTGGAAAAAAAAATTAACTTTTATCTTAAATATTTTAATTTATGTTATATAATTGTATAAAATAAAATATATTATAGAGTAAATTATACCGATCATCCCTGTGCTTTGCACGAAATTACACTAATAGTCGTTATCTCTTGGAAATTACATCGACATCCCTGAATGATACGGAAATGCACGGCGGTAGTCCCTCCTAGGGGTGTCAACGAACTGAGGCGCTCACGAGCTACTCGATTTCGAACTCGTTTATTTCGAGTTTGAGCATCATCTACTTCAAACTCGAGTCGAGTTCGAGCAAAAATTATTGTTCGATTAATTTCACAAGTCGAGTCATAAAAATTAATATTCGACTAGACTCGCTTGAAAACTCGTATAATACTCCAAGTCGAACGAGTTAATCGAGCATACTCGGCTCAAATAGTTCAACAAGCTCATATATATATCTCGAGTCGAGCCACCCGAGCCTCAGATGAGAACGAAATGAACAATAACGATCGAGTTAAACTTGTATATTCATGCAAATAAGAAAAGTTTAAGTTACTAAAGGAGTTTCGAACTCGAACAATGAAAAAAATATCGATCTCGAGTTCGAGCCCAATTTAAAAAACTTATTCCAGTTCGAGTCGAGTTCGAGCATACTAAAAATATTTCGAGTCGAGTTCAAGCATCTTGATACTCGGTTCGGCTCGATTCGTTAACACCCCTAGTACTACTCCCTCATACTAACGACGGTTAAAAAAAACCGTTAAGTGTGTCACATGACTCGCACATGAAGATACATAAGCCTTTTTACCATTTTTTTTTTCCCAAAACCAACCCAACTACCGTATTTTGAATCTCGACACGAAGACTTATGTACCCTTATGTGCGAGTCATTTGACACACTTGACGGATTTTTTTAATCGTTGTTAATATCATTCAGGGATGATTGCTGTAATTTTCAAGAGATAAGGAATATCGATGTAATTTCGTGCAAAGCACGGGGACGATCGGCATAATTTACTCTATATTATATATAACATAAAAGAAATATATAAAAGAAATATTTAAAGTCAAAGTTGCAAAAGAAATATTTTCAAAAGTCATAATTGAACACTTATAATGTGACGGAAAAAGTACTTCATTATATTTTATATTTAGATATAATTAAGATGATGTGTAGTTATCTAATCCTCATCACGTAAATTAATATCAATATATAGGTCCATTTGTCAAATTGTTGAATTCAATTAAATTCAACTGCGTTAATCTTATGTTGACTATGTATATGTATACAGTAGAACCTCTGTAAATTAATAATGTTGGGACCGAGATACTATATTAATCTAGTGAGATATTATTATATCGATAAATTAATACATTACTAATTTAAAGAGTTGTTGGATTATCCAGGTGAAAATAATGAATATTACGAGGTTCAAAGCATTGGAGAAATTATGGCGGATACCGTTCAAAATCCGGTTGATGATGAAGTTGATGATGATTCGGTACCTTTGGAACCGGTAACTCGGAAAGAAGCATTGCAGGCGGCAACAACTCTTCGCAACTTTTTGTTGCAATACGAGAATACAATGCCTCAACTCTTAAGTGCAAATATTTGTTTTTAAAGACGAACTCAATATAGATTTGAAGTTCACACAAAAACAAGTGACTATATATTCTTTTTTACTAGACAATCCTACAATTTTAGAATATTTTAGTAATTATTAATTTATAGTTTCACTTGGATCAATATATTTACATTGTGATTTTAAAAAAATTATTATTAAATTATTTTATCGATTGAGGTCCAATTTTTTACTGGTACCAAGTGGGACCGGACAAATTATTAATTTTATCGATGTTATTAATTTATCGAGTATTGAATTATAGAGGTTTTACTGTAGAAAAATCTTCTCATTTTTATTAATTTTCTATTCATTTACGGGAAATAGCCGTGTAGCCACTACCTAATTACTTCAACATTTCAATCTTGATTCCATATATACTTGCTCTTAATAATTTATTACTATTAATATTACTACTACACTGTGTAAATCATATTTCACTATACATTTTTTTTAATAGTAAAAACTTTGAATTAAAAAACCTCAAAAAATCACATACACAATACATATATGTCAAACATAATTCCTGGTGACGGATACACCACCACTACCATTAATATCACCATATTTTTACCGTCACATTATACGGGTGCTACATTAGTATGTAGTTAAATCATACGTAGTAGTTTTGTAAAACCATTTTAGTATGATGTTTGAGTTTTAGCTTAACAACAGTAAAATATGTATGATTTCAACATGTCCTTAATCTTGCAAGTAACTTAATAGCAAGAGAAAATATAACACCCTTCATTTATATATAACAATATTATATTATTAGCACAGAAACGAGTTTATAAAAACATATTTTCTTATTATACATTATAAAATGTACACAACTTTTTCACATGATTTATACAACATTTTAACAACTGGTAACAATACTTAATTACTTACTACAAAACGGGGTATTATATAATACAAAACATGGTTTATAACAAACTTTATCAGAGTCGCCAACATCAAACATTCCCTGCTACTAGAGCATCATATTCCTGCAACCTACATCCCAAAATATAACCTGTAGGAAGTAAAAATGAGGGATTAGCACAAGCTAAGTGAATGGTCTTCACACGCCAATTAACTTAGCTTAACTACTTGTTTACATCAAACAACCGTAAACACACAAGTCAACTAATCAATAATCCAATAATGAGGATCGGTGGTTCTGGGGAATACCATAATACCCGGGTGGCTCCCCAAAATACTTATTCAACCATATCCGTATGGCCATACGGACGAGACCGATAGTTAGTGGCTATTATATTTAAACACAGGTTCTATACACACAACAAATAAAGTAAGACCCTGTGTAATTTACATAAGATCCAACTAACTTAACCAACCAGCTCAACTCGTTGACCTCATTAACAACTGATATCCGAAGGTCAAATAGCACACAGAGTCACAGTCAATAATATTAATTAAATAATACAACAACATATCTACGTTCATCTGTTGCAACCAAACAGTTACAACTAAATCAAAAGGTGAGTTCTAAATCCACTCATCGATACCTCTGTAGTCCCCACACTCAGCAGTCTTATATCACTGAGTCTTTGGATTATCTGATAACAAAATAATTAATAAGTTAGTAACTTACTCAATTATTAATTTAAATACCAAAATGTAATACAATTAAATACTATATGTTTTCACATCCATTAAATTTTGGTGACTTAAAACACAGACACACACAATCAAGTATCATCAACCATACCCGATCGGGTCACTGGCCATACCCGTTCGGGTTACTAGCCATACTCGTTCGGGTAACCATGAGAAAATGCCCAAGGCAACTTGCTGTAACCTATTTGTTATAAGTTACGCGATCGTCTAAATTTACGCAATCGGGTAGCTTCACATACCCGTCCGGGTAGCAAAACATACCCGTACGGGTAAGGTCATAAACCCAAAAACCATCGACCTGCAACTTCTTCCTGTACGAGCTCAACTCCATTTTTAACAAAATAAACACTATCAAACTCAGAAATTTAGTTTCTATTACATCTATACTACCACAATTATCAACAATAACGACTAATAACATCAATTTCCACTTCAATATCATTCAATTCATTTCTCAATCAAATTTAACTACATGAATCTTATAAACATAAACCTACCAATTGAAATTGAAGAACAAGATACTGATGATGTTAATGAAATTAGATCATAATCACAGCTCAATATTTGCTTTCAACTTTCAACAATTTCTTAGTTTCTTTAAATTTTTAGGTTTCTTTGATTTCTTAAGGAAATGGAATAACTTTCCCAAATTCGGGAAAACTAACTACTTAAGGTCGGCTAACTCAAAATCCGGCCCATTTAACTATCCCCTTCTCACTCTATTATCTGGAACCTCAAATTATTTGCGAGAACTATTATTTTATTTTACCGTCAATTATAGTAAATTACAACAAACAATAATTTACTATCCACAATAAGTCCTTGGACTTATTTACCTAAATTTCGCAATTAAACACATAATATCAAATAATTTATAACACAATTAAATAAATCAATTTAAAATTAGAAATAACAGACCAGTAAAGAGGATGTTACAGAAAAAGTATTGATATGTCTAATCACATTAGCCTAAAACTATACTCAAATATTTGAATGGTGTAGATGTTAGAATTATTGTTGATTATAATGAAAATTCAATAAATAAAAGCATAGAATTGTTATAAACTAACTACTTACATCACTAAAGGTGATATATAGTAGGATAAAAAAATTTCGGAGGCCTATATTCACTTTCTTTAGTTTTTTTAAAGATAACAACTTTTTCATTATATATAAAGACTATCAATCAATGTTAACACAAAATTAAAGTCATAAAATAAACATTCTTTTCGTTCTCCGTTTGCCTTTATCTATCAATTACATATTCGAAGAAATATATTACTCCGTATAAATTTAAGAATGCCACCTATTACTATATATAATAATTGAATTTTTGTTGTCACGATTCCATTAGCTTAAAGTTAAAGCAAAGTTTCGAATCCGTACTATAATAATCCAACATGATTTTGGTATATAGTAGTAGTAAACTAGTAATAATGATGTATGTGTTTGATTCATGACATGTCAATAAACATATAATGTAATAAATTATTTGTACACAAAGTTATAATGCAACCAAAATGTTAAGGGTAAAATGTATGATACATTGAATATGGGTTATAAATCACAAAAACTAAGAGTTGAAGTTACATGTCCCTTCTACTTACTATTTTTAAGTTACCATCCTCTCTAATATCAACCGTAATTTAATTGTAAATGTTAGAAATATATAGATAGACGAGATATAGGATGATATATGATATGGATAAACTACTCTAAGCTAGCTATATTTTGTTTTCCCAACAAAAACATGAGATAGACTAATGTGTTGCTTACTTAATTAATCATTTATATGGTCTATCTAGATGTAAAGTTTTTTAATATGTTAATTAACCAAAAGGCACTTTGCTTGATAAAAAAGACAATGATAATAAATATAATAATCATATAGATAGATTTCAAACAACTGTGATATTTGATTAATTGTGTAGTGATTGCTAACACATAAATACATAGAAAAGTATATATTAAGATTTGTAAAGATTGTAGTCATCAAAATTTTAAAATACAAATAAAAAATAATACGGAGTATCACTCGTGTCTTACTTTACTCGTTCATTGACCTGACGTTGTTGATGGACATCACGTTATATCTCTTCTACTAGGCCATCGGTTGATCAACAACTTCTCTCCCTATCAAATCAAAATAAATATAAATTAATCATCAAATTAAGTCGTTAATGATCAACAATAAAAATAATAAAAGAAAAATGAACGGAACATAATTTGGATGCAAAAAAATAATAATATATAAATGCCAACACGATGACAGCATATGGCCAATAGTCAAAAAAATATGCGGCTTCATAAGGTAGTTTAGAGTGACAATAAAATAAAAATGAAAAATTTGGTGATAATTGAGGAATCAATAAGAATGTGTTATTTGTCATAAAATTCATTTGTCTCACTTTTTATAAATCAAATATCTCATAAATGGTAAGTTGGAAAGTTAGAAAAAATATCATTTTTTCTTTTCGATTTTCCATCTCACAAAGTATATTTTCGACGATTTTTTGGAGGTTTTACAAATTATATGAAATTAGTAACACAAGGTATACTTTCAACAAATTTTTTTTGTTTTACAAATTGTACAAGATTAATAACACGTGTGTTACTCGCTGGTATCACACATATTAATAGATGTTGACACATGTTTTTATAAAAAAAAACCCACCGAAAAACGAAAAAAAATCATTGAAAGTATATCTTGTTACATCTCTAGTCGAAGATAATAAAACGTTAATTTTTATTGCGCAATTTTTGTGGTTTTTCGACATACCATTTGGGAGATATTTGGTTTTTAAAAATGTGAGGAAAGAGAATTTAGTGACACATGACACATTCCTTTTTGTTTACTCATTCTCAAAAGAAGTTGTTATACTCATTTGAACCATATTCTATTTAAATTTCTAGGAGTAAAAAATATTAAATAGGTGTCCACGATGAGTATTAGTTTGTTAAATAGTCCAAGTTTGAACTAAAGTGTCATTGGTCTAATTGGGTAACGATATCGAAGTGACATTTCAACCATAAGAATTATAGTTCAAGTTCTATAATTAAGACAATGGATAAGTATCTGGAAATGTATTAACTTGTCTCGAATGTCTATTGTATATATCATACTTACAGGAGATGTATTTAATACATCAAACTTTCAAAAACGATTTATTGTATGTATTTTGATGACGTGTCGTCCGTTTAAGATGCCACTTGGCGTCCTTAGAAGATGACACGTCATCAAAATACATACAAAAAACCGTTTTTGAAAGTTAAATGCATTAAATACACCCTCTATAAGTATAATACATACAATAGACATTCGGGACAAGTTGAATACATTTGTAGATACTTAACCCTTAAGACAAGTATATATTTGTAATAAATGTATATATGAGTATTTGCCTTAAAAAATAAGCATATTTCACTTCTGTCACAAAATAAACATCTAAAAGGAAAAATGATTGGTTAGCATAAACTTGTAGCGATAAACATATGATTTAAAAATATAATTGATAGATGAGAAAATTGATTGGATAAAATAAGGAGAGATAAAAAAATCAACAAATAAAGAGGTAAATCTATTTTTAGATCCGTATAGTTAGTTCTATATATCGTTACTCCTTCAAAAATCTAAATCATATTGAAACACACCCGATGCCAAATCGATCACAAGAGTAGTTATCTTTTAATTAGCATTTGACACTAATTTTTGAGTAATTGTTAAAGATAAATAATAATTATAAAAACAATTTTTTTTTTTATAAAAATGTAGTTTATGATAGTAGGTTTGGAACGAAGCCAGACAAGATAGTTGTATCTTATGGTAAATTTGTAAAGGTACGATGCAGTGATGTTAAAATGCAACGCTTTTACAATGCAATAATATCGAAACGTAGTAAATTTGAGGCATGAATACAAAATCAAAGGTTGAGATTGCTTACCCCTCTTACCCTCTCTAAGAGCTCTGATCGCAATTTTTTATTTTACTTTTATCAAAACCAATAGATAATGTGTGACAGAAGGCAAAGTGAACAATAATTATGGATGAGTTTTCTATTCCCTAACTAGATTAACATACAATGCGGAAATAATAATTAATATAGGGTAAGAAGAAAACTAAACCATAAAGAATCTTAACTTAATAAATAAAACAATAAAACAAAATAACTAGATAAATAAGAAAATACAAACCTCTGAGAAAATTAGATTTCTCACATGTAGACTACCTTGGCTGACCTTCTTTACTTGTAGGCGAGTACTCAAATAAGAGTACCTCTAATGGTTCACACCCACGAAGCAAAGAGAAATTTCAATTTACAGGGTCCCGACTTTTAGTCGTGTAAACTGTTACAAGGATTGGGAACGAGGAAGAGATAATTATCATTGTGTGTTTGAAGCCTTGGCATGCCCTATATTTATATAGAGAGAGGTAACATTGGGTTTTATCCCTTAGGCGATGTGGGATGACCTCCAAACGGTGGTTGGGCTTGCTTTTTACCCATCAACCCGAGCTACGACCCGTGTGCTCCACCGCCTTACAAAACCCTAACTTCAATCGTTGGTTGGGCTTTCCAATCGGCAGTTAGACTATTATTCGAGAATCTTCTTGTCGTTTAATTATTTAGTTTCTTCTTAATTTACCTACTTTGATAAATTGATAAACCGAATAATTAATTATATGTATAATATTAGTTCTAATGAATATTATCTCTCATTAACTGTTCATCGAAGACGATCTAAAAATGACTTTACTTTTAATTATATCTTACTAACTAGTTATGAACATGGACACTATATCCAACAATTATCTCAATAATCTTCTTCAGGATGCATTCTAATGTGTTATTTTTGAGAGAAAAGGAAGTGATTGGAAAGAAGTGAATGATGTGAATGTACTCCCAAGTTTTTTTTAGAGAGAAAATGAATGAAGAAGATGGAGAATTATACCAATATTTAATTCCCAACTATCATTTCAATTTGGACGGATTTGAGAGAGAGGATTCCTTCACGTATTGATCTTTCTCTGATCCAGGTAGATGTCTTTCTTTGACACTTTTGGCCCAAATGTCGTTGATGATGCTATAGATCTACTCGGCTTTCGTCTTTGGCCGCTCATTCAACTTTTGGCCGCTCATTCAACTGATTTCATTCATCCATAAACTCGCTTGAACGTGCCATCTAGAGCTCGAGCTGCATCTTTTTTTATGCCGAATAAACAAGTCTTTCTCTTATGGACTCTTCTGCAGACACATCGGTCTTTGAGAATCGGGAGGACCTTTGCGAGTTTGCGCTACTACGCATCCTTACTCATAGTGTAGTGCATGTTTGGTTTGGGTATGGCAGGACTTCCGACTCCTCATAAATGATGTTAGGATGGGCCGACCCATCCTCATAATTCTAAGAAGAAGAATAAGAGGATGAAGGACGAATACCAGCTCTTTAGGACTGATAGTAGCTGCTCTTCTAGTAGTATAGTTTATAGCTTTGTAGGGAGGTATATGAAGGAACGTATTAGTATTAAGAATTCAAGCTCGAAGACAAAGAGTTTATGTTACTATTACCAACATATCCTTCACCTAATACACTAATCATATACATACGTTATCCTTTTTTTTTGAACGGTAGAGAATATTATAAAAATAAACATCTAGCAAGAAGCTAGACAACAAGAGAACACCAATTATAGAATTACATCAAAGTACACAAACTAGAATCTTACCGGAGATTTAACTGCTAAGACTGTAAAATGGGTGAAAAAACTCATGCCAATTACGCAGCGAGACATGAGAAAAACCCCCACCAATGAAGGTCGCGCCACCGGTTTTCACTCCATGGTGTTTTTGATACAGCCTCAAACAATCCCTGGGGAAATGAAACTCAGAATTCAGCTCGATACTCATAAATAGAACAATTTGCCAACAAACATCCCAACCATGCTTCCAATAACATGCGGTGATCCATCTGCACGGGAAAACAAAAAAGTCACGGCGACAAGGCATTATATCGTCAACAAAGGATTTTTAATCCACTCGTCCCAGCATAAAAGGTTCTATTCAATTTTGTACTCCCTCTGTCCCAATTAAATATTTTCAGACAAAAAACACACAGTTTAAGAAAACATTAACTTCTCTCTTACTTTTTGATAAGATGACAACTTTACTTTTCACTTCTAAGTGTTTTTTTGTCTTACATATATAAAAATTAGGGGTATAAATAAAATTTATTTCATCATTTTTATTTAGTTATGAAAGTGGACAATTAATTTAGGACAACCCTAGAAATACTAAGTATAAATTTTAGACTGAGGGAGTGTTAATCTTTCTACTCCTACTTTATGACATATTAGGATATTAGTAATTGTTTATGCTATGTTTCTTTATAAACGATTAGATAATTTTTCATCAATTCGTTAATTAAAGACACATAATGCTTACGTGTGCTGTGTTTGCATAAAATCTATCAATTAGTTTATACGTTCTAGTTAAATAAGATGAACCAACTTGAGATATAAATTAGCTTTAATTTATATTACAATTATAAATCATATTTATTTTTCATTTGCTTTACAATCAGGGCCGATAAATCAATTTAGAGGCCCCGTGAGATGTCAAAAATTAGGCCTTTAATAGACAAAATAAGTTCAAATATACATATAGAGAGAATATATTAGCGTGTCTTTCTTATGACATTGTTCACAAATATGAATTTAGCGACTTAAGTTTTGAAAAAACTTCTTTTCGTATATGACAGTTATGAGAACAGTACAAGGTTTAATCAACTGTAACTCTAAATAGAGTTCATTTTTATTAATATTGGATTATTCACTATTCCTAAACGCTTTTTCAAGATGACTATAACACAAACAAGAGTCTTGTCATCAAAGGAGTGCAACTAATTAGAAATAAACACGAAACCGAAAATCTTGACATAATCTTTGCAATGAATCTTTTGTAAGAGAAAAAACTGCTTAATCAACAACGAACAAGAACTATTTCACCCTACTTGACTCTTCGTTTGAACATAAAACACATACTTCATCAATTGGATTCTCATCAAATGGTCTATTTCTTATTTCTCATTCTAAGACTGTAACCATAGTTTTTCTTTCTCTTTTATTTTATCACTTTCACATTGATTTTATACTAATTATAACAAGTGTTCATAAAATTGGGGACCCTCAAATTTCCGAGGTCTCTGTACGCTTGCACATAAAGCACATGTCAATATCTTTCACTGTTTACAATTATATAAGATGTTTGTCAAGTAATAACATAATGTGATTTACTTATATATTAGAGATAAATTTGTAAACTTGTTAATCATGAAACTTTCATTGTCTCTTCCATTTTTTTTTCGAATCGGAACACAATAATTGAATGGATTATCATTTCACTTCATTTCTTTCCTAGCATATCACTTATCTTTCCTTTCTATTTCTTCCTTTTTTAAACTCGTGAACAAAGTGTAATTATTAAGCCTTTCTGTTTTATAATTTACTATGATTATATGATATGATGACCACATATAAAATGACTAATTTATTCATGATAAACATTTTTAGTTGACGTTTTTATAATCCTCAGAAATTTAATTGTAATTATTTGGTCTTTGTGTGATAAGAAAATTAACTTGTCATGGTATAATTACTTGGGTTAAATATAAATTTTGTTAAATAAATCACGTCTAATGATATAACTGATCTTGATGACTAATTAACCAAAATATTTCTTAACTATTCAAAGCACCCTAATTGTGTAGTTAAAGTCAAAAAAAATTTTTAGAAAGGCAAATATCTTACCACTACCATCACATGAATATATCTAATGACCCACTAATATTTATATGTTGTCATGATCTCAGATTTTGAACCCTCAAAAATGAATATATATAATAATCAACTAGTAGGGTAGCCGCGCAATGCTGCGAAGTGTATAGTTACTTTATTGTGATTTGGATGTATAGTACCTCACTTTATCGATCAATAATATTATTGGAAACCAATCATTCTTATATTGATATTTTTTGAAGACTCACGATGTATTCACATTTCATGTGTTATATCTTGAATAAAATATTATACAACAAATATAATGTATATTTGTACTAAACAATATTAATGGCTAGATGATTTTCATCGTAGCCCAATTGACACATTTCTATTTTATTTGAATTTCACTTATAAGAGCATAACTAACACGAAGTATGCATTAACAATTAGTTTTCATTTAGTAAATTGCGATTTATAAAACTGTAAGAATCAAAGAATACACTCAATGATTTATAAGGGTTAAGATATGATCAGTTATAAAAGGATATTATAGGAAGAAGTATGATTTATAAGAGTTATAAATGTAATTTTTATTTAATTGTCTTTTTGATGACATTCTACATAAATGCTTGTAGTTAATATATTTTTAGAATGAAAAGGGTATTTTGGGGATTTCCGATCTTCCTTTAACTAAGATTTAAGCCTAGTAAGTGAAATGCTTTATAAGAGATTTAGATTAGATTCAAGTTCAACACCATTTAATTTGAGAAGCAATATATAATTATTGCATGCTATATAAGGTTTTAATTATGATTTTGTTTGTGGTATAACAGGCACATCCTCCTCTTAACAGGAAGTGGAGTGAACACATGTGACACAACGTGGTCATGAACCACATTGGGTTGATCCTAAGAGTAGTAGTTACAAGGTGATGGACCACATCGGGTTGATCCTCAGAGTAGTAGTTACAAGGTAATCGGGTTTACAATGTAAAATGTGATACTGGATGGAGCATTTAAACGTTTTTTACTCTTAAATTTCGTTTCTTATTCACTAGATTATATTTTAATATGAAGTGGACTCAAAATTTAATGTGACAATGTTCTACGAGTGTAAAAAATAAAGTGGTGTCGTAGTATTTAAACATATAATGATTTTTGGAAAGCCTTGTTATGTTGGTAAAACTACGTTATAGCATAGATTGTGACTTAGCACACAACTTTAACAACCACCTTTCATTTCTTAAGAAATGCTTTTTCTTCTTCTAACTATATGTACATAAATATTAATCTCGGTGGCGGATCCATTAGTTTTTTTTAAAGTATTAAATAAATAATATATATATTTATATATACATTTTTTGTATGAATTTGTACGATTTTATAAACACTTGTACAATTAGCAGTTTTTAATAAGTTAATAACATACAAAACTCGCAATCATTTACTAAATTGGTAGCATGATATGTTTGGATCCGCACAATGTTAATGAAATTATAATTTTTGAAAAAAATTACTTTGCGCATGTTAAATGAATCACTAACCAAAGCTACCTCAAATTTTTATATGATTAACCTTATTAACAAAGTCAATACTTTCAGTTTTATGTTAGATAATAAAATCTTTCAATTTTTGAATAGTAACTCTATCCTTTTTCAACTTATACTTGTCTAACGATGGATTTAAAGAGTGGCAATAAAAAAAATCTTAATTTGATTTTGAGAAAGGAAACAAAAGCATGTGAGGTGTCACATGCAAATGACTTGGAAGTGACAAAACCAAATATGATGGGTGGATCCACACAGCGTTGCCCTACACCTTACCCACACGCAATTAAAACCCGTTAATTTTGGTAGTGGTACCGTCCGTCCGTAGTCCGTACTACTTTCCGTATCAATTTCCAATATTCGCATCTCTTTTTCCGTTTCGATTCCCTTTGAACACACAACACTTCCATCTTTTTATTTAGAAATAAACAAAAACAAAAAACTCTCCTTTTTTAAGTTTTTTATATTCGAAACGGAAGAAAAAAAAAACTCATTTTATTTTCCTAATTGATGATAAATAAAAACTACCGTAAATTACTCGTTTCAAAGCATATTAATTATAAAATATGTTCCAATAAATAAAAGGATCCTTTTAATTGTAGCCGATGTGACTATGCTCACAAATTATATTCGTAAACCGAAAAAAATTCCCCCCATTTGCCCTTCTTTCTCTCTGCTCACCTCCCCTCTATTAAGGTTTTGCATTAAGTTTTCTTTAGTAGGAGTGAGAGAAATCATTGTCATTGTGGATTTTAGGGCTCTTTAATTGAAGAACTTATGAACCGGTATCTTCATTCCATTAATTCCCCTATGAAAGAAGTAACCGAGCCTTTATTAGATTAGACGGAGCCAGCTACAGTAGTGGCGAAACACTACTGAGCAATCGTATCGTATCGGTCGTATTTTTGAATTTGGTATTCTACTAAAGTCTGCTTTATAAATATTTAGGTAATGATATTAAGTTAGTTGAGAATAATTATATTAAGGTGGGTGGTTATTACTTATTATCATGATACAAATGATTAATACATATTTCGTATTTGAATTTTTGCAAACATAGCTGCAAGTCTGCAAGAGAGCCATGTTTATAAAATTCTATAAAATATTAAAATCTCATACCATTTTGGCACAGTAAATAAGTGTTAAATTTACTAAAAACGACACAAAGGATGCTAAAAACAAGAATAAAAACAAAGAAAAAAAATTCAAGTGGACGACAAGTGTATGCATGGTGTCACAAGTGACAACCTCTTGTTTTTTTGTTTGTTTATTTTTTCGTTGGATAGGGAAGGTGATAATGGTACGACAAGTTGACAATAGAGTCAAACCAATATAATGGCGTTGTTACAAGTTACAACAACCAAGGACAATGATGACTTCATTAATTAATTACTAATTCAGTTCAGATTTCAAAACATATGACTATATAATAATAGTACTTCCTATATAATCGGTCAGTTTATTCCTTATGAGAAAAACATAACATCCATCCATCATATTGTTTAAAATACAAATCTTAGATGTTGTTGATCGAGTAGCAACAAAATAACTAGATATCTTCTATACCTTAAACTTTTGAACCTTCTTATATAAGTACGTAACAACACCTTACTTTACATCATGTTAGCTACACGAATTATTTTTCCTAAACATAATCATTATATAACTGCTTATTGCACTTATTATATATTGATGGATACAATTTACAAATGGGAATTTCAGGTTATAACTAGACTACTACAGCATGTATCCTAATCCAAAGATCCTAAGTTCTTTAGCCGTATAAACATATAATTATATATATCTCATCTTTTGATGTTCTTCCACACTCACTTTTTAGAGGTAATTCATATCACGTACAAAGTACGAGGACTAACGGTAAGAATGAGTGTAATTGACAGTGACCCTTCATTCAACTTACACTACTTTTCTATTCACATGTATTAGGGATTTTTTATGTCTTTTTGCAATATGAAAAATTGCAAAGTGACTTTTCTACTTTTTTGTGATGTTGAAAAGTGAAGGTCATAATATTAATGGAAAGTGGAGCCTTTGATTTAATTTGATTAATTTGATCAATCCTGCAAGTATGTGTTTTCGTATTGATCGATTTTCATGTTACTAATACCTATACCTATTATTGATTATTGATGATTCTAAAACCAACCGAGAATAATGAGTGTAGAAATATACTGCATATATAGTGTACATAAAAATGATATTAACAAGTGATTAAACGGATCAAAACTAGCTTATATCGTAGTCTATTATAAATTAAATTAAAAGCATGTTGGTACTACGAGTAATATAATACTCCGTATAAATGAAAAAAGTAGACGTTAAATAAGAAGAGAAAGAATATCAAAAAGACATGATCCGGAGAAATTTAATGCTTTAGGGAGCAGTGACACATGGTGATCACTATACCCATGGACCATGGTCCTCATTACTACTACTATTCAAATTATTGCTCATTAAAAGCGAGTTGATGAACAACAAATTAAGTTGATTTATACAATAACTGTACAATAATTATTGCATATAGTATAAGTACTCAAAATACAGTTTTAATGTATAAATAATTTTTATTTGTTGTATTTATCAGTGCCCATAAAAGCACCCCCTACCCTATCAAATTAACAAAACCGATGCTACATATTTGTTCCCCTTCATCTAATCTAATCTAACAATGATATTTCCCTTTTATTATCAATTTCTAGATAGATTTATTCATTATAGATTAAGTGTTTGGTTTGTGGGTACTTTTTTTTAATTGTTGTTTTAAATCTTTGGTTCAACCGTTTAAGGAATAGGTTGATCGATATGATTGATGCCCATAAAACCGGGAATACAAACCCGGCCACTAAAAGGTTAGATGTAAAAATAAAATAAAAAGTTTCCAATTATATATCAAAAATCTGATTATACATGATGGAATGGAATTTGGTAGTGGAATGATGCATGGATGTGATTACCCTTTTTATCCATGGATGTGGAGTGGACTCAGATTGGATTACATCCATCATATAATATCCCAAACCCCACCCATCCACCTTTACTTTTATCAACAAAATGAGAGGCCTATGTAATATATCTATCAAAAGCAAATAATAATAATAATAATAATAATAATAATAATAATAATAATAATAATAATAATAATAATAATAATAATAACTCTTTATATATATATATATATATATATATATATATATATTGCAACATATTATAGTTGATAAGAGTGCTCTCAATCGTTATTTTGTCACTTCTTTATTTAGTTGTGCCACATCAGCACATAAAAAACCGATGAAAGACAGATACAAGGACGTCAATGGTGGTTTCATCATTTCAATTTTTGAGCCCCACATTTACCATATTACCTACATTTATATATACTAAACAAAAAATAACAATATATTTAATCTAAAGTTGGGCCCACATATATTTTGTCTCCCTTCTTCGGCTAACTGATGTATGAAATCGAAGAAAGGAAGTGACGAAGCATCTAAAGTTGGGCTCACATATATTTCGTCTCCCTTCTTCGGCTAACCAGACGTATGAAATCGAAGAAAGGAAGTGATGAAGCGGTGCCATCCATGTCTAAAAAGGAAGAAAGGAAAATGGGAAAACCAAAGAAAGTGATGGCATTGGTCTAAGTATAGAAACATACTGTTATAAATTTAACTTTAATGGTTGTTATAAGTTTGTTTTATACATGACAAATGTACGTCATGAGTTGATGTGATGATTCGGCATTCGGTTTCTGTTTTTGAAGATACACAACGAAAGCATCACATGTTCCAATGGGTAGGCCGCAACAAAATTTTCCTAGAAAACTAACGGCTAGGCTAATACAAGGACACAAATTCTATGTTTATGTATACAGACGGGACCTTGCATGGGTCGGCCATTTACATGAATATAAATGTATCAAACTGTGTAAGAAAAGGGGACTAAATAATAAAAAAAAAACAATCTAGCCTGGTAGTTTAGATATATATGCATGGTTGTTCACCAAGAATACGCATGATTGGATTTATGACGTTTTAATCTCTCTAGTCGTTTTATTCTCAAACTATACCACTTTTTTATCCACAACACATACCAGCCTGCTGTAGTTAAACGACTATATCCTGTTTAACATCAACACCCTTTGAACAACCCGAAAATAAGCAGGATACAAGAGAAACACGTATACATGAAATAATTGACACACATTTTGTTAGGTGTGGCAACTTCGACCCATACATGTACTAAAAAAATAGGTCCATTTATACGGTATAAAAAAGTCTTCCAAAGTCTATTATTATATGTTAATAACTAGCTTAAGAACCGTGATTAAATATCCAAAACCGTATTATTCTATGGCGTAGAACTGTAAATTACTGTTGCATGTAATATTTGTTATTCTGGCATATCATAAGTTCATAATTATTGTGTCGACGATAAATAGGACAAAATAAGTGTTGGTGAATCAAAAATTTAACCCGTACGTTATCCGTTAAGCCCAGTATGTGTAGACCGTTACCCCAAAATGGCAAAATGTCCAATTTTAACATGTAATAGTCAATCCATGTGATCCACCTACCAATCTTGCCAAGTTAATTTATGTTTAGTTTCTAAAACTAAACCCCCTTCCAATACTTTGATTCCCTACCAACTAACCAATAAAAAGTAAAGAGTAAATTATATTGTCTCCGTGTTCTCCATACGTAACCTTCGAGTGCCGGGTCGGGTATTTTGCGAAAAACAATCCATTGATCCGGGTTTTTGTTTCACCGCCCATCTCTGGCCTTGTTAATTATGTTTGTTATCTCATTGACTGGCGGTGAAACAAATCCCTCAAGTGCGACGCACATGACCTAAGATAACGGACGAAACTAAACACTCGATAGGGTTGAAACTTGCGGTGAAACAAAATCCCGAGTCGAGGGACTGTATTTGCATAACACCTGGCTCGAGGACTGAGAGTATAATATTGTAATATACGGACAATCGCATGAATTTATACTCTAAAATAAATGATCAGCACATATTATTATTATTATTATTATTATTATTATTATTATTATTATTTTTATTATTATTATTATTATTATTATTAATAATTATTATGTTCAAGTTCATGCAAAGTCAAAAACCATATGTATAGTAATTAATATGTACTTCCAAAAAATTTCAAAATCTACCTCTTTTAGGTACTCTATAAATGTTAGTACGCTATAAGAGATATAACTGAATCACAGGTGTGGAGCTAAAACTCTAATTATGAGAGTGCATTTATATTCGTTGAAAGATTTGTTAATTAGGTACCTAATATGATCAAATTAAATCTTGAACCATGTGGGTTGGATTGGGTTAGGCCGGTGTGATTAAATGAGCAAGTTGGTTCATACGCTAGAGTGGCTTCCTGTATCTATGTTGCACCAATACTGGCATCTTTATTTAAAGCATTGATCATGAATAAATGGAGTGCATTAATACAAGACACAACACGTACCAACATGGATGCAATTTCTTGATTTGTACCATGTTATGAGTGATACTCCTAAGTTAGAAACCCAACAATACCGATCGTGTATAACTATTAACATACAAATTTTAAGAAAGGACGGATATGATATATACTGATGTATGTATATTGAAAGCAAATGCGTATCAGAAACATGCAAATAACTTGCTACTGTTACAAGTTGATATCAACACATTGCTCAGTAGCTATGCACATATATATATTACTCGTAGGATGTTACAAGTAATATTACCCAGTAGAGGTTTGTAAGTTTGAGTGACAAGTAATAAGGCCTCGGTATCAAGGTGGCCCATTGAATACGTGAGCTATATTTTTAGTCTCATTCCAATTTCCAAATACTAAAAACCGTGAATTGAGTAAAATCAAGCAGGTGGTTGCTGGTTGTGTTAGTTCGTTGTTATTGGGAAAAAACCCAGAAAAAGGTAAAAACTACATAAAAACTAAGGCCCATATCATAAGAAGAAAAAGATTGTAAATATACTTATGGATTGGGCTGAAATTTGTGAAGGGAAAAAATAGAAATATATGTGGGTTGTTTGCGAGTGGGCCGAGAGGATAAGAGGCCCAGAAGGCAGTTTTTAATCCCATTCTTCTCGTTGTGTTGTCGTTCTTTGTGCTATTGTGAGCCTTGCTTTCTCCTGGAAAGGTCTAAATCAGAGTAGTTTAGTTTATCCTGTAAGTTATATATAAGTTCGCACTCAAAAGTTTTACACTTTTACGCAGATGATTATTATTGGAGTATTTACTTTTCGTACGAGTTTGTCGCATTTCAGTGATATCTTAAAAGATCTAATCAAAAGTTTCGGTAAGTTTACGAAAACAAACGTACCCCATTTCATTAAAATACAAATAAACTAAGTATCCTAAATTAGCTCATAGATTAACTTTATAGTCTACTCATTTTGCAATAGAACAAGTGACCCTGGACAAAGAAAATGAGTGCAAATATATATATAAATAAGGCAAAAAGTTCTGATTAATGTGCAAATATATATAAAAACATCAAGATTACAACTATGGCATAACTCTACCCATCAAAAAGTTATGATTATCTTGACATAACATCAAGATTTGCAATTATGGCTAAACTCTACCCGTTATCTTAAGTTCAAATGTAATATATATATATACACACACATCAATTTGCAAATAGTATATTTTTTATGCACATCACATGCACATCCCATTTAAAATCGCAAATTAGTATTTGAGGTATATAGGAGAAACTTGGTGACATATCGAATTACTACCAAAAATCCTTATTTTTTAAGGGTAATGATTAATTCACAAAAAAATACAAAATTATACTTACAAAATGACATGTACCAATAAAATGAAGAGAGAGAAGAATGAGAGAGAAAATAGAAAGTAATTTGATTGGTTGAATTCACTCGCCATCTCATTTTGTAAAAATTTATTTGTAAAACTTATGTGAATGTAATATCGCTCATTTTAAAATGAGAATCACACAAACAAAAACTTAAAACGCTTATTTTTTTAAAAAAATATATTCAAACATATATAGTCCATTGACTCAATAGAACACTTATAATGTTTTTACAATGCTTATAAGATTATGTTTTAATTTATAAATGAGTTTTCTTAAAATTGTGCAGTCCGCCGGGTAGGCTTGGGTACCCATCGGGTAGCCAACACTTTATTCTAAAATCATGAACCGAAATCGAAAAATCAAAAAAATTCGGTTTAGTTAACTGAAACCGAATAATGAAAAAAAATCGGTTCGGTTAATCGAAATTTGGTTTGATTATACTGGTTTTCGGATCGGTTTTTCGGTTTCGGGAAAGTTTTGAGCACCCCTAGCCAACACCACTCAACTTTCTGTCTAATATTGTGAAAAAGTACCATATGTTACAACCTGAATATTATTTTATTAATGTAAAATTTTAATTATTAATGGAGAACTATTGTATGCAATAAATAACACATAATTTTAAATGATGTTGGTTTTACAATAGAGAATGATATTTTATAAATGATTTTTTTTTTCATTGGTTACAAATGTAAACTATACAAATATTGTTTGGTCAACGACACGTAATAATTTGGTGTTAAGCCTCAAAAGCATCGATGTTATGTACATTTCAATTAGAAACACAACTATAAACAACTAAATGTAAATTTGAAACCGTTAAAATTTTCAACCCAAAGTTCACTTTTTATTCAATATTTATAGTTGGTTTTCGATAATATTTAGAATCGAGAAACTAATAGAACTACATTGCTCAACAAGTAAAATAGTCATTTTAGTGTGCAAAATAAAGTTTGATATATCAAATTAACAATCATAAAATTCCGTCTCTTATCACAATAAATTATAACATATATTAAATTTTAGGATATTCGTAAATGATTTAATTATATATACTTGTAATTGTAATGGAGTAAAATATATGATTTTGATTTGCTTGTATAATCAATCACTATCACTATAATAATAATAATGATCATATAACTAATAATAACAATGGTCACTTCATTTAATTTCATCTCACCTAATTAATAGATTTGTATTTTTAATCTGAGATATTAATTAATAAGATAATTATTGTATAATTGAAATTAAAATTCTACCTAGAAAGGTTGAATATGGTATATCCGAATCAGGGAAAAAGGGTCAATGTCAAAAAACACACACTTGAAATTCACAGAAACTGTTTAATAAAATAAAAATAAAAATAAAATATAAAATACAAAATAGTGTAAATATAATAATAACACTACAATAAAAAGCCCTCTTTTCATTTCATTTTTCACACACAAAAAACACCGATCGCTGCCGTGCACCACCACCACCACCACCACCAACCACCACCACGGGATTTCAACTTATTTCACCATCATTTCTTTTATCCGTTCCTCTCTATTTATCAATCAGTAAGTCTCACCTTCTTTCGCTCTATATTTATATGTATCTATATCTACATCTAGACATATTGATATGAAATAGATACATGAAATTAGGTATGTGTATTACTCTAAAGTAAACTTCAATTAACCTATGGGGCGTAAGAAGCGTACGGTCCCTACTCGCTCCAAACCGGAGATACATCCCGTTAATCCACCACCACCGCCGTTGTTATCCGCGGATGACGCTACCGTCGGTGACGCTGAATTCGGTTGCGAGGTTAGTTCACTCACCACCGAACAAAATTTGGGTACGAATGCGTTGATACTACAACAAGATGTACATCAACTAAACCTAGAAAATGAAGTTATGTTAGCGATTGAATCAGAAGGTTATACTGCTGTAAAAGTGGAGTGTGAGAAAGCGTTGAATGCGGTTAGACGCGGAAACCATAAGAAAGCACTTAGGTTAATGAAGGATATGTGTTTGAAACATGAGAATACTGCTTATTTAGCTTTGATTCACCGGGTGCAAGGGACTGTGTGTGTTAAGGTTGCGACGCTTATTGATGATCCTACTGCAAAACAACGGCATTTAAAGAATGCGGTTGAGTCAGCTAAGAAGGCTGTAGCATTAGCACCTAATTCGGTGGAGTTTGCACATTTCTATGCCAATTTGTTGTGCGAAACGGCTACTGATGGAAAGGATTATGAGGATTCAGTGCATGAGTGTGAGCGTGCACTAGCAATTAGGAATCCGGTAGATCCCGGGAAGGAGAGTTTGCAAGAAGAGAGTCAGCAGAAGATTTCGGCACCCGATGCAAGAATTGCCCATGTGCAGAATGAGCTTCGTGCTTTACATCAGAAGGCTAGTCTTGGTACTATCTCAACTTGGATGCGGAATCTTGGGAATGGGGAGGATAAGTTTAGGATTATTCCTATTGGAAGGGTTCCTGAAGACCCAATGGATGTAAGAGTAGTTCAACCTAGAAGGCCGAATGACATCAAGAAGGTGAGTAAGACAGATGAAGAAAGGAAGAAGGAGATTGAAGTCAAAGTGGCTGCAGCGAGGCTGTTGCAGCAGAAACAAGAATCAGCTTCCATATCCCAAATTGAAGGAGATAAAGGTCTAGAACCTTCTTCTGGGCCCAGTCAGCGAACAGGTGAACGGCGGAAAAGTGGAAAAGTGAAGAAGAGTGTGTCTGTTTCTGAAAGGAAAGACTCTGTTCTTCCTTATTGGAAGTCCATGGGTGTAGATTTGAAGAAAGACTTGTTTAAGATAAGGGTATCTGATATTAACGCCCATTTTCAATCATTTAAAGATGGGTTGGCATATGAAGTCATTACAGAAGCTTTGTCGTTTGGTGTGCGTAATAATGGTTGGAGGTACTGGATGTGCTGTCGATGTGGTGAGAAATTCTCCGATCCTGAATTGCACAAGCAGCACATTGTACATGAGCACATGGATAGCTTATCGCCCAAATTTCAGGAGGTATTGCCTCCAAATGTTGACAATGAATG
The DNA here is from genome assembly GCA_963422505.1 of Pseudognaphalium luteoalbum. Lineage (NCBI taxonomy): Eukaryota > Viridiplantae > Streptophyta > Magnoliopsida > Asterales > Asteraceae > Pseudognaphalium > Pseudognaphalium luteoalbum. The sequence goes on along the minus strand of OY730193.1, from coordinate 7,202,743 downwards.
GACGGAAATGCTTATGACCTTTTCTTGGAGAGCACTGGATGTCAATGATGCAGTTAGAATGATCGAGTTGCAATCGAGTTCCCTAATCAAGAACTCAGAATTAGCTAATGGCCATTTTGGTGACAGTTATTGCTCTGATGATGCATGGGATTCTTCATTTGGACAAGATAACTATGAGGATAGTTGTAATGGTGCAAATGCAGGGGGCGAAAAGCATGTCAAGACTCCTGACTGTGTCCCAATGGAATGCGATCAAAGCGAAGGTTGCAAGGGATATTTCAGTCCTGATAGCTGGCCTTTATCTGATGACGATGAGCGAACAAAGATACTTGAAAAGATTAAGACTCTATTTCAGTTGCTTATCAAACATAAATGTCTTGCAGCCAGTCATCTTACCAAGGTCATACAATTTGCAGTTGAGGAGTTGCATCCGCAGCTTCTTAACTGTAATGTGGAGCAATCACCCATTTGTATATGCTTTCTTGGAGCATCGGAGCTTAGGAAAGTGCTCATATTCCTGCAAGAACTATCTCATTCTTGTGGCGTAGGTAGGTATTCAGAGAAAGGTAATGCCATAGAAGAATTGGACAGCGTTATAGAAGTGAATGAAATGGCTGAAAAAATATATTTTGATAAAGATGGTTCAAGTCTTTTGTTGGATGAGCTTTCTTCGCCATTCACCAGTTCAACTACCTGGCAAGATAGTCCTGCAGACAGTGCAGTTGCTAATGATGATAGTTCTCTATTGTCATGGATCTTTTCTGGTCCGCCAAGTCGAGAAGAGCTGACATTTTGGACTAAAACTAGAGATGAGAAAATGCATAAAGGAATAGAGATCCTAGAGATTATCGGTAAAGAATTTTTACATCTACAAAGCTTATGTGATAGAAAGCTGGAGCATATAAGCTACGAGGAAGCATTGCAGCTTACTGAAGATCTCTGCCTGGAAGAAGGTAAGAGAAGAGAGCATGCTACAGAATTCGCACGTCAAAGTTATGAGTCTGTGTTGAGGAAGAGACGAGACGAGATTACTCAACATGACAATGCCTGTGTTAATAGGTTTGAGGTGGAGGCATTGACAAATGTTCTAAAAGAAGCAGATTCTTTTAACGTTAACCAGTTCGGTTTTGAGGAGACTTATGGTGGCGTGAATGTGAATTCTCATCTATTGGACTTAGAATCTGGCGAAGATGATTGGAGGGGGAATGACTATCTCCATCAGTTGGATTCTTGCATAGAAGTCGGAATCCAGAAACAAAAAGAACAGTTGTCTGTTGAGGTTTGTTTGATTATAAAAACTTATATTTAATACAGAAATCATATGTACAGTCTCTCCACTTTATCTCACTTCTTCAGAAATGCAGCTTAGCAAAATTGATGCGCGGATCATGCGAAATCTCTCTGGAATGCAGCAGTTGGAAGCCAAGTTAGGTCATTTATGTGCTCATGATTTTGGACTCATCATTGTGCCTCTTGTAAAATCATATTTGCGGGTTCGTAGACAACTTGCTAGACACACTTTAATATGTGTAAATATATTTGCTTACATGTTTCATATTTTCTTTAGGCACTCCTAGAGAATTTAGCAGAGAAAGATGCTACAGAGAAGTCCGATGCGGCCAGAGAAGCTTTCTTGGCAGAACTTGCTCTTGATTCTAAGAAAGGGACTAGCGATACTTTAAAGCATCATAATGATAAATTGAAGGATAAAAGAAAGGGCAAAGATTATAGAAAAACAAAGGATTCGAAGGTTTCAAATAATTTCTAGTAACTTTTATTTTCTTCTATTAGATTATAGATTGTGAATATTATATGTGGTGCTAATAATATTTTGTATACATGTAGGCTACAATCACTGGTGACCTGCATGTTTTACCCCATGAAAATGAAGATAAGGAGTATATGATAGATGAGCAGCTGAATGAAGGTGCTGCTGAAGTTGGTGTTGCTTTCAATCAACAGGAAGATGAAGCCAGGCGTAGAAAGATTGAGCTTGAAGCCGAGGAAAGGAAGCTTGAAGAGACATTGGAATATCAAAGAAGAATTGAGGATGAGGCTAAACAAAGACATCTTGCTGAGCAGCATAAAAATAGCTCGAGAATGACCCCGATGAGCATAGAAGTTTCTGATGTGTATAAGAAGCATAACATTGTTAACCATGTTGAAGATGAAGATAAACCTCCCAAGTTGGTAAGGGCATTACAGCTTTCATTTGTTCTGATGTTAGAGGATGTGTGGGAGGGTGGTAAAACTAGAAGCATCATGTAAAAACATCAAAATGATAACCTTTTGGGTCAGTGATTTTTTTGTGGATATTTAAGGTGACTTAACAATTTTATTTCTTAGGAACTTCTGAAGCAAAGCAACGGACTTCTGAGTCCCCCAGAAGATGGACACCGAGAGATGGCTGGTATCGATTGTGCTTACAATTCATAATATAAATTTGAAAAATGTAAGCAGTAGTAATAATTAGGCTACACAACGGCATTAATTATTTGTGCAGGCTTGCTTAATGAAGGACTAGTGGAGGATGTTGCTTTCTTTTCTGAGCGTCGAGCCGGAAGAAGAGGTCGGCGGCAAAAAAATGCAACAAAGCTATATGAAGGAGGACAACAACTTGTGTCATCTGGGAAGGAGACTACTGAACTTGCACAAAGTGCGTATAGTGGCCGTCTCCAAGGTGAGTTTAGATCATATCTATGCACGCTTGTATGTATATATCGTATGTGTAGGTGTGCGTGGGTGGATGGGTGTGTTGGTACCTGTCTCCATGATCTTGTTTTTGTATTCCTTTCCCCCTAGTCCCTAAACCCATTATTAAGTGTTCTACTTCAAAGCTACAGTCAATAGAAGTTTAATGGGGATGCATCAGAATCAAAAATCTGAAAATGCAAGAAGCTGTAGCCGACAAGAATCTAAAGCAAAAGTAGATTTACAGATAACACCTGCTAATGCTATTTTATGAAAAGGAATGTGTATTGTGAATTGTCCTGTAAGTATGTTACGTGGGACAGTGTGATCTGTATTTGACAAAGTTTACAATAATCTCTGGCTAAGATGCAATGTCAATAATCTGTCATAAATGCAACACCTGTCATGGAAAGTAATTGTGTGGATGGGGTTAAGAACAGGTGATTCATTGATACATATAATTCACAATTTTATTAAAGGAAAGTTCTTGTGTGGATGGGATTAAGAACAGTTAACTCATCGATACATATAATTCACAGTTTTATGGGTGGTTCATGTTGCAACATGTTGTCTTTCAGGTGTAGTTCAAAGTTGGTATTGTACGCAGGATTAGGTCAGGTCCTAGAATACATGAACTCTCATCACATGTCTTTAATCTCTAACAACTCATACAAGGGGCCAAACATTAAAAAATCCAGGGTCTTATTGGTCCCATTCATCTTTGTTCTGTTATTTTTAATTTTTACTATTTTGTATGGAGCAGAAATTTCACTATGCTCTTAGTGTGCCGACATCCTTACAGCCATTTTCTGTTTGGACAAAGTAAAGAGGTTGAAATGAGAAATATAAAATGTCGATGTAAATGATAGAGGTTTTTTCTAAGTTTCCTTATATTTTAGTATGTTTGTTTGTGTGTGCTTTTTTTAAATGAATTTATTTCCATCGTATTTGTGACATTAAGATCTTAGCTGATGGATTGTACTTTGCTTGACGACAGATACTTCTTCTCCAGGAGATAACGACACAAGGTTATTGACGTTACAAGCGGAAGATGATGATGAAAAAAGGTTTCAAGCCGACCTATCAAAAGCTGTCCGCCAAAGCCTTGGTATTTATTTACCTTTCTGTAACAGAGTAACAAACATTGTCATGATTTGGGCCATTTTGATTTTGTTAATTCATAACATTCATGATCACCTCAATAGAACACCACTTCATTGATATATCACTTTCAAGATCCACTCATCATCTAAGTTATTGGCTCCATTCGTCTTGAAAAAATATGATCTAGTTTACTTAAATGTTAGTCATGCATGTAGTACATTTGGTCCATTTTCCGTGCCTTTAGGTATGTTGGAACATGTATATATACATATACATACATACATAGATACATATATATATATATATACATATACATAGTAACGGGATCAAAAAAGAAGGAAATTTTGGTGGAGAAGAGGGAGAAGCAATATGATTCAGTATTTTTATTACTATGATTCATTTTTTTGTTATTATAATTTAAGTAATAAAAAGTTGAATCATATTAATAAAAATACTGAATCATATTGCTTCTCCCTCTTCTCCACCTAAAATTCCTTCTCCCTAGATCCTAATCCTATATATATATATATATATATAGTGCAAACATGTTGATGCTCTTCAGTTATATTTTGTGCACGATTTCTTGAATTTACAGTAACATTGGTAGTTTTTGAAATATGGCAGATGCATTCAATTCACACAACAAATTTCCTTTAAAATCTGGATTGATGAAGTCCGAAGATATGCTTATAGAAGGGGAAGACTCTTGTGTTACATCTATTGAAGTCGTTCCAGACAACATAAATGCAAGTGATGTTTATGGTACAGGTCTGAAGAATGAAGTTGGTGAATACAACTGTTTCTTAAATGTTATTATACAGGTTATTTTCTTTATACAGTTAAGTTTTTATATTTTTTTATCGTCTCCTATATAAGTACTTATCTTACCTCTTGAATTTGCAGTCTTTATGGCATTTAAGACGGTTTCGGGAGGAATTTTTGAGCACATCTACTTCTGCTCATCTCCATGTTGGTGATCCATGTGTTACATGTGCTTTGTATGGTATTTTTAGTGCTTTAAATGTGGCTTCCACTGACACAAGAGTTCAAGCTGTCGCCCCTACTTCTCTTCGGATTGCTCTTAGCAACTTGTATCCAGACAGTAATTTCTTTCAGGAGGTATGTGCACTCACCTTGTCATAGCTCATATCTGTGTATTATAGCTTCTTTTTTGTTCACCTCTTTATGTGGGTTGACGGAGTGAGATGAGTGAGATGTAGAAACTATGTGCATCATTAATCTTAGAGGTGGCATTTACAACCTGTTTACCAATGAAAGTGCTCATTTGGTGTATCAACAGATAAAACGACCTTTTTAGCAGCAATGGGTTAATAGTTGAAAGTTGCCCAAAGTTTTTTAAGCACACCTCACTTAAAATTGTTTGATTAAAGTATTTAGAGGTTTTTTTTTTGGGCAATACATTTAGAAGAACTATAAGAGATGGACAAAGTGTTTCTGGGTCAACCAACACATACCAGAAATATATTATCTGACCTGAATCCGTTTTGACTCGTTTACCTGAACCCTCACAACTTTCTCTTTTAGTATTTCCACAAATCACCTGTTAGGTTGTTATTATATTCTTCATATGATTTGGCAGGCACAAATGAACGATGCTTCTGAAGTATTGGGAGTAATATTTGATTGCCTACACCAGTCATTTACATCCGGTTCTGGCATTTCTGGTACTGAACTAGTTGAAAATAGTGCCATGGACTCTTGGGAGTGCCCGAATAAAGCTTGCACAGCACACTCTCTTTTCGGTATGGACATATTTGAACGTATGGATTGCTATAGTTGTGGGTTGGAGACTAGGCGTCTCAAGTACACTTCTTTCTTTCATCAGATTAATGCCAATGCCCTTCGGACCATGAAGGCATGTTTCTTATTTCTACCCCCGTGCTTTATTCTCATGCGTAAACTTTAAATATGATACCGTAATTAATTCTATTATTCCATCCCTTCAGGTCATGTGTCCAGAAAGCTCTTTTGATGAGCTATTGAATTTTGTCGAGATGAATCACCAATTAGCTTGTGATCCTGAGGATGGTGGATGTGGGAAGCTTAACTATATTCATCACATTCTTTCTACTCCACCTCATGTTTTCACAACAGGTTTTCCCAGAAACTATGATAAACCATCTCTAGAGGTGGCAAAGTGGGCAGGTTGGCGGGTTGGGTAACAGGTCAAAATTGGGCACTTATTGGTACAAGTTGGGTTGACATGGAACACCTTATAACCAAGACATTCGAGCTTTTTATAAATATTTGGCTTGTCAAATGCAGTTGCAAAAAGTTATGTTACTTGTAAGCTGAATCTTATTTGTAAATTGGTTTAGGAGCTTTATACATTTGAATTACACTTTTGAGTTTTGTCAACCTCGGGCCCGTTTGACCCATTTCTTTTCAAACTATTTTTGTCACCTGTTTGACCTGTTCGAGATAAAACATAACTGAATCGACCTGCTTAATAAGTAAATGGGCTGAAATTACAACCTCTGCTCACACGTTACACTGTTTCATGTTTTTGAACTTTGTTAAAGCCTAACATATATTTGCTCTTTTGTAGTACTAGGTTGGCAGAATACCTGTGAAAGTGTTGAAGACATCAAGTCGACGTTGGCAGCACTATCTACTGAAATAGATTTAAGTGTTCTTTATCGTGGACTTGATCCAATTAACAAGCGCCGGCTGGTTTCAGTGGTAATTACTTATATCTTAGAATGGGCAATATCCAATTTTCTGTTAGTTTATTTTGTTTGGAATATACCACTTTCCATATTAGTCTTCATTGGACATTGGACATTATCTATAAAGTAATTAAACATTGACCATATTGGGCCTATGCTTTCATTCCTATTTTGTATCAAGTATGAGAGAATGAAGCAAGCTATTATCTACTTTTTTGTGTTCAAAGCAACTGATACCTCTAATGATCTATTTAGACCTCAATGTTTATTTATAAGCATATAATTAGACATATTGAAATCCATGAATAATTGGTTGACATCGTATTCCGCGTCCTGAATCGTTTAGTTAATTAACAATTTTTTCCTTACTGTCAATTTAAGGTATGCTATTACGGACAGCATTATCATTGTTTTGCTTACAGCCATGTTCATCAGCGGTGGGTGATGTATGATGATAAAACTGTAAAGGTAACAGACTTTGCACTCATTTATGCTGTATGATGATATTTTCTAGAGGTGGCAACTCCTTTCGCTTATTTGTGAATGGGCTGATTGGGTTTGCAAAGGTGTAAAACAGGAAAAAAAGAGCTAGAAGGGAAACAAATCAAATAGGTCAAATGGTGTCAAAGTCGTCTTTTAGTCCCTTTTTAATGCGCATAAAACCTTATAACTTGTTTCATAATTCATTCCAAACTTTAGAGTCAGGGGCGGAGCTTTTGAAATTATGTAAAAAATATATTTTTTAAGGTATTAATGACAATTCTAAAATTTTACCCCCTCAAAACTTAAAAAAAACACAAAATATTTTTATTATTGTCCCTCTATGTAAACTTCCTAGCTCCGCCCCTGTTTAGATTGTTATTGTGATACTATTGTTTGTAAACATTGTTGGTGCATTCAATGGCTATAGGAAAGTTCAAAAAATTGACAAAGAAGTGGTAGTCGGTCAAGCCAACCCGGCCTGACCTGCAGACACGTCCTGTTACAGTGGTTGACTAATTTTTAAATTTGTAGGTAATTGGAAGCTGGGAAGATGTAGTTACAATGTGTGAAAAAGGACATTTGCAACCCCAGGTCCTTTTTTACGAAGCTGTAAAGTAGCATATACAAGATAGTGTCACATTTATAATGCAATTCGTCATTTTAATGGAGGTCTGGTTCGGCTCAGAAGTTATATAGTTGCGGAAGGTGTATTATATGGAAATTTTGTAGGGGAGTTGTCTTCTGAGGGAGGATGCATATGTTTTTGAAGAAGTTTTGACCCAGAAAAGTCAAATGGTACAATCAGCAAAAGTCAAGTACCGTCCTCACCATTTGTTATTATCCGCTGTTAGTATTAGTAATTTTTGGAGGAAAAAGAGTATAGATTGATACTTAAAAGCACCTCTTATCAAGTTGTTTTCTGATAAATTATGTCATGGTTGAAGTAGTGAATAACTCATATTTTGGGTTACATTTGCCAAAGATAACATTTTCGGCTTGAGCACGAGTGAATCAGATACTGGAAGATGTGCTTTAGTATTAAGAAATGCTTGTTACCATGACTCACCAGTCATGAGATGGAGCACCTTGGTTGGCCTTCAGTTGACTACCTTCTGATTTTGATTTCGATCAATGTGACATGTTACTTGAACCTATGGTGTCGCTGGAGAACCAAGACATTTCAAGAGCACATGTGCTCATTTTTGTACTGCTCAGAAATCTAGAACTCCGATATTCAAACAAGTTATAGTTCTTGTTTTGTTCTTTTCTTTAAAAGATGTAGATGTCGTATAAATGTTTCAGGGAGTTCTCAACCTCCCAATTTTCAGACGTATAATCACTTGCTTGATCGATCATTCACTTTTTTCTAGTTAATATGTTGTTCCTGTGTGACACCGTTTTCTCCAATTTTAATTCCTTGGCATTGATTTAGATAGGTTTATGCCCAAGATTTCCAGTGGCAATCAAATATAAACATGGTGTATGCAGAATGCATCTCGATGGTGAGTCCTTGTGGTGGCGAGTAGTTAGTTGTGTCTAAGTAATTGTTACCATTAGACTCGGTATTTTGTCATGTTTTGAATGAGTAAACATGGCTTTAAAGATATGACTGTGAAACACATTGTTTAAATTGATTTTGGATTAATGATCTTTATAGGGAAAGGAAAACTGGATTTGATATGGGTACGTATAGAAGTAACTCATTGAATTATCTTCAAGATGACATAGTGATAAAGGCGTCTGGAGACCTTGTTGCTGAGTAAACATATTTGGGATGGTGAAGGAAATAGTTTGGATATGATCGTGGGAAAACCAGATAGACCGCGTACGTTTGAGTAGAAAATGATTGAGTTCTCCCGGATAGCCAGAATAGAGAACCCTTCCAATTTAGGGTGTAGTGTTTGAATTGTTATCCATTTAATTGGGTATATATCAATAAAAAGCCAACAAAATAAAATGCAATCTAAATTTACCCATTTTCATACTCGGTCTAATACCCATCCAAGATATGGGAGGACAACCCTTTTAGGGTGTCGCCTTGACTTCGAACTCATTGGACATGATCAGGTGGACCATAATGGGGGTCCGCCAATTCTGCCTTTCAAAAAAAAAATATAATAATAATAATAAAAAATGAATAATACTATTTGTGACTTCTTCCCTTATGTGACTGACCATATCCACATTTCACAGGTTCTATAAGTGTGATTAAAATCCCAGCAGCAAATATCACTCACTCCCCCTCAATACTAACCATTTCTCCAACATATCCTGTTCCATTAGAAAAGATATAATAGGATTGTACAAGTGCATGTGTGCTTAGTTCTGCTAATGCTTCTTCATGTTCCCATTTGGGCTAATGCTATATTGTGCTTAACCATGAGCCCCCTTTGCAAAAGGCATCACATATCTCAGTGGGAATACATACCAACATCAAAGATTTTCACTATAGTACCAAGTCTTAGTGAGTTCGCAGGACTATATATATGTTGCAGTGAGGTCGCAACCAGGTCACCTCAACAACGAGGTTGCAGGCGTGTTAAAACATACAATCAGATAACATATATAAGTATAATATACCTTTTAAGATATGTAAACAAAATAATATAATTATATACATTTTTTGAATGATATTGATAAAAATTATAGTTAGGGGGTCAAAATCCTAAACTGTCACTAATTACCTTAGAAAAATTATTTTTTTCCGATAATTTTTGATATCTATGGAGGGTGACTACCCCCTTCTAGCTCCGCTCCTGCCAGTTAGTTCTATATTTATTCTGAGTAGTAAAGGGGAAATAGTTAAAACAAGAGTAGAAATGTTGGTTGTTACTTGGTATCCATTTTAAGCTTTCATGACATGAAAAGCTCATATATATGGAGTTGATCGAATTAAAATGAGCATTATGAAAATTTATGACCATGTCATAGTATCACCTGACACCTGTATAGCCTGTGAGTTAGGTGCACTTAAAAATGAAATTGGATGATTGTATGAGCCTTCATCCCATTTGTACATATATCATACACCCACAATTGTAGCTTTTCAGTTTTCACTAAAATCTTCATTGAACTTTATAGTACTATTTTGTCTTTAATTAAAAATAATTATTACATTGTACATTTTCCATTAATAAAAAGTTCAGGCATATTGTTTACAGATCGAGTCTTCTAACTTATCTAGTATTCTTCCAACCAAACACTCACTTCTAACTATACACCTTTTACAAACCATTTCATTCTTCAAAACCTAACCAGTATGACTCTCAAGGGTGCCAACACCACTCAAGCATGTGCCGCATGCAAATACCAGCGCAAGCGGTGCACTCCTGAGTGTGAACTTGCCCCACACTTCCGGCCTGAACAACCCATGGTTTTCAAAAATGCACACAAGCTCTTTGGAGTAAGAAACATGTTAAGAATACTCGAACAAATCAACCCACGCCATAAAACTGAGGCCATGCGGTCCATAATATACGAGGCTAACATGCGAGACAAGTTCCCAGTTCACGGTTGTCTCACGGCAATTTGTGACCTTCATTATAAAATACTGCAAGCTGAGGAAGAGCTCTGTAGCATCCTCAGCCGGCTTGCCTTTTACAAACAACATCACGAAGAGCAACAACATGTGACAACATTGCCACCTGCTGTCTCTCGTGATTTGTTACATCTTGATGCTACTACTACATTGTCGATTTCTCCTCATGATAATACTAATGTATGTGTTAATGAGTCATTTTGGCTCCAAGAAACAAAGAATGCGACTAGCGCTGGTCATAAGGGTTTGATGTCTCAACGTTCCACTATTGAAGAAGTCATACATGATCACGATGAAATTGGTCCGTTCTTTTATAATATTGAAGATCGACAAACATACAAATATTTCAAAGAAGAAAATGCATCAAGGTACGTATAGATTGTGAATAGATCGATAGACCGATCTATAATCTATAATAACCATTAAAGTTTCAAATATATTATCATCAACATATGTTTGACGAGTTTTTGGTGGTTGAGTTTGTAATTTATCACCTAATCATGTATATTATGTACATGTATCTATGAGATCCGTAAGTTTTCTTCGAAACTGTTGAAGAGTTGGTTCCGTAATTACTATTTCAAATGATTAATAAGTATTTATAACAACTTAATACTTTTGTTTTTTGAGTAATTATATATTATATATTTAGATATGATGATTACCTACGTAATTGATAAGGGCTATATGCTGAGCCTAAAAGAAGGTGTTTGGTATAGTTTGGAAATGATTATTGCAACTTGATGTAGTACTTAAGTTCATAAGATAATTTTTTAAAAAAATTACTACCTTACATGTTATTTTTATTACCACTGGAAAATAACTATGAAGTAAAACATTGATGTTGCAATGAAAATATGTATAAATTATTGGCAGATTCATGTATAAGTAATTAACTAGCTAGGAACCAATAATCATACTCATATACTTTACCAGGCTACATGGATCCAGCCCAACAGTTGTCTGTCCATCAAGCAAGTGAGTATCGGAACAAAATAACATACACGCCTACAAGACTAAAAATGGACCTAATTCATATACTATCTTTTAACACATATTTAGAGTTGAATATGATGCGATAGTACATATCTGTATTAATTTGTGTCTCTAACCAAACCTTCTGTTCTTGTAATGTGTTGACTAGGCTACATTTAAGGAAATGGCAGTAAGATGACAGGATTAATCACATCTATGGTTTGAACAATGGTGGTGACAATGATATATGCACGTGCAGTGTAGTTGTGACGATGATACGATGCTGCATTGGCCACGATCAGTCATTTGATTCATTGCCATGTTTATGATTAGTCATCCAGTCTACTCGCATTAACAGATTCAACGTTGTTTCATTAGTTTTTGGTTAATATGTTTATAAGTATGTATGTGCTTGCTTTAGTAGGATGTACTTAATGTCTAACATGTTTTAAGTGTTTGTCAAAACTATGGAAGTGATTTCAGTTGTATAATAGTTGTTGGATAATATAAGTTTAATTAACAGTTGATTTTTTATTATAACATAGGTTGGATGTGGTTCATAGTGTTTCAGTATGAGAATTTCAATGTTAATTTGTGACTCTTGAAAGTGACAATATCACTAACAATGTAAGTAAGATATTTGAAACTACTCATTTGTAAGATAATGGCAGTTGTGGAAAATTTCGAGGGCATTGGCTATATCGGTCTGTAATCAGGGAGAGAAAAAATGGACAACATCCTTTAATTCCAATCTATAAAAGGTTGAGATAACAGCCTCATATAGAAAATGCAACAAAATCTTCACAGAGTTTGTCTGTTTCTATCTGTTGTTTGTATCAAGAAGGTTTATTTAATTTGTATGCACTGGAATTTAGATGAGATTGGTGCTTTTTCACATCTTATTGTACATTGTGCTTGTGAATTGTAGACTTGAGATTGATGAACACATCTAGAAAAGAGTGAATTAGCGATTCAGATTAATCTACCATGAATGTTTTTAATAAAAACTATTATTTGTGAAATTTAATATACGAGACAAAAAGTGTCCATCCACATATCTACAATACTCAATTGGTTAAAGGAAAGACTGTATTAGCATCACAATCCCATAGATGATAGATCTCCAACTACTCTGTATAATCTAGCAACTTCACATGTAATTAGAAACCAAAAATTTCTATTGAAACTCCAGCTTATGATCTGTAATATTACAAAAAGTAAAAACTCAAGGACTACTGGGACATACATGATTCGAATAACAAACATCCTCTTCATAATCATATTCTTGCTACATTGCACGAAATCAAGTCTGAATCTACCTCTTTATTGTACCTTTCTCTGTTCATTAAAGTTGTTTGAATTCTTTTTAATCTCTGTTTGGTTTTGGTGGAGGCAGGCCAGTTGAAGAGCTATTTTAATAATGTGACAAATGACTCGAGTGCCTCTCAAGCTCCTAAGGGTCTGTGTCTTGAAAAGACCGGGAATGGTTCCTACGTTTATATGGTTCCACACCCAGATGGCTCAAACAGAGTTTTTGTGTGTAACCAACAAGGTAAGATATGGTTAGCTGTGGTTGCTGAGGTAGGTTCCTCACAAAGTTTGTTGATAGATGAATCCGACCCGTTTCTTGATTTGAGTGATCAAGTGCAATTTGCGACAGAAATGGGACTTATGAGCATGGCGTTTCATCCAAATTTTACTAGCAATGGGAGATTCTTTGTTGCTTTCAACTGTGATAAGTTTCAGCAGCCTGGTTGTGAAGGCAGATGTTCGTGTAATACAGATGTCGGTTGTGATCCTTCTAAGGTTGATTCTCTTCAAGAAACTTATCCTTGCCAATTTCACATCGCCATTGCGGAGTTCACTGCCAATGGCACCACCTCTTCTTCAAAACTTTCATGGGTGACTAAAGTCGATTTATAATATACTTTGTAATATTTTTTTTTGTTATGGGTAACCAACTTTCTTGCAAGTCCTAGAAAACCTCAAAGTATTAAACTTTTTGATCGGACAAAACCAATTAATTCAATACTTTCGATTCAAAATGATCTCACCCAATTACCCGGTCGGAAAAGTTGACATTTTGGTAACTTTGCCATTTGACACCCCCCACTCCCCCCCCCCCCTCCTGATGTGGCACTGACGTGGCACATGACAAACATGTAACAAAAAGTTGGTTACCCAAAACATAAATCTGATCAAATTTGGCTAAATTTTAAGCAATTTTCCTTTCTATAAAAAATATGTACACTTTTGACTAATAAAGTCAAACCTGTTACATGGTTGGGTTCATAATTGATATGATTACGATAAGAATGAATTACAGACACAATTGGGCTTATGCCATTGTTTTTTATAATGTAAACTATTGGTATTTTTGATCCAGAATTCGACCAACTTAGACAGCATGTTTGTGATCATATTTTACAGAAGGGACATGCTAATTCAGTTGAGGTGAGAAGAATATTTACAATGGGGCTCCCATTTGAAGCATATCATGCTGGCCAAATTCTCTTTGGCCCTGCTGATGGTTACTTGTATTTCATGATCGGAGATGCTTCACATGTTGCAGACCCGTTCAACTTTGCACAAAACAAGAAATCATTGCTTGGAAAGATATTGAGGCTTGATGTGGACAACATACCGAGTAAGTAACTTCACAAGAACTCACGGTAAATTCATAGTCTTCTTAATACCCTATTAATATTAAAATATTTTTTTTAACTTTGAAACGAAATAAAAAAATTCGTGAAGGCTCCAGCAGGCAGTAAATCTGGACAGAGGTGAGACTTATGACCCATACACCTAGGAATGGTCCAATTTCGGTTGTTTTTATCTCAAATGGGGGAAAGTCACTTAAGTTCTATCTTTAATACTCATAATTCTCATTGCAATAAGTATATATTAAAACATGATATAAAAGGGTATCGGGTCAACCTGACCCCTTTGAACCCACACTAAATTTTGACCCGTTATCCAACTCGGATGACCTGTTCATGTTACCATCTCCAAGTCTCTGAACAGTCTTGTTTCTTTGTCATGAATATGAAATTAGGTAAAGAGGAGATAAGCAGGCTTAGCCTTTGGGGATACTATTCAATACCGAAAGACAATCCATTCACTACGGATAAAGAACTTGAGCCCGAGATTTGGGCTTTGGGTTTTAGTAATCCTTGGCGCTGCAGTTTTGACTTAGAAAATCCTTCTCGATTCATATGTGGAGATATCGGGAAGGTATGTTTTGTTAATTGTATGCATTAAATTACATTTTGTTAATTATACCAACTTGACTGGATAGAAGTTAAAGATAACTTCAAATTGCACATTTTGGTCTTTAAAGTTCATCATATATTTGTAGGATCAATACGAAGAGATTGATCTAATAAATAAAGGTGGAAACTACGGATGGCGAGTTTATGAGGGCCCGTATCCCACACATCCATTAAAAGCTCCTGGAGGGTACACTAGTTCAACCTCCATTACTCCCATATTTCCCATAGCTGGATATAACCATGATAATGTTGATGCAAGCAAAGGTCCTGCCTCAATAATGGGTGGTTATGTTTATCGTGCTACCACTGATCCATGCTTGTATGGCTGGTTAGTATCCTCAAAAGCATTAATTACTAAAAAGACAAACACATTATCATTCATTGGCACATTGACTAACAACAAGGATGCGTACATTTACAGGTACATATACACAGACTTGTACAGTTACGCTATATGGGCAACTATTGAAACTACTGAAAACAGTGGGAACTTCACTAGTGTCAGTGTCCCTTTTAGTTGTGCACACGACTCACCTATGCAATGTGGGTTCAAGCCTGGGGTGCATAATGTTCCTGACTTGGGATACGTGCTATCGTTAAGTCAAGATAACAACAAAGATGTCTACTTATTGGCAAGCAGTGGTGTGTACAGAATTGTAGCCCCAAGCCGCTGCAGGTATCATTGCACAAAGGAAAAGTTTTCAAATTTGACCAGAGTTCCCTCATCTGGAACCTTATCGGAGGTTGCAGATTTTGTAGCTTGTTTCTTATCTTTTATGGTAATTGCTTTTCTTTAAATTTTAGATAGAAAACCATATAATTCACTTTTATTTGTGAACTATCTACGTACTTTTTTAGTTACTGTATGCGTTATTATATTAATTTTGTATTGTTAAGTAAATGTATGCATAACTCTTAACCCTTTGGTTATCATCATCCATTATTCTAACATGATAGTGTACTACTAACCTTATGGTACTTACCCTGCAAATCAAATACTGTACAAGTCCAATTAAACACAACCCACGATCTTAAATGTGTAGATTATGCATATAATCACAATCTTTGGTCTTTTTTTCTTTTTTCTTTAAAATCCAGCCACCATGTCCGGCGAACAACCATCCATTTCGATGACAGAAACAATAACTTTGTTGTGGTGTCAAGAGAATGGGTGTCACGTGCATGTAATGCTCTTTCTGTTGTTCGTATATTCGAGTCTGTGGTAGCTGAAGTTGCGGTTGTGGCGGCTGTACGGAAGTAGAAGTTATGGTGGAGACAATGGCGGCAGGCGGTTGTAAAGAGAAGGATGAGGAAGAAGAGTTGAGTCACCCCCTAATACTTATGGTGACGTCATTACGCCGGTAACATCACAGTTGCCACGGTGGCATATTAGGTCTATGTGGGAATTGGTTTTAACTCTTAAATGTGAGAACTTTATACCCAAAAAGAACATTTTTTTTTATTAATGTATAGTGATTTTGTTGACATGTGAAGTAGTGGTACGTATAATGTGGTATTATAGTTGCAGGTATTTAGTCTTCTTTTGAATATTAGCTTTGAATTTTCAGTGGAAGAGATTGAAACAGCTTAAATTTCGCGGAATGGTACATTGGGTGAAATTTAGATTTACTTTTCCCAAAGTTGGTGTAATATATATTGTTGAGTGATCATTCTCCATGGAATCCATAGTTTTGTGTATGCATTATGCATTTGTTGTTAACTCTTGAAATGTCTGTTGCACAGTCAGTGAATTCTTTTGTGTGTGTGTGCATGTGCAATCACTTTTCAACATTTTAATTAAATCTGATCACTTAATTGTCAATTGAAGTTGGCAAGTTACTTATCCCCGGGTCGACGAAAGTTGTGTTTTAGTTCCAACAAGTCAAATAAAAAAGATCGCTAATAAAGAAAGGGTTCAAATGGGCTGAATCGTTCAAACATGTTGAAAGTTAATTAAAGTCTATTGATAATGCATATAATCTTCTCAACTGTTACATCCAACCTGGCCTGGCCCATTTCATGCTGTACTGAAAGTAACCAGAATCTGTTATCGACCCGGCCATCTTGCCACCTCAAGTGTAAATCTAGTGTACTCGCACGTCTGAAAGACTGATGGTTCAGAAAGCCGATCATTCACCAAAGGGCCATTGGCCTAGACTTACCAAGATGACCTTCCAACCTTGAGGTTGGGGGTTCAAGTTCTGGGATGGGAAAATTGTATATATTTCGCGGTTTTATATATATATATTCGTGTGATACTTGTGTTAGTGTACTTGCTTTTCTGAAAAAACAAAAGCCGATCATTCTTTTCTTAATTTGTTCTTTTGTTGCCTGGTCCATTAACTACTTGAAACATATGTTTATTCGTTATCATTCTCAATTAATAATTAATTAAATCCCAATAGCCGTTGTTGAAGTGTAATATGGCTTTAATCTTGCAGCAAGATGATATACGAAGCTATATAGATGACTCTATAAAACACAGTGTTAATTTCTCCTTCTGCATTTCGTAAAGAGCGTACTGGTGGTGATTCTCATGGAGTTTCTTACTGCTAATAGTCCGTATATCATGATAAACAGACTTCCGAACCATCATTCTTGGCTTTTTGCGAAAATACAATTATTTAATAGACTAAACATTCTACAAGAATGAGCAATTTTATAAAAAATCTTCCAAATACAATGGGTTTTTTTTTATCGCGTTTACTTTGCAAGAGTTGTTTGAAAAAGTATTGCATATAAATTTAGTCGATTGTATGCACTGGAACTTAGATGAGTTTGGTGCTTTTGCACATCTATTTGCACATTGTGCTTGTGAATTGTGGACTTGAGATTGATGAACACATCTAGATAAGAGTAATTTTTTTGGCATCAGATTAATAAAGGGGTTTTGGTTGTACTGTTTTAGCACATGATTATTTGTGAAATTCAATACCTAGGACAAATTGTGTAAATGAGTAAATCTATAGACCCATTTCTTGGTTTGAGAAAGAATTGTGTTTGCAACTCAATCCCATAAATTTGGAGTTATAAGCTTGCAACTTTACTCATAATCAGAATTCAAATTTCTTTTGAAACTCAAACTTATTGTCTGCTATGATATCAAAAGTTAAACTCTAGGACTGCTGGGAGTATCATTGATCAAATGTCATGATCCAAATAACTAACATCCTCTTCATCTTTATATCCTTTCTGTGTTTCACGAACTCAAGTGTGACTCTAGTTCTTTATTGTACCTTTTCTTCGTTTGTTTAAGTTGTGCCGATTGTTCTTTAATCTCAGTTTTTGTTTTGGTGGATGCAGGCCAGTTAAAGCACTCTTCTGATAATGTAACAAATGACTCAAATGACTCTCAACCTCCCAAGGGTCTATGTCTAGAAAAACTTGGAAATATTACCTACGTTGATATGGTTCCTCACCCAGATGGCTCAAACCGAGTTTTTGTATGTAACCAACAAGGTAAGATATGGTTAGCTGTGGTTCCTGAGGTAGGTTCCTCACACGGTTTGATGATAGATGAGTCTAACCCTTTTCTTGATCTGAGTGATCAAGTGCAATTTGCAACTGAAATGGGACTTACGAGCATGGCATTTCATCCAAACTTTACTAGGAATGGAAGATTATTTGTTGCTTTTAACTGTGATAAGTTTCAGCACCCTGGTTGTGAAGCCAGATGTTCGTGTAACACAGATGTTGGCTGTGATCCTTCTAAGGTTGATTCTCTTCAAGAATCGTATCCTTGCCAGTTTCACGTTGCAATTGCGGAGTTCACTGCCAATAGCACCAGTGCTTCTTCAAAACTTTCATGGGTGACTATATGTTGATGTATTGTATTTCGTAGAGTGCTTAAAATATGGTCAAATTTCTATTTTGGGTAACTGACCTTTTATAAGTCCGAGAAACCTAAAAGTATCAAGCTTTTTGATTGAATGTAACCAACTTTTAATAGTTTTGATTCAATATTTGATCAAATTTGGTAACATTCTATGCAATCTTCCCTTCTTCTGTAAATATAGGTCCACTTTTGACTTTTAGAGTCAAACATAGTACGTTGGTTTCAATTTTGTTAAAAATGAACTACCAACACAACTGGGTTAATGTCATTTTGTTATATACTTTAAACTACTCGTCAATTCTAATATCAATTTTAGTTTTGGAATTGGTAAGTTTAATTCTGAATACGAGTTGTGATCATATATTACAGAAGGGACATGCTAAATCTGTTGAGGTGCGAAGGATATTTACGATGGGGCTCCCCTTTGAAGCATATCATGCTGGCCAGATTCTCTTTGGCCCTGCTGATGGCTACTTGTATTTCATGATCGGAGATGGTTCACATGATGCTGACCCATACAATTTTGCACAAAACAAGAAATCGCTGCTTGGAAAGATATTGAGGCTTGATGTAGACATCATACCAAGTAAGTAACTTCACAAGAACTGTAAAATTTGAAATAAAAAAAAAGTGCAAGACTCAAGAGGTAACACTTTTGACCCAATTACCTAGTAATGGGGGCTGATATTGGTTGTTAAGATCTCAAATGGCTTGAAATTCACTCAAGTTCCATCTTTAATAGGTACAATACCTTAAATAATTTTATTCAAAGATCTAGCAGTAATAATAGTTGGTTTGGTAATACTCATAGTTATTAATGCGTTAAGTATCTATTAGATCATGATAAAAATGTGTTTCGGGGTCAACCTGACCCCTTTGGAACCACACTAAAGTTTGTCTGTTATCAAACTCAACCTATTCTGACTGTTATCCGACTCGAGTGACCCATTAATCTTACCATCTCCAAGTCTATGACACGTGTCTTGTTTATGTGTCATGGATCTGAATTTAGGCGAAGAGGAGATAAGTAGGCTTGGCCTATGGGGAAACTATTCAATACCGAGAGACAATCCATACATTGCTGATAAGGAACTTGTGCCCGAGATTTGGGCTTTGGGTTTAAGGAATCCTTGGCGCTGCAGTTTTGACTTAGAAAAGCCTTCTAGATTCATATGTGGAGATTGCGGGAAGGTATGTTTTTTTATATGGTATAACATTTAGTAGGTAGCATACATTAAATTACATTTTGAACAGTTATATCTGTTTGACCCATTCTTTAACTTGTTTCTTTTTAGCTTATTTATTTCACCTACTTGACCATAGAGATGTTAAAGACAACCTCAAATTGCACTTTTGGGTTAAAAAACTAATATTAGTTTAAAAGTTCATGTTACATTTATAGGATCGATATGAAGAGATTAATCTAATCAAAAGAGGTGGAAACTACGGATGGCGAGTTTATGAGGGCCCGTATCCCACCCATCCAACAAAAGCCCCCGGAGGGTATACTCGTTCAACCTCCATAACTCCCATATTCCCTATTGCAGGATACAACCATGATGATATTGATGCTAGCAAAGGTCCTGCCTCAGTTAGTGGTGGTTATTTTTACCGCGCTAACACTGATCCATGCTTGTATGGCTGGTTAGCACCCTCAAAATCGTTCATTACTAAGATAACTAACACATTATCATTTATTCGTCACTTTGACCAACAATATTGGTAATGCATTTACAGGTATATATACACGGACTTGTACAATTATGCTATATGGGCAACTATCGAAACTACTGAAAACAGTGGTAACTTCGCTAGTGTCAGTGTCCCTTTCAGCTGTGCCCATGACTCATCGATGCAATGTGGGTTCAAGCCTGCGGCGCACAATGTTCCTGACTTGGGATACGTGCTATCAATAAGTCAAGATAACAACAAAGATGTGTATATGCTAACAAGCAGTGGTGTGTATAGAGTTGCAGCCCCAAGACGCTGCGGGTATCATTGCTCCAAAGAAAAGTTTTCAAATCTGACTAGAATTCCCTCATCTGAAACTTTATTAAAGCCGCCAAGCTTTGTGGCATGCTACATATCTTTTTTGATGCTCGTTTTTCTTTGAATTTTTTATTGAAAACTATATAATTTACTTTTATATATGACTTACTTTGACCTTTGTGGCTTGAAGAGTTTCAGAGGTTGCATCATACGTGAATATTTTGTACCAATGTTGATTATGACATGTATGAATGTATGATGCTTCTATCACCGAGCTTAGGAAAATGCCGAATTCATTTACTAGAGCATCAACTACAGTTTTACCTATCATTTTTATGGCTTTAATTTTTCTCACTAAAAAGTTGTACATCATACTTTAAAGACTACCACGTAAACATCAAAAGATATAAAGTAAGGTTAAAATGAGACTAAGGAACCAATGATATCATGACACATGTACAAAGAGAATCTTCCATACTAAAAAACCCATTTACCCCAAACATCAATTATCTCACAAACGACAAATCGAAAAATCATGAAACTTGCACCATATTTTTCAGCGTTTTATCCTCTTCGATTTGCCGTCCCTCAAGGCATACTTTCGATAAAAAAATTCGGTTTTTTGGTGGGTTTTATAAATTAGTAACACATGTGTTAGTGATTGATTGTACATTCTATTTACGGTTATGGTTAGGGTTAGAGTTTAGTAGGGTTCATGGTTTAGGGTTTAGATTTTATGTTTTAGTAGGGTTTAGGGTTTATTAGGGTTTAGGGTTTAGTATGATTTAGGGTTTAGAGTTTTATAAAGCGTTTAGGGTTTAGGGTTTGGGGTTTAGGGGTTAGGGTTTGGGGTTTCGGGGAGAAACCCCAAAACCCAAACCCTAACCCCTAAACCCTAAACGCAACACTCTAACACATGTGTTAGTAACATATGAAACCCACCAAAAAAATGAAATTTTTTTTTCGTTAGGTGCAAGTTTCATGATTTTTTGATTTGTCGTTTGTGAGATAATTGATATTTGGGATAAATGAGTTTTGGAGTATTGAACTATCTATTTGTATAGTCTCACACAAATTTTTAGTCTCATTTGAACCTCACCCAACTTAAAGAAACTTAAAGGATAACCCTTAAAGGATAACAAGAAAAAGAAAAGCAACACCGAAACTACGATGTCTATCCAAATGTTGTGGGGATGCCGATCCACCACTATTGCGGCCTATCTAACGATATAGGCTCTGATGCCAAACACGATTCCACTGTAGGTGCTATATAAGGATCTTGTATGTTTTCACTAAGTCTAAACTTAATCGATGAAGAGAAGTTTTACATAGACCTCTAGAACTAGTTTGATTAGGTACTTTGAAATTCCAAATGTACTCTTTGTAAGAGATGCTGGTTTTCTTTCTTTTAGTAAATAGTACTGTAACATAAAAATACCACCCGAGTTGATATATAACACAGTTCCTCATAATCGTTACTGTTTAAACTCCTGAACGATGTCGTTTGATGTTTGATCACCACTTGTTGTTCCCCTCACTCAAAAGCTCTCACTTTTTTGTCAAACAGAAACTGGTTTTGCTCTTTACCCACACACCCCCTTTTCTGCCCTAAAATAATTCTTCTTAGTTATTATAGTTATTATTTACACTCTATTTTTATTGTATTTCATCAAAAACCCTCAATTATATCCTCCACAGTTTCTTCAATTTCAGCATTTCCCACTAAATTCCTCCCCTTTTCTTAATTCTCTCAACACCCCACAAAAAAAGACTAATTTTTTTTAACCTTGTGATACTACCCTCTTCAAATATTGCATAAAGATGCAAACTTTTTCAAAAAACAAGTCCAATTAAACATAAACCATGATCTTAAATGTATAGATTCTGTATATAATCACAATCTTTACTCCCTCTTTTTCAAGATCCGGCCACTATGTCCGGCGAACAACCGTCGTCGCCGATCCATTCCGATGACGGCAACAATAACGTAGTTGTATTGAAGAGACAACGACCGTCACGTGCATGTACCGCTCGTTCTGCTGTTCGTATATACGAGGCTGCAGTGGCTGAAGCCGCGGTTGTGGCGGCTGTTCGGAAGCAGAAGTCACGGCGGAGACAACGCCGGAGAGCGGCGGAGGACGAAGAGGATGAGGAAGAAGATGTGGAGCCACCGCCGTCGCCGCCTAATCCGTACAGTGATGTCATTACACCCTTGGTTGGAGAACCCGAAACGTCACAGTTGCCACGGTGGCAAATTAGGTCTATGTGGGAATTAGCTTCAGTTCTGAACTTCTTAAATGTGAGTACTTTAAACCCAAAAAGTTAAATTTTTCTACACTAACATTTTGTGATTTTATTGAAATGTGAAGTAGTATAATGTGGTTTTTGTGCTGCAGGTTTTTAGGCCTCTTTTGAATATAAATGTTGAGTTTTCAGTGGAAGAGCTCGAAACAGCTTTGATTTCGCCTAATGGTACATTGGGTGAAATACATATTCCTTTGCTCAAGGTTGGTATAATTTTGTGTATGATTGAAAGTTTAAATCTTTTGAGATACTTAAGTGATCATTTGTCTTGGAATCCATTGTTTTGTGTATGCATCAGCCTTTCTTGGTAACTTATGAAATGTATGGTGTTATTCTTTCCATTTTGGCTTTTGAGAATGAACATATTGCATCTTTTTATAGAAGTATGTCATTATAACTTCAGGCTTCTTTTTGTTGGTTTGCTTAATTTTTAGATTGTTTAGGGTTAGAATAGTTATATTCTGAGAATGTGTATGGAGTTGTAAGAATAAGTGACACAGTTGTGGAATTATTTTACTGTATGCGTTGTTAAATAACTTAATTATCTGGCTTTCTAGATTTGATTATGGTTCATCAAGTCAGAACAATTACCTTGAAATTGTATTTTAAAAACTCCCTTAGAAAACAGAGAATTTACAACCTATGTGTCATGGTTATGTGTATATATTCTTCGTTTTAGATGAAGTACACCTGCTTACAACAAACTACCTTTTGTTGGATGAAAGGTTTATTAAATGTAGTTTACCCTGTATTTGGGTGAAACATGGAAACCGGTAAAGATTACTGATAAAAGTTAATGAATTACCCCGCTATCCTATGTAGTGTCCTCTTGTTAGTTTGTTATTATTAGGCAAAGCTATACAGCTAGCATGTATCTATCACATCTGGAGCTAGCCATATTTACACCAATTGATGCTAATTATTTGAAGCACTCAAAGCAAACCGAGAATAAGGATAGGTGATGCTTGATTGAATGTAGCCCGGTAGTTAACTTATTAATAATAAAAGCAAGAGAATGAATGCACTTGGTTACACACTCTTCTTCGTAGTGAGGGATCGATTGAGAGGGATTTGGGTTGTCCAAAAGACATTTTTTTTTCATTTTTTGTTTCTTGAGTTTTTATGATATAAGTACGAAAACTATTAGAATATTTATCTACGGAGTACTTTTTAACGTAAAGTGCTTTTGAGCATTAAAATACACTTCGGGTCACTTTCTAGTCTCTGCCTGTTTGATCCATATGAGCCTTTCTTCTAACCAAGTTTTTGAAGTTTACCAATTCAAACTATTGGAGGTAAAAATGTAATTTATAGTCTAAATCCACTCTTTCTAGGTTGATGGGTTGGAAAAGCCATCTGGTTCCACCCTGGCTTGCAATATAGTATGTGTTCTTTGTTGGTTGTGAGCCCCTTGTTTGAGTTTTCATATTCAATTGGTTAACTTGGTTCTTGTCCACACGATAAATGCTAACTTTATAATGTTCTTTGATATTTTTCTTTTTAGGCGATACCTCCAATTGCTCGGATGGCATTGGGACACAACACTTGGGTTACTGTCTTATGCAGAAAGCTAAGAGATTGGTGGCATTGGGTATTTCTTGAAATTAAGTTAACCATTTTGGTTCTATCTGCCATTTTCCATTTGCAAAAAATGATGTGAAACTTTATTGCAGGTTCAAGAAGGGGAATTACCTATAGTTGCATCACATGGGTAGGTTTAATTGATGTTGATTATAAGGATTATTTGTATTTGACTTTTGGGGTGAATCCGTGCTTTACCAACTTTTGGTTTTTCAGGGCCGAAATTGATGCATATAAAACACTTGATCCTAGTGTTCGTGTGGTCATCTTGAAGGCGTTATGTGATATTCGTGTTGAGGTAGCATTTTCTTAAAGAGAGATTGACGTATTTAAACACTGATCTTGGCCGTGATGTAAATTAAGAGTTATTCTTGCAAAAATGAAGAATGAACATCATTTCATACAAACATGAGCTATTTTACACAATAAGTGACAACCTTTTTTTCTTTCTTTTGCATTCGCATTAATTTTTTTAATTTGTAAATTACAAGTTGGCAATTTTGATTGGTTTACTTATCAATGGGTCAATGCGGGTTAAGTATTATCTAGGACAGGTCAAATAAAGTACCTAATAGAAAGGGGATAAATGGGCCGAATGTTCAAACGGGTTGAAACTCGACTAAAGTCTATTATTAATGCATATATTCTTCTCAGGTGTTATAAATTTAAAGATTTTCATAATCACCATTAGTACTTGTTATCTTAATTAACTTATTAATTATTGTATAGAAAATAAAAAAATGGATATAAAAGTATTTTGGGGTCAGTCCAACCCGGCCCATTTCATCCTAATATGAAAGTGACCTGTATCAACCTGAACCTGTTACCGGGCTGGCCATCTTGCCACCTCAAGTGTAAAATCTAGCGTTTCTTGCATTTTTGCAAGAATGATGGTTCAGAAAGCTGATCACGCCTTTGTAATTTTGTTTGTTTGTTGCCTGGTCGATTAACTACTTGAAACATATGGTTATTTGTTGTTCTCCTTCTTCATTAATATATATTTGAATCCGAATGGCAATTGGTGAACTGTATATGGCTTTAATCTTGCAGCAAGATGATATACGAAGCTATATAGATGACTCTATAAAACACGGTGTTCCTCTTTCTGCATTTCGTAAAGAGCGTACTGGTGGCGATTCTCATGGAGTTTCTTACTGGTAATGGACCGATATATCTTGTGCGTTTCAGTTGGATCATATAGATTCATGTATCATAATATATAGACTTCTGAGCCATCACCACGTGGCTTTTCGGTAGATAACATCTTGCTTGCGTATATATAATAAATAATTGCTCGTTGCTTACATTTTCTCAAGAATGATGGTTAATATGCAATTAAGAGGCAAATATGATGGTTTGAAATAAATACATTTCTTGGATTACATTAGTACTACGACACTTTGTACTAGATGGTGTTTTTTGTGTGTATACGTTTGGACTTATTGTGTGTTATTTGTTGGTGAGAAGGTATGAAGATGATCCTATCATTGGGCAGAGGTTGTACCGTGAAATTAGAAAAGTAGAGGTGAAGAAAGGAAAAGGGAAGAACGTGCAATCTGTTCCGTCTTACCAATGGGAAACAGTTTCCACTAATTTGGACGAGTTTCAAGACGTTTCTGTAAGTTCTATGAGTCATTGTTTTGCATATCTTTTCTTCTTTTTTTAGGCGCGCAATACACCAAAGTGAAACTTAATTCAGAATTAGTATGCTAAACGAAAACCAGAAAAGATAAAGATAAACGTCTAAGAATTAAAGGTTGCAATTTTGACCCATATATGGGTATTTGGGTCAATTTCGGTTATACTTGTCTTATAGCAGGTCAAATGGGTTACTTCAAACTTCGTTAGAATGGGAACAAGGCGAAAGTTGTCCAAGTGTATTTGAACTCCTGAAAACAACCAAATTCTTATATTTCAAAAATTGGATTATCATTGTAGCGAGTTTTGTTTTTTGTAATTAATACACTAAATATGCGTACATTCTTCAAAAGAGAAGACGAAGACGTGTTTATGGTTTAGCCTGAATGTACTAGAAAGTACCCGTTTTGACCCATTACTCAACTCTCTCATTTTGTCACCTCCAAAAATATCTGATCAAAAGCTAATTCCCCTCACCAATTTTGGCACGTTTTTTGTCTGGTGACCAGGAGAAGCTGTTTTCTAGCAAAAACAGAACAGAGTCTTCGCTAGGGAAGAAACTGAAAATTGATATGCTTCCGGAAATTGAGAAAGTTCAGAAGGTACTTGACTTGCTAGCTTACCCTAATCAATAGAACTCAGTCTTGCATATGTTATTAGACATAATGTTGTAAAATCTTCCTAATTTGTCTTTGATTCTTCATTGGCACAGAGGAAAGAGAAACTGCTAAAGAAACAGCATAGAGAAGCGCTTCTTCTCGATGGTATGATCCTCGACGGGCTTGGTCCTGGCCGGTCCCTTCGTGGTAGAAAACAAGTGTCTTACACTTTTGGTAAGACTTATGACACGCATTATGCATGTCAAATTTATCTTTTAATGCATGTGGTTGTTAATCCTACTAAGCCATTGCTACTGTTTCAGATGATTACGACCGATCAATCAATGAGGCCATCAAAAGTACCAAGTACTCATTCTTACCCTTCTCTATTAAAAATCATTTTTTCCTAGACTGTCACACATAGCAAGCGGTGTTTTGATTTTCATTTTGAAAGGGATTGTGTGATATGAATGACCTTTTGTCGTTTGTAGGACGCAACAATCCCTGGAACCAAGTATGAGAAGAGAAGGTTTGAGACATGATGCTTCCACAAATGGTAGAAGGGGCGGTGTTTCTACCCCCTTGCGTAATTCTCATAATGCCTCGTTCGGTCCGCCATCTCCTGATTCCCTCAATGATTATGAAAGCGATGAGGATCATAAAACTGAACAATTGGACCGCAGGTATGTTCCCTTCTCTTTGAACCTTTCCCATCTTATTGTTCGTGGCTATATTTTTTAGGAGGTAAAATGGGCAAACCTTAGAATGGGTCAAAGTGTATGGGGTCAGGTTGGGTTGACCCATCCTGATCCTGTGTGTGTGTGATTATAATTATGAAAAATATAATTACAATACCGGTTCGATCTTTTATGGACAAAGCAATCCACTTGATAATGTCATGGGTTGCTTCTTAGTCAAAGCAGTTTCAGTTCAAAATGTTATAGTTTGTGTTTGATTGACCCATAGACGCATAACTAAAAGAAACAAATAATTACCTTTTAAATTTGATTATAAATATTATATCAACATAAA
The DNA here is from genome assembly GCA_963422505.1 of Pseudognaphalium luteoalbum. Classification (NCBI taxonomy): domain Eukaryota; kingdom Viridiplantae; phylum Streptophyta; class Magnoliopsida; order Asterales; family Asteraceae; genus Pseudognaphalium; species Pseudognaphalium luteoalbum. Next base: position 7,175,012 of record OY730193.1, on the reverse strand, counting down.
GGTCCCATCTTTTTTAGACAATAGAAAAACTATATGTTTGATTATGTCGTAGGGTACTTTTAATCCTATCAACTTGTTCGACACGTTTCACTTTTAATTAATTTTTCTGAAGCTCGCCTGTTTGACCATGAGCCTTAAACTAAAGTTGTCATTTTACCTTTAGCAATCGAAGGAGGCAGATGCCTCAACGTTATTCCGCGCGAGAATTTGTGGAAGCAGTTTCAGACAACGAGGCAGGCATGGATAGTGACTACGAGGAGGAGGAGGATGATATAGTTGGTGAAGCTGTGTACGATGAAGAATATTTAAAGAAAAGAAAAGTGAGAAGGAAAATGTCAAGTAGTTCCGAGGGAGACGAGGAATATCGGTTTGACGACAATAACACCGAAGAGGAAGATGAAGCAGAAGAGTCCTTAAGTGCAAGTGAAGATAGCGATGAAAGCCCACGAAGATTCAAGAAATTGTCGGGACGCACTCGACGTGAAACAAAACTAAGATCAGTCAATCAAGTCAAAGCTGGTCCCAGACGCAGTAGACGAGCGGTTCAGAACCGTATAGATTACAAACAGTATGAATTCTCAGATTCGGAACCCGAATCAGCAAAACCCGGGACTTCCAATAGTTCGGATAAAAGTGAGAAATCTGGGTTTTCAATGGGAACCAGTGATGATACTGAAGGTGACAATAACGATATGGATGCTGAAGGTGACAATAATGATATGGATACTGAAGGTGACAATAATGATATTGATGATGATGATGATGATGATGATGATGATGATGATATCGAGAAAGATCAGCCACCCATTATTAAAGAACACCGGAAGGTTGAAGAGGAAGAACAAAATGGAACACCAATGAAATTAGACAGCCCGGATCAAAATGAATTTGAAAACGGTGCACGAAAAAGAAGGTTTCTTGATTTAAACGAGCTTGCACCAGGTTCTGGCTTTGAAGATGGATCGTTGAAGGATGATGATGCGGATAACTTTTAAACAAATGTAAATCAGGTGAGTCATTTTTTAATCAAGCCGCGTGCGTGCGCTTTGGTATGTGAATCGATGAGTCATTTTTCGGTGGTGTAATATGTAACGAGAACAGAGGCTGTTGGTTTAGATGTCGAAGGACCATTTTATTATCAAATCGTTCGTTATAAGTCTGTCTGAGGATTATTCTGTTGATATTATCCGCATTTAGAAGCCGAAATGTTTGTTGTAGTTAGAACTAGCAGCCTCCTACTGAAAGGTACAATTTTCTTACATTTCTACATTTTTAACATAACATAGCCTCTGCAAGTTCAAAGGAAGAAGTTGCAACTTTTATAAAAAAAAAAGAAATTCTAAAATTCTATTATCTTATGTATGAGTACTTTATATGTTACGGCCCAGTTAGTTTGGCCCAGTTGCGGCCCAAAATCATAATAAGGTTATTGATAAAATGCTGTTTTGAAAAGGTTCGTTGTAAAAAAAATCTTGGTTGTGTCCTCATTTCCAAAAAGACATCCATTTACTTACCACTTAATTGTCTGTTTTCATATACATCTTAATCCAGACAGATAAATTGTTATTTCTTTTTACCTTAATCAGAAAGGAATGTTTGTTTCTAAAATAGGATGAAAAATGAAACCTTTACTGAAAACTTATTGATAAATATACATTTTTTACCAAATTTTTTTCAACAGAAATTTAACACGCCATTTATTGTTCAAACTTTATATTTTTTAATTTCATCTTTTTGGTAAAAAAAAATTACATTTATCAAAACACTTGTTATAAACAAATATATTTATTTAAATAGATATCACATGCAAATAGTACTTAATTAAATAAAAAGAAGTAAAAAGGTATGTGTCGCTTCCAATCCCCAATACCCTCAAAACTAAATTAGTTCTTAAAGTAATATTATATAATATTTATTCTCTAAAACCAAGTTAAGAAGTAGATAGATATGTAGATAATAATTGATTTCAAAATGATGAAAATAAAAAAGTTTGCAACTGATGTATTTCTCCATAGAGCTACTTATAATTTAGCCTTCTTATGTTTCTTGGTCACCTCCTGTGACCGTGTTTTATTTTGTTTTTTTTCCCTTGGACATTGTTTTGTATTCTTAATTCTTTTCTTCAATATTATATTACGTTAGTAAACTTGGGAGTGGATATATATGACTGACATGTAAAGTTGTTTATATACATCCGTTTTGCACCCACAATACTTTCCTTTTATTTTAAATTAAGGGGTTAGTGCGGTCGAATATATCTAACGTGTGCGAATGTTTATTGTGTGTATCATACTTACGGGTTTGATTTTTAATACGTATAACCTGTTAAAACTCACAATCAACACACTTTACCTGCATCGTGCCTATGTGTAACAAGTAACAATTTTGTTGTCCTAGTCAGATGCCACCTTTGACGACACATGGCTTATATTTTTTTATACACGTGGATATATTTATTTATGATTAAAGTATAAAAATTTTATCTTCTACTACATCCGGTAACAACTAACAACAACCACAGGTAAGATGTAGCGCATTCACTATTATTGTTGAACCATTTCTATCAAAGAAATCAACCCACATCTACAATTACCCATCGGCACCATAACTCACCATCATCAGATCTAAATCGCAACCATTAGACCATCCGTAATTGTAACACCAGAACGCCAATTTTTCAGATGCCACATCAGCATAACATCACAACACCATTTTCAACACTAACAATCATAACATCAGAACGCCCCTTTTTACCTCATTGGTCCCACTAACTAAATATAATTTCATTTAAACCGTTAAAAAAGAAAAGAAAAACGAAATAAATATAAATGGGTCCCACAAAAACGTCCCAAAAATGCCCATTTTTCTTCCACATAACGCCCCAGAACGCCCCTTTACAACGCTCCATTGCGACGTTCTAGGGCGTTGTCACTCAAAAAAATGCCCTATAACACCCCATTGCGGGTGGTCTTACCAACCGTCCTTAATCTCCTTATCCTCCTTTTCTTCTTCAACAGAATTGCTATTTATCTATATATTATATATTAATCAAAGTGTTAAAATCATTTTTAGAGATCAATAACAATTACATGACCAGATCCAAACACTTAAAAAACCCAAAACTGACCCAATTCCATTTTGATTTCAATTTTCCGCGGTGACCAACGCGGCGAACACCCGCAAAACGATGGTGGTTTCTCCATCCGAAGTTCTGGAAGTTTTGAAGCTCGCCGGCAACGGTGGCTTCGTGTTTCGCCGGCGACGATGACTTCGTGTTTCGCCGGAAACAATGTTCACCTATTGTTTCTTTCTAACGAGAAAGCAAAAGGCATATGTAACCGAAATTAATTATAAGTATCTTAGTTTTATTTTGTTAGTTTCACACAATGGGATATGTGTGAAAGATGGACCAGGTCAAAAACATTGTTAATAATTACAAATCACGATTTCATATTACTAAATCAAGGGTTTATCTTATAGATAGCCATTGTACTTTCATTTTTGTCCCAATATCACCAACGAATCACTTTTATTATTAATGTCAACTATATACTTTCAAATTTTGTCCCGATGTCACCAAAATCTCGTTTGTAACCTGCTACAGTTAAAAGACGATTGACGTTGTAATGACACATCGACTTATTTAATCCACGTTATAACACATTACACACGTATCATCCACGTCAGCCCCTGTAACCTTGATTTAAATACACAGGTCAATTTCAATTTTGTTCCATCACGTAGAATTGTGAATTTCATACACAAATCAAAACTGATCGCGAAGTGCTTCCAAAACTGATCGTCATTCTCGTTTCTTCATGACCAATACTCGTTAAATCATTGCAAGGGGCTGACGTGGATGACACGTGTTATGACGTGGATTAAATGAGCTGATGTGTCATTGACACGTCAATCGTCTTTTAACTGTAGCAGGTTACAAACGAGATTTTGGTGACATCAGGACAAAATTTGAAAGTATATGGTTAACATTAGTAATAAAAGTGGTTCGTTGGTGACATTGGAACAAAAATGAAAGTATAATGGTGATCTATAAGATAAACCCTTAAATCAAATACTAGTAAATGTATAAATAAATGAAGTAGTTACACTTCCGATGAAGGCTTTTTCTAGAAAAAGCTTTAGGAAACGTTTTTATTCATTGGAGGAAAGACTTTACTTTTCAAAAGCTCAAGATTTCTCAAACTTTTGAGGTAACGCTTTTTATTTTGATTATGAGTGCAAATTTTGAAAGAAAAGCTTTTGAAAAGCTTTTTACATTGGAGTTAAAGCTTTATTACAAAGTTTTTCTTTTATATTCCTAGGTGGCATTGTAAAAAAGCTTTAGAAAGCTTTTTTTGATGTGGATGCTCTAACTAAGTAAAGGTATTTTGGTCATTCTACATTGACAAAAGGTGAGTTGGCGGATGATTTACGACATGGCACGCCACGTATACAATCGGTAACTGGTTAAGGGCTAAACAGGTCATTAAGTACATCAAAAATGTGTTTTTGTAAGTTAGTACAATTAAAAATCAAACCCGCAAGTATAATACACATGATAGATATTGATGTAAAGTCGTATGCATTCGTACGCAGACCGCAGTAAGCCCTTAGATTAACTATAACCTAGCTTTAAATTAAGATTATTACTTTTTACATCAAAATTCAAACATAACTAACCACGCTACTATAGTTTTCTATATATTTAATACTAATTACTAAATAAATATATATTCACCTTAGGATCAAATACCGTTGCATTCTAAACATCAAACGTTTTTTATTCTTAAGCCTATATATCATGCAAAAATGGTGGACATTGGCACGAAATGGGCTTTTGGTTATCTCATTAATTAGTTGAATCATGACTTGTGATCTCATTTGTAACTAATCAAATCACATTCAAAACTCGCTTCCACCTTCTTAATTCTAACAAATATCAATAATTTAAGTTTACAATTAGTTTAATCTAATATTTAACTAAATAAACAACCCAATATGAACCTATTTCAAGACTCTTCTATCCAAATAGTTGAGCTACTATCTTTATAGAGTTTATAAAAAAACAATTTTTTTGCCTTTCATGTGAATCCATTCGAATTTTTAAGTAGATGCCATTTTTTTCATGAAATTTTAGTTAATTAGAGCATGCTTTTCTTGCCTTTTCTTCAACCTTTCAATGAACCTTCTTTTAAGTTCATCGTCTTTGAGCATTTCTATAATTAGATTATAAACGTACATAATCCATAATGCAATCTTCTTTCTTTTTGGGTAACTTTTGATCTGACTTACTTTTGAGATCATGGTAAGGCCTCCATGTTGTGATAAGATCAATATGAGAAAAGGATCATGGACCGAAGAAGATGATGCACAAATGCTTGCATTTGTAGCCAAACAACCGACAAGTAATTGGCAAGGTGGGACTCCAAGAAAACCAGGTGATTAGCTAATTGTAATATTATATATGATTATATATTTTAAATTCATGCAAAATTTGGTCTTTAGGTTTGAATGTTTCTGTTGTTCTATTTTTGTGTGGAAAAAGGATTAAAAAGATGTGGGAAGAGTTGTAGGTCGAGGAAAACAAGCATTACGAAGAATGATCATATAACGAATGAAAGTTTTACGCCACAAGAAGAGGAGTTGATCATCAAACTTCATTCTGCTATAGGAAGCAGGTGACTTCCGCCGCGCATTTACTTTTATAAAAAAAGGAAAATGATTTTTATGTGATTATATTATTATATATATGTTCATACGCATTTCCTTTCTTGATTCCCTGCCATCTTGTTAATTAGGGGTCTTCCGATTAACCAGAGTTTCGGACTTATAGAAGACATTACTTGAAATCTCATCATACCAACTTGTTTTAATGGTTCAATTCAAAATATCTCTTTTGATGCTTAATTAATAATCTAGTCTTTTGTAGGTGGCCAGTAATAGCTCAACAACTTCCAGGAAGAACAGATATTGATGTGAAGAATTATTGGAATACGAAATTAAAGAAGAAGCTATCGTCAATGGGAATTGATCCAGTCACTCATAGGCCGTTCTCTCAAATGCTCGCCGATTATGGCAACATTAGTGGACTCACAAGAACCCAAACCAGAATGGGTTCATTAAGTAGAGACAACAAGCACACATTCTTCATGTCAAATCAAGAAATCCAACAAGTCCCTTCCGAAACATTATTCCCAAGTTTCAACAACGTCAAAATGGAACCCCCAGAAGTGATCAAAAGCGATTCACTTGATCTATTAACTCAACTTCAAGCCATCACACATGTCAAAGACTCATCAACAAACCATGAAATCTCCCTTGCACAATTCCATGTTTCTATTGCGTCATCTTCATCATCTTCTTCTAGTACTTGTTCAACCCTTAATGAAATGACTCCACCACAAACGTTTAATTGGCGTGACTTTCTCATTGAGAATGTACAAGATGGAAACATCAACGATGAAAAACTAAACTTTGAAGCAATGGGAGGGGTTGAGCTAGTAAAGGGTAACAACCCATTAATAAATGGAGTCAAAGAAACTATAGAAGAAACTTGCGATGGATCTTTCGTCGAAGCCATGTTGGATGGCGAAAACGACATGCTCTTGGACTTCCCCGGGCTTTTGGGAGAACCATCTTACTACTAGTTTTCGATTTGACTTTTAGTTTGACTTTTGAAGTTATAAAATAATTAATGGTTTGTTCCATCATGATATAGGTGGCTTTACAAAGTTCCTAATAGAAAACAATAGTTAGTAAGTTGGTTCACTAGTAACATGTACTTATGTGAATCCTTTTCATGAAGTAACTGTTTTCAAATCTTGTTTTTAGTTGGATAATTAGGACGAAGACTTGTGATTATCTATCTATATATCGTTAATAACTTAAACTTCAAACGACATATTTGTTTATATAATATAAATATATTACAATAAATTGTTATCTGGTTTGTTGAGGGTCCAAAATGATGGTGTATATAGTTGATACCGATAACATGATACCATTATAATTAACATGCCATTATTAATAAGTGGTTATATGACACGTGAAGTTTAATAAATTTTCCGAGAGAATAATCGACCAAATCACGTTTCGATAATAAAAACTATTTCATAAAAGAGGAAAGTCAGGTGGTATATTCGAAGTGAGAATGACTATATAAGATTGAGTATTCAAACGTGTTTATTCGATACTAAAGTTGATATAAACCTTACGAGAATAAAAGTACAACTTAATGGATTAACGAATATGTTTTTCGATCCATTAGGTCACTTAAATGGATCCGTTATGGATCATGATCCTATCCATTGACAACCCTATATGCAAGTTATGTTAATTATATCGTACTTACTTAAGATATATAAATGTCCAATAGTGCATGACGTACAATAGTTTTAATCCGTACAATTGTTATTCACTGTTCATTATCTAAATGATTGATTTACTTATTAAAGTACGAGTAGTTAAGAACCTTAAACTTTAAATCACATGAGTAGCCACCAACCATGAAGCCAATTGGAACTTGAATTTGTGGGTTTCCATTTTAGGTAACTTATGATAAGGCATTTTCAACATCTTTAATGAAGGCCAATAAATTTTCGACACAATAAAACATATGTTAAAATAAAAAGTCATAATGCACCACTCACAATGGTCGATCTTCATGCACTACATTAAAATTTAATGGTGTCACTCCATGTGCGATGTTATGGCAATGTGACGGTGATAGTGATTCTGATAGTGAAGTTAAAGTTGCCACGTAACATTATACCCGAAGTCCAAGAATTTTGGAACGTGTCAACAATCCAACAATTTGATATTCAATTCGTTTCAAATTTATTATCTATAAAAAAACACGACGTTTAAAAAGGCATAATCATCAATAGTGGCTCAATGATAAAGCAAGTATAAATTATGAGGCCTTGTTGATTGATATATTTACTCATTTTTCAATAATTTTTATGCTAATTCGATCAAATACATTCGATATAGTATGAAAAATGTATCTTTCTAAACTAAGAATGCGCAATTAATCCATTCCGTTGTGATATAGTACATCGACATTAATAATGTGTTACCGATTTAGTATAATTTGATAAAAGATTTCTACCAAATCAAAGGTTTCTTCCAAAAGAAGGGTCAATATTAATCTTTTTACTTACATAATATAATGTTCTGAAAACAGGTTCGAGTTATCGACTGATTATAGACTTCGAATCTATATTTTTTTTCCTAAACATAACACTACTTTAACTATTTTATCCCATATAATCTATAAATACTCTACTAATTTATTTATATCGATATCATGCATGTCGTGCTTTCTTCTACAATAAAATTACATGATGCTTAATTTTATGTAACATTTAACGATAATATATTACGTAAAATCTTAGATTAAACTCATTTTACAATTAAAAATAACCTATTAAACTTAACCACGAGTCATACGTGTAATGATTGAGCTAGTTATTTGAACAATATAATGATAGATAATTGGTGAAGGACTAACTTGGAATTATTTATGAAAAAATATACTTATAACACGAATCTTCCTAACGAAATAACAAAAGATGGGCTTAGTAGTTTTTTTCACATATGATAGACATAATATTTCACAACTTAAATTTTTGAGGCCTTATAACGTCATTTTTTCATATAAAGCGAGTATTAGATCTTTAAACTTATACTTTTTTGGGCCTTAGAAAGCTATGAAATGTTGAAGATCCTAATCGTTTTCCTATAATAAATACATGACATCAAAATTTTGGAGCTTTAAAAAATCAGAGGCCTAAAACCCTAGCTTCATCGACATTACCCTTGAGCCACACCTGATAATCATTACGTTGTATTTTTCTGTAACATAAAACTTTTATCCTTACTTTTTATCCAATTTTTATGAGATACATGATCCATACAAAAACTTTAGTTAATTATAGTATTATATCACATATATTTGAAAATGGACAACTAATTTGGAATGCTTTAAATAAAGAAATTTGAATATAAATATGAGACGGTGGAAGTAGTTGTTTTCGGCATCAAAATCGGTATTAATAATTGTATTGTAATAATACAATCAGAAATGTCACACAACAAATTGATTGTTAATTTGTTATTGTTATTTGTTATTGTAACTATAGGAATTAGAATGAATACGTAACTCGATAAAAAAATTGTAAAAATTGAAAGTTCGTTACATACATAAAAATTGAAAAAATTGAAAGTTCATTACATACATTAGTAATAAAATCGATTCATTACATAACTCGATACAAAATTTAAAAGTTCATCACCAATATGAAGTTTTAACCCTAAAATGAATATTAAGGCTATCTTTCCTATTAATTACTGTTACAACTCTATTTGATATGTTAATAAATATCACAAGGATGTACGTTTTGAGTTGATGCACATATATTTGGGTATCATATCACATAGCAACAAATCTGAGGTAAGTCAAACCAATCACTGGTATCATTATGAAAGGATGCTATATCAAATCACTGTATCTTTAATGAAAGTTGATGAAATCTGTTTCGCAAGACTCTTCGTGGGAAGTCTACTCAACTCCACAAACATTACAATGAAAAGCAATCACGTTCAACACTTTAATTGACTCGAGATGGATCGAGTAGACATCCGTCGTCATTCATAAGACTTGAGAACTCCGATATATGTCGATGAAAAGTTATAATTCACCGTTAGTTGGTAACGCATGATAAATGAATCACAGTTTTGCATATCAAAGATTAATTTAAGAAGAAGGGTGATTTTAGATGGAGATTAGGAGTGTGTCAATTTAATGTTGTAATTGTTCCTGATTTTCATTAAAGCAAACATCAATGCATAAGATAGGGCATGAGAGACACTAGAATGGGAAACTAACATTTTGGGCATGATTGAATTTGGGCTTTATAATGACCTCGTTTGTTCAACTTGAAGTAATGAGGGTGAGAGTGGAAAGTTAGGCAAACAATGGTCCATATCTTATCATGTTTTCTATGGGAGCTTAAGTTTGTTATAACTTCTCTAACATACGAACCAAATAATTTGGCATTTTAAGGCCCTTTTTTCATCTTTTGTACCAAATCTTGTACTTTTTACCCCCTTCTTGTTGTAGTATACATTTTCTACTTTATAATGACCAAAGTACTGTATCTTACATATACGAGGATGAGTACTGAGTATGAGTATAGCTTGAAAGCTCAATAGTTGAATCCGACTATATAAATATCCGGAGCAGCATTCCATGGTCAACATTAGATTTTTGAAGGATGACTAGATCACTTTGGAGTCATTGTTTATTTTCGTGTTCTTGGATATGGCTTAGAAAACTAATTTGACACCCAGTGTCAAGGGTGCTTGATGCAAAATAACTACTCTCTCTCTCTTTCTATTGGTTGTTCCGATCATCATATATACCACTATAAGAAGATTTAGGGTGCGTTTAGTTACAGAAAACTCTCCACTTTTCCATAAAAATTCTCTAAGAAAACAAGAAAATTAGAAAATGTGTTCAAATTTGAATTTTCTAAAAAACTTTTATAAGAAAAGAAAAATCCTTGTTTTCCTTTTTATAACTACAAATTTGAAAACTACCTTTGATGATTTTCTAAGGTTTCTATCTCTACCCTTCCTTGGAAAAGGAAAACTCCACCATTTGCAACTAAACATGTTTTCTAGATTTTCCATGCTTTTCCAGAGAGGTAAAACACTTCTCATTCTCTAGAGAATTGGAAAAAGAAAAATGAAAAAAAATTTCTGTAACTAAACGCATCCTTAGCAATTGTTAGAAAATAGGCATGAGAGTGTGACGGTAATCTTTGAAACAAGTATATGGAACACTTTTACAATGAGATTTTTTGATCATTTATTTATTTTCTAGGTCCACCGATACTTACCGAGATACGACAACGACTTACTTTAAAATTTGACAAATAAACTGAGCACAAACGAATATATTATGTTGAGTTTCCGTATGTATTTCAAAATAGGACCAAATGATTTTGTTATATCTCAAATATTTTGGTGGATAGAGCGGTTGACGGGAACCAACAAACACATCCTTTTGCGAAAAGATGCACTGATTGACCAATAAATATATTTGTAAGCTCATGCAAAGGGGCTACCCTCTTAAAATCTCGTTATTTTAGTGACGAAGTAAGTTAATTTGAACGAGTATGGACCTTATAATTACCACGCGTTTTCTAATTTAATTTAAGATATCATTTGCCCCCTAACTACAAACTGAAATTAACAATAATAATGGTGTAAATATGTTGGACAGTATTTGAAGGTGAGTCCTCTGAATTTTGTAGGCATCAAATAGTCAGAGAACTATGGTTAGTAATTAGTAAGTAAATTTAGAATAAATATATCTATGGAACAAATATATCTCCACTTAGGGACCCAATATATATTGACATTTATTGGTGTTAGAGTTAAATAGTCACAACACCCTCAATGATTTCTTCCGTTTATTTTTTTTCTTTTTCGTCAGTTAGTGACATAATTGTCACCGTTTCATCTCCTGGTTTCATTCCTTGGTATTCGTCGGTTTGACGACGAAAGGAAAGAAGAGGAAGTGCACCCGTAACATTACTACTAACACATATACATTCACTAAACAAAAACTAAAAATACATTAAAATAATGTTGTTGATCCACTTGCTCGTCTCCCCTTTCGTCACTAAACTGACGCATCCTCATCGACGAAATCCACCTAAGAGACCGTGCTAAGGGTGTCGGTTGGCTGACGTTTCCTCGGTGCCAAACCGACGAAACCATTGACTCGAGATTAATAAAACAACTGTTGACACAATTATTAGTAGTAGATAAAGTAATACATGTTAAGAAATTGTGTGTTAACGATAATATTTCATTTAACCTTATACATTGAGTTATTCAGAAAAAATATGTTTACGAACCCGAAATTTTGACACCTCAAAGTTAAAGACAAGAACATGAATTAAGGTACAATAATTAATCACCAAACAGATAGTTTTATTAAAAGACAAGAACATGAATTAAAGGTACAATAATTAATCACCAAACAGATAGCTTTATCATTTTATCGGAACATTTGACATAATCAGTACGAAGTGCTCACTATCTGTGTAGGTAACTAGGTACTGATAAGCTTGATTATAATAAAAAATTTTAAAAAGTACTCCCTATGAAAGTTAATAAGTTTCTTAATCGGTCATTTGTTAAATGCAGAGACGACCCACGTTATTATCGGTGGTGACACTAGTGAATTAAGTCAATTTAGTATAAATGTAGTTAAAAAGTTTGATTTTTTTAAGAATGTCACCACTCATATTTAGACGGTGCATTTCACGTTTAAATAAACTTAATAACTACCAAGTTGAATAAGATTCAACGGTGACTAAATTTTTTAATCCGCTTCTAGTTAGACGCTTGTGCACCATATTCTACAAAGAAACAAGAATTTTAAGAATCAACCCAGATCACCTTATTCAAAACCCATATCAAAGTTTCTATCTTTAGTCTTCAACCTAACACCCATTAATTCCCTCACTCCATATTTACATACATACATATACTTTTTTTATTATATATAAACAATACACTCCCACATACATTGTACTTTTAATTTTTATGGATCCGCCCATTATCAATGAAACTTCCTTCTCAGCAGCCAATCCTTCTTCTTACAGTTTAACTGGGATTTGGCCCTTTTCTTCTGTTAATGGCGCCAAAATTGAGGGTTTAGGGCTCAAAATGGGAAATCTAATTACTCGAATTGGGGAACCTAATAATTACTGCGATGAGGAATCCTCGGTCACGGAGCATATCGGCGGTGGCCGGAAAAGGAGGGATGCTAATTTTGACGATGAATGTTCAAAGATTGTGTCTACTAGTAGTGGCAATGACTTGGTAATTTTTTTTAAATATTTGTATTAAATTTATATAGAACAAGCTTTAAATTTGAATTTGCAGCTATTTTGGTTCAAAAGTTAAAATCTTTTTTGCACAAGCTCGATTTCTGAGCCATGGAATTGGAGTAATTTTGAGCCCTGTATGTGTTCAGTAGTTTTTTTATTTGTGTCGAATTGTAATGAATTGCAATCATTATTAAAGTATATTTAAGAATGATTTGTTTGATTTATGGATAGTGATTTGTATGATGATTGAAACTTTAGGTGAATAATTAATATTAAATTATGCATCCATCCATAGAAAATATAAAGCTTTTGTATTAAAATGAGAAGTTTGAATGAAATTGCCAGACCAAATTAAATGGTAAAAGATTGAAGATATTGGAAACCAAAGATGAATTGGGTGGTTCGAAAGTAGATGGAGCTGGGAGTTCAGGGTTGGGTAGCAAGCCTGCTGTTGGTCAAAGTCGAAGCCATAAACCATCCGAACCACCTAAAGACTACATTCATGTTAGAGCAAGAAGAGGTCAAGCCACCGATAGCCACAGTCTAGCAGAGAGAGTAATTTCATTCCCTTTCAACATTTCAGCATCAATCCCCTTTTTTCTATATTTCCATGAATTTGAGAGTTCTTTGATAACTTATAAGTTAAAACCGTCGTTTTCAGGCTAGGAGGGAAAAGATCAGCGAAAGAATGAGAATCCTGCAAGATTTGGTGCCAGGTTGCAACAAGGTATATGTAGTAGTGTTATTGCATGCTTTCTAGTGAAGGTTCTTGATTTCGATACTGTTTATCAGGTTATAGGAAAAGCACTTGTTCTTGATGAAATAATTAATTACATCCAGTCATTACAACATCAAGTTGAGGTAATTCTTTCTATTATGTTGTTGGAAGACTTTATGATGAATTTGACACCTTGCCCCTTTATTTTTTTCCTCTTGTTGTAGTTCTTGTCTATGAAGCTTGAAGCTGTAAATACAAGAATGAATTATCCTGTAGAAGGGTTTCCAACCAAAGATGTAAGTTTTGGTGCATTTTTTTTTCATCAACAATTATTCGAAATTATTTTGAAGTTTATATTCTTAAGTGAGAACTTTTAAATGAAGAATGTAATTTTAGTCTTTGTACACCGCGGTAGTGCGGTACTATGCTTAATAGGACCCCACAATCCATTTTAGGAGGTGTCTGAATGTGCATATGTATAAAGTGATTATTGCCTTATTGGTGATGACTTGAAGCTTCAAAACAAAATAAGAGTATTGGAAATATAAGTTGATTAACTTAGCGCTAATTGGGTAATTTTTAATTTATTCCAATAGTTTTCCAACTACTCCACAAAATTGACCCTAAATAATCAAAAGATAAGAATCACCAATTTTTGCCAAACTCTACTATAAACGTGTGTTGATATATATCAAGTTATTGGTTTTATGAAAGGAACAAAGAGTAATTTGATTATGGGTTGATGCTAAATCTCGATCACCTAGTAGACCCTCTGTACTGTAAATTATAACTAATGTGAAGAGATTTTGGTCATTGGATCTCACTCGTGAGTCCATATAACAAATTTATTGCTTCTTATTCTTCTAATCTTCTTTCAACTTTGCATACAAATGCATTTTCTGAACCGTATATGAAATTGGTGTCCTTATACATGCCATTCAACTAATACAACCTGTGTTGCAGCTTGGGCCACCACCCCTCGATGCAGCCGCACTCTTATTTGGTCCACAAGCAGCAAGACATTATGGACATGGGTCCCAACCCGAATGGCTTCATATGCAGTTAGGCAGTAGCTTTGGACGAACGACATGAATGCCAGACCGCCCAACACCGTACACATTGTTATTAGCCAATCAGAGATCAGGGAACCCCAGCATTTGTATTTATAAACGTGTGATTGCTTGAGGTACCTCCTTTCTATATATAGAATTTATATCAGAATCAGACTACGATTAATATACATAAGGTCTTTGTACTGTACCACCTGTATAAATACATTTCAGAGTTACATCTATCTTATTAGCAGATCAAGTGTACTTGGACTTTCTAAATATAGCGCAGAGTCTCATTATTGAATATGGTACTTAAACAAGTTAATTTTTTTTCACATGGCTTACTGTCCACCTGGATCATTGGATGCTAGTTTACGATGTTGGTCGTTGGTCGTTCCACGTGAATTGATACAAATGTACTATATTCGACTATATATCATGTTGCTTCTATATTTAGTTATATAGCAAACAATATCAGAAATGTGGGAGTACTATCTCCTAATATATTTTAGTGACTACAAATTCTGTAACTAGAATTCAGAAGCGTTAATAAATGACGATATAGGTAAGCGGTATTGTATCTATAGTAAATGATCACAGGTTCTAATAAGTAGGCGCTCTTGGTGTGTAGAAATCCTTGACCCCATGATTAATGTTACCTGTTTTTTAAATCCATTTCTTAACTGCTGAAAAACCATCATCTGTGGTAAATACCTTAATGTAATAGCAACAGGAGAGCCATAGCCCATATGATATGGGATAGCTTAAGTAACACCGATCACGTTTTATTAACCAAAGGTCGTTTTTTCAAACCTCATTAGTAACTAGTAAGCGTGTATAAGTTACCTGATGCAAATGGGGGAAAAACGAAAATCATGATCTGCATATGAAACAGGCTTCTAGCCGGTCGTAACAGTAACAGTAACAATAACAAAGTGGTTGTGGAGTTGTGTGGACATCTTAACGTATAAATGACTTTTCACTTTGTCAATCACCTTAACTAGTATTTTATCCGGGCGTTGCCCAGTACGATGAATGTTATATAAAGTATATTCGTACCAATTGAATTTGGATAACCATACAATTTATTTGTTTTCATTTTAGGGTTAATTGTTTGCTTATTTATCTAACTTTGCTCGTTTTATTATTGTATGTAACAAACTTTCAAAACATATATTGTATGCAATAAACTTGTAAAAATCCCATTTGTATGTCACAACCTCTAAAAAACATCTATTGTATGTAATGAACTTGTAAAAAATCTCTATTGTATGTTGCGGGTTACCATGTGTACATGCCAAACTGAAAATGTCTCTTTAACATTGGTTTGTGACGGCACGAGCAAACTCTGGCAGATCATTGACTACCGCACCATACGATAGCGATTTTTTACAAGTTTATTGTATACATTAGATGTTTTGAAAGTTTGTTACATACACTAGCATTTTTTACAAGTTTATTACATACAATAGATGTTTTGAAAGTTTGTTACATACAATAGTAAAAATGGCAAAGTTAGATATATAACCAAACAATTAACCCTTCATTTTATATATGGTGGGCTGAAAACAAATATTCACAAAAAAAAAAAAAAAAATTGCAATACCAAATATAAACAACATTTATAAACTGAAAGAAAAAGAATGTACATGTACATTGTCATTAAAAGTGATAAATAAAACATATAAAGGAACATGTAGAAGATTTGGATAAATGTGATCAGTTGAATACTGAAAGGAGATTTCGACTTAAGAAAACATTAAATCCTATTGAATCAACTACCACAAAAGGTGGTAACCACTACTAAATGTTTTCTTTATGATTGAACATATAAATGAATTAAATGGCTGATATGTTAATTATAGACGCAGTAAATTCACATTCTATAATCACACAAATTATATGGCTGCTACATATTGTTGGGATCGAACCTCGTCTATCATCTCTTCTAAGTGTTTTTGATGTTGTCGTCAAGGCCGACTGGATAGCGGCTAGGATCCAGTGAGGCACTTGCTTCTACTTTACAAGAGTTGGAATCCCGACTATATGTGCCTATGTGATGCAGCCATGTTAATTCCAGAGATCATAGCAAAGTGTCACCCTGCTTGAACAAAATAATTGATTTTCACTTATATGGCTTAGAGGTGACAATTGCCACCCATTTGGGGTTGATTCAGGCAGTTTAAACAATCTGCTCGAAGTCAAATAAAGTGTAATTTTATACATACATTAATCTGCAATATTCAATTGGTGAATATATTAGTGTAAAGACCAACACAAACTTACATGAACTTATACCTTCAGTAGAAATTGAAATTTGGTTTACCTCTAACATTGAAGCTAGCTGCAATAGACCATATCTATGACTAACTTTTTAATCTCTAGGACTTTCTATGTGAAGATATAAAAAATTAATATAAAAAGACAAGAAAGAAACATGTTTTTCCGTTATGAACAACTGGCCTTACAATGTAACCTGGGAATGTAATTGTTGTGATCATCTTTATAAGCACGAATGTAAGAACAAATGGTCGTAGTTCTTTTTCATTAGGAAAATAATGATGTCCCATTCCAAAAGTATGTCATAGGTGCGATAAAGAACCATATATCATCAGTAAGAGTAAACCCACCTCGATTAAGACATGTATAGTATTTATAGCCTCCCAATAGTGTGCTCCTGCATAGCCGAAAACCCACCATAATACAGAAAATCATACTATAATAGCTATATTTGTGGTACATAGGAGTGTGTTCTAACTTCTAACCTGGCATACAGCCAAAATTAGTAGATATGAACACAACTCCAAGTATGCCTCTTACAGCTAGAAACTTAAAAGCATCACAGGCGGTCGGACGGATGACATGAAATCCACATGTTAATATACCGAATCTTGTGAACATCAGGCCTCACAATTTTCCAATCAAACTATGTGTCATCCCATTTAATCCAGTTGTTTAAGTCATAAGCCATTTATCTGTTAGTCTTTAACTAAAGTACGGATTCACAATAGTTAAACCTTAAAAAAACATTAACAAACAATGAGTGCATAAGATGTAAAGAGAAAAAAGAAAGTATTTAGTTTTCCTTTGTATTCCATATTTATATTTAATGTCTTTCAATTTTTGTTCAAGTGGAATTTTGAATACTCGAAAAGTCTAACGTGTTTATTTGGTTTGCAGACTCTGATGAAATCCTTGTAAACATACTTGTGAAAACAAAAACATTAAGTTTAACGTACCAGATTTTGCAGCCTTCCATCTGGTGGTGATGGGACTATAAAACCCAATCTTGGACTTTGACATAGATATAAGAGTGACAACAATAGCAGCACCAATTTCCTGTCAAATGTGAGATTTTTCTATTGAAAACCAAAAACTCCAAGTCAGTCAGGTGGGTGTTCTTTTACTAAAATGTAAAGTACAACAACTATGAAAAATTATAAAACACCAGTTCACTAAAGAATATCTACAAAAGATGGATATGTACCTTTGTAGTCATAAACCAATATCTCATTGAACCCAACAATACCATATCTGAGAGCTTTGAAAATGGCCTAGTCCTGCACGTGTATATCAATAAACGGACTAACAAACTAATTTAAAAAACTAAAGGTTAGCACCAATACATAATTAATTATCAGTGAAAACATGCATAACTTCCATTAACAACTTCTTCTGTTTATAATCTTAGGTCTAAAAATAATAAGCAACCAAATGTGTTCTTTCTATCTATAGTTTACATGTAAGTTTCCTACGTCGCTTCAAATGTGTATCTTAATTCAAGAAAATCAAGCTCTTATACATAACAAGACCTATATTTCACATAATTATTGCAATATATTTATTTGTGATCTTTGGAGATGACTCAACAACATTTGCAACTTCTGCATTTTGGTAATATACATGTATTGATTAAGGCACTAATTAAACTAAAATGCAAGATAAAGCTAAGTTGATATCGTCAAGACACCTACTGATGTAGTGTACAAATGGGATAATAGATTAAACCTGTTGATTCCATTTGTACACTACATCAGTTGATATCAGAGCTAAATTTTCTGTTCGTGATGCCTCCGAGAAGAAACAGACCACTCAATGAAGTCTATGGACAGGAGATAGAGCAACGTATCATGGCCCGAATGGAAGAACGATTTGATCAGTTTATGGATCAAATGACGGATCAGATGGCGGGTTTGATGGACCGTCGGGGGCGTGGACAAACTCTTCCGTCAAATGAAGATGAAGAGTTTGAAGAAAACCCGTTTGCTGATGGTGACGGTTCATCTTTCGAGGGGAATCCGGAAAGACACCCCAGGCAGAATCAAAGGGATGATAACAGACGTTGGGAATCTGGGTTGAGAACTAATATTCCCGAATTTAACGGGGATACTTTGAATCCAGAAGCATTCATTGATTGGTTGGCTTCCGTTGAAGAAGTATTCGAATTCAAGGATGTTCCAGAAAATAAACGGGTATCATTGATTGCTACCAGATTGCGTGGTAGGGCATCTGCTTGGTGGCAACAATTGAAACTGACAAGAGCAAGGCTTGGAAAGTCAAAGATTGTAACATGGAGGAAGATGAAAAGGTGCATGAGGGATACATTTATTCCTCATAATTACCAACGTTTGATGTACCAGCGGTTACCGAATCTGAAGCAGGGACCCAAATCAGTTGAAGATTATACAACTGAATTTTATCAATTGATTGCGCGGAATGATATTCACGAAACAGATGAACAGTTAGTTTCCCGTTATATTGGGGGTTTGAGGGTTCAGATCGTGGATGTTGTTAATATGTTTGATCCATTATTAGTTTCTGAGGCCTATCAACGAGCACTAACATTTGAGAAACAGAATCGTCGGGTGGGTGGTGCATCTTCTTCTACCATGGTTGCCGGAGGTTCTGGTACCGGTAATGTAGCATCTCATTTTGTGCCCAATCAGTCAAGAACAGGGGGTAGCAGTACTAGACCAACTCCTAAAGGGGTCGGAAGAAGCAATTTGAAGTGTTTCAACTGTGGCGAGACTGGTCATCGGATAGCAGAATGTAAGAAAGCTGGTAAAAGGCATTTGTTTGTTGAACCTGATGGTTAGGAAGGTGATGATGATGATAACCAGCAGGATGATATCCCAGTATATGATGAAGAGCCTGAATATGAAGAAGAGGTAGTGATTGGTGATGTAGGGACTAGTTTGGTGGTAAGGTGCTCTTGCTTTACACCAAAAGCTGTTGGTGATGATTGGCTCAAGCACAACATATTTCAGTCCACCTGCACTGTTTTGGGTAAGGTTTGCACCTTCGTTATTGATTCTGGTAGTTGTGATAATTTAATATCTGAAGAGGCTGTTCAGAAGTTGGGGTTGAAAACAGAAAGTTGTCCCAAACCTTAGAAATTGCAATGGTTTAAAAAGGGTGGTGAGGTAACAGTATCTAAACAATCTCTTGTTCATTTTTCTGTTGGTATGTCTTATAAGGATGATATTTGGTGTGATGTGGTTCCCATGGATGCCTGTAATTTGTTATTGGGTAGGCCTTGGGAGTATGATCGTAGTGTAACTCACAATGGGCGGACAAATATTTATAGTTTCTTGTTTAGTGGGGTAAAAATAACTTTGGTACCTAATAAGCCAAAGGAATTAGTCACCAAGCCTTCTGGTACTCTTTTGACTCTTGCACAGTTTGAAAGTGAATTGGAAGTGGCGGATGAAGTGTTTTTATTGATAGGAAAAGAAGTAGTTGAAGATGTTGAAATTCCTGCTGCAATGATTCCTTTACTTGAGAAATTTGCAGAATGTGTTCCCTCTTGAGTTACCTGATGGGTTGCCACCTTTGCGTGACATCCAACACCACATTGATTTAGAACCTGGTGCCCAGTTGCCAAACAGGTCACATTACAGAATGAGTCCAGTAGAGCATGAGGAATTACGGAGGCAGGTTGAGGAGTTGATTTCAAAGGGTCATGTTCGTGAGAGTATGAGCCCTTGTGTTGTTCCTGCTCTATTGACTCCCAAGAAAGATGGTACGTGGCGTATGTGTGTTGACATTCGTGCCATCAATAAAATAACTGTAAGGTACAGGTTTCCTATTCCCCGACTTGATGACTTGCTTGATCAAATCAGTGGTGCTACTGTTTTCACAAAACTGGATTTGAAAAGTGGGTACTACCAGATTCGTCTTAGACTCGGGGATGAATGGAAAACAACTTTTAAAACTCGCGAAGGATTGTACGAATGGTTGGTGATGCCTTTTGGATTATCAAACGCTCCTAGCACATTTATGCGTGTAATGAACCAATTACTGAGGCCCTTTATTGTCGAGTTTGTGGTTGTTTACTTTGATGATATTCTTATTTACGGTGCTTCTTTTACTGAGCATGTAAGTCATGTGCGACAGGTGTTGACATTACTTTGCAGGGATAGTTTCTATGTTGCTGTGAAGAAGTGTGTGTTCATGACTCCTAAAGTTTTGTTTTTGGGGTATGTAGTTTCTGGTGATGGTATACAGGTGGATGAGTCTAAGGTAGAGGCTATACAGCAATGGCCAACTCTAACTAAAATCACTGAAGTGCGTAGTTTTCATGGACTTGCTTCATTCTATAGGCGGTTCATTCCCCATTTCAGTTCTGTTATGGCACCAGTGACAAAATGCATGAAGGGAAAGACATTTGTGTGGACTGAGGATGCGGAGTTGGCTTTTCAGAAAATAAAGGAGAAGCTTACAACAATGCATATCCTGGTGTTGCCCGATTTTTCTAAAGTTTTTGAACATCATACTGATGGATCTAAGGTTGGCATAGGGAGTGTTTTTAGCCAAGGAGGGCGACCAGTTGCTTATTTTAGTGAGAAGCTGACAGGCCTAAAGCTACGATATAGCACTTATGATCTAGAATTTTATGTTGTGGTCCAAGCTGTGAAGCATTGGCGCCATTATCTATTTCATAAGGAGTTT
The DNA here is from genome assembly GCA_963422505.1 of Pseudognaphalium luteoalbum. Taxonomy (NCBI): domain Eukaryota; kingdom Viridiplantae; phylum Streptophyta; class Magnoliopsida; order Asterales; family Asteraceae; genus Pseudognaphalium; species Pseudognaphalium luteoalbum. The sequence continues at coordinate 7,153,380 of OY730193.1, read as the reverse complement.
GTTTTGTTTACAGATCATGATTCTTTAAGGCACATTCGCAGTCAAGATAAGGTGTCTCATAAGCATGCACGTTGGATGGCTTTTCTGGAGAACTTTACTTTTGTTGTGAAACATAAATCTGGAATCACAAATCGGGTTGCAGATGCTTTGAGCAGGAGGAGTAATTTGCTTGTGACTATGAGGGTCAGTGTGCCAGGGTTGGATGTTCTACTGTTGACCCATATTTTTCTATTATTATGCAGGATGTTCAATCTGGGCAGAGGTCAGATTTTCTGGTGCATGATGGTTTCCTTTTTAAGGGAAATCAGTTGTGTATTCCTGATTCCAGTCTTCGTTTGCAAATCATAAAGGAGTTGCATGGTGAAGGGCATATTGGTCGTGATCGCACTTTACAGTTAGTGCAATCATCTTATTTTTGGCCTACTATGAGAAAGGAGGTAGATCGGTATGTTAAGCGATGTCGAATCTGTCAAGTGTCCAAAGGTACAGCTACTAATGCTGGACTTTATATGCCTTTACCTATTCCCTTGCAGCCATGGGTGGATCTTAGCATGGATTTTGTGTTGGGGTTGCCACGTACTCAAAGGGGTAATGATTCAATCTTTGTAGTTGTTGATCGTTTTTCTAAGATGGTGCACTTTATTCCTTGCAAAAGACAACAAATGCAGTTAATGTGGCCCAGCTTTTCTTTCGTGATGTCTATCGTTTGCATGGTTTACCATCTTCTATTGTTTCTGATCGAGACACTAGATTTTTGAGTCATTTTTGGCGTAGCTTGTGGAAAATGGTGAATACTCAGCTCAATTTCAGTAGTGCTTATCATCCTCAAACAGATGGGCAGACTAAAGTTGTTAACCGATCTCTTGATAATCTGTTACGGTGTTTGGTTGGTGATCATGTGAAATCTTGGGATCAGAAGTTATGTCAGGCTGAGTTTGCTCATAATCATGCTGTCAATCGTAGTACCGGTTTTAGTCCATTTTCAAGTGGTGTATTCTGCTCAACCACGGGGACCACTTGATTTAATGTCATCTGATGTTTCTGTTTCTGGTAATATTCCAAAGAAAGTGAAGGATTTTGTAGAAGGGTTACATGGAGTCCATCAAGCTGTTCGTGATAACTTGGCCAAAGCTAATGCCAAGTACAAGCAGGATGCGGATCAAAAGCGCAGGCAGGTTGAGTTTGAGGAGGGAGACTTTGTCTGGGCAGTTTTAACTAAAGGTCGTTTTTCAGTTGGTGATTACAACAAGTTGTCAGCCAAGAAGATTGGACCAGTGGAGATTCTAGAGAAGATCAATTCTAATGCCTAACGTTTGAAGCTGCCAAGTCATATTCGTTGTTATGATGTTTTTAATGTGAAGCATTTAAGACCTTTTCATGGAGATTCTTCTGAAGATAAACCTGCTGCAGATTCGAGGACGAATTTTGTCTACCCAGGGGGGAATGATGGAGGCCCAAGTATTGAAGATCGAGCCCACATGTTTCTGAAGGCCCACGAGCGTGTCACAAAAAGGGCTGCACGGAAAGGGGCATAACTTGGGCTACATGGCTCCGTTTCAGGCCCATGAGCAGGCGAATCGAAGCTCGGTTTGTGGCCCACCAAGTTGCTGATGACCATAGGTGGTTAGACTCATGATCGAAGCTCAAAAACGGCTTCGTTTGGAAGATACGGCCCATTCTATGTGTTTTTCTGTTCATTTTGGACTTTTATTTTGGGCTTTGTGTTTGGCCCGTTATGTTTTTTAGGCCCGTTTAAAATTTTGGATGTTATTTAGGGTTCCATGTACATTGTTTAGGATTCAGTTTTTTAATTTCAAGAATTTCAATTTCACTCTCCATTTGTGAATCATTTCCCATTTCACGGTATTCTTTTGTAAATCAACGTGCTTTTGGAAGAGATTTCTTCTGGTATTCACAGGAATCAACAGGTTTAATCTATTATCCCATTTGTACATTACATCACCTACACAACCGGCACGGATATTTACCAAAAGGGAGACCATTAGCAAGTCCTGTACTGCAAAACAAAGTAAAGTATTTCAGAAAAGATGCAAAATCTCACAAATATTATTATGAACTTTTCATCACTTTAAACTACTCCGTATATAATTAAATTATCACAGTTTATGATTACACACTTATTGGACCAACCTCAATCATCACTTTCAACTTAGCCTACATATTGGTTCCCATCATAAACTCAAACAACCAAAGAAGTTAAGTGTAGAGAGCCATTACAGTTTGTTTGTTTTTTTTTTTTTTTTTTTTTATATGGATCTGAAAATCCAATTGAGAGTACATATTGAGAGGTTGCAAGAAGACAACCCTTGAATTACATTGACATAAACATCATAAAAGACCCTAACCCCTTGAATTATATTGACATCGATACTGATGAGACTAACTTTTGACTAGTGAAATACATTGAAACTTGACCATGAACCAGACAATAGTGCTAACACCACAAAACCACTAAAACCCACTATACAACACTCAAGTGTGTCAAAAACTAATCAACCAAAGACACAATTGCTTGCGGATGTACTCAAGAGAGCCATTTCAGTTAGTAGAAGGTACTCTACACATTTTAATGAAATATTGAGTAGACACTAATTACCTCACTATAAATTCGCATGCGATCCCACAAAAACATCTATAGATACAAAATTAATTGAATAACTACAGTTTTATTAGAAAGGATATAAATTGATGAAAAATTCTCTTAAATATTTCATCAAACACCTTAGTGCACAATCACTATTCATCATTAACTTGTCAAACCTGCATCAAATCCAATTAAAAGTAATATGAAATGTGATCTTAATAAAAGTACAGGCAACTAAATAACTGAGGCTGAATATCAAACAAAACCTTACTAAACCCTTCCTAGTCAGTCACTTTATTCATGAGTGTCCAATTTCTTATATAACCAAAACTTAATCGCAACAAATAAATTTCGCAAAAAGCTACTTTCATTACTTACTTGATCAATTCGGTTGACGATTTAGCGATGGCTCAGTTTGAGATTTCCACAATTTTATTGACGATTTACGCAACAAAACTTAATCGCAACAAATTCAAAACTTTCGCATAATCTAAAAAAATTAGATAAAACTGGATATTTGCTCAATTTTGTTGTTGATTTGGGGCTAATCAATTAATAATCGCTGGAGTAAGAAGAAAAATGACAAGGTGAAATAAATAAAGATCGGGTTGTTTAATTAATACATACATGCTGCCTTTAAAATTGGAGGATGAAGAACGTGGGTGTGTGGCGGTTAGCACTAAGTCATGAAAAAAACCGCAGAAAAATAACCAATAATTCTAAGTTGGGACGGTGAGGATTAAAAGTTAACTTGATCGTACGGTCTGGACCTAAAGTCAACGCAAAAACAGCCCGTCAACTCACCGGTAGCCATATATATGGGCAATATGCTAATTGACAATTGTTTGGTAATCGAAGTTACACTAGTTTGTCGTGCATGTACATGTTTGTTGAACTGTTAACTAGTGATATTAATACAATTATACAAATAGCTTGGAGCAGATAAGTACTTAATTAGCAGCAAAAGGCCAGTTAATGACTAAATTAAGAAAAAGATAATATTGTACCCAAATAAAACAAACAAAAGGATATTCATAAGTTTTGGTGACATCAAATGAAAAATAAAAATAAAATAAAAAATAGGGTAAATGACGCACATCGGTAATAAACTTTCCCCTTTTTGTCGAGTTAGGATATAAACCTAATTTATTACACATGTTGGTAACGAACTTTCAAATTTTGTTTCGAGTTAGGTAACGAACTTTTTTTCCACCAAACTAAAAAAGTTCATTACCTAACTCGAAACATAATTTGAAAGTTCGTTAGATAACTCGAAACATAATTTGAAAGTTCGTTACCTCACTCGAAACATAATTCGAAAATTCGTCACCTAACTCGAAACATAATTTAAAAGGTCGTTACCGACCTGTATAATAAATTGCGTTCATACCCTATTAAAAAAAGAAAGTCGGTTACAAATCTGCGTCATTTACCATCAAAAATAATACTAGAAAAAGAAGCGACGTGGTTCTAATTCAAAATCGGTAATCGCACTTCATAAAATCATCAAAAAAGGTTACAGCTTGTTGAATTATAATCGTATATTTTAAGTAAATAAATATATATAGTGTTGGTCGCCATATTTGACCATAAACAAGTCCAAAATATAACAACCAACCACGTTAGTTTAGACGATTTTTTTTTCTCTTTGATAAAATATATGCTACTTTTCAGACTTTTTATTTGAAAGATATATTTTACACAACATCCATAAAAAATTTATGGTGTGGTTGGTAAAACTAGCCGGTAGCTGAAGCTAAAAGTTTATAGTTGAAACTTATATTATAAGCTAAAAGTTAGAGCTTATTTTGTGTAAGCATTTGATAAAACAAGCTGAAACTTAAAGATTTAAATTGACATAAAATGCTTAAAACTATATGATATATAATAATATAATTGGTATTTATGTAATTTTCATTTCATAAGCTATGAGCTTATCTTTATAAACTACTTCAAGTAACCTAATCTTCTAAAGGTTATATAAAATATTGTCAAACATACTCATAGTTGATGGGCTAACAGATAGGAATTATAATTACCATTTGATCTAGTACATATTCATCGATTTAAATCATTATTAGTATATATGAAGATATAAATGTATAAGGATGTTGATTTATCGTATTATGAGGTATTCACGTACAATTTATATTTATTTAACTAGTTTATTGATCTGCGACTATACATATTAAACTGTTTATTATAATAATAATAATAATAAATAATAATAATAATAATTATTATTATTATTATTTGTATGTATATAAGAACTCGTAGTTTCCGTCATAATTGAAAAGTTAAATAAATTACAAGGACCACATCTGAAAAAGTAGCTGAAAAAAGTAGTTTAACCACCACCCCCGTAATACAAAACATTTCAAAAGCTACCCCTCCCTCTCTCCAAAAACCTAAATAAAAGTGTACCTCCCGCCGCCGGCATCTATGACCGAACCTTGACCAAATCCTCCGGCGATCTCATCGGAGCTCCATTTTAACCTAATAAATGCTAGTTTTTCTTTCAGATCTTTAAATCCGTACAAAAGAGTTCCGCAAAAATGCCGTTACAATCGGATCTAGATCGTCAGATCGAACACTTGATGGATTGTAAACCGTTGCCGGAATCGGAGGTTCGGACTCTGTGCGATCAAGCTAGGGCTATTTTAGTCGAAGAATGGAATGTACAACCGGTCAAATGTCCGGTGACTGTGTGTGGCGATATACATGGACAGTTTCATGATTTACTTGAGCTGTTTCGCATCGGCGGCAGTGCTCCTGATACTAACTACTTGTTTATGGGAGATTATGTTGGTTAGTATTGTCAATTTTATGTTCTTTGAAATTTTGAAATACCTATAGGCTATAGTAGATGCTGTTAATTAGCTCAAATCAAGTACGAAGCTGTTAATGTTATGTTAATTGCAGTTAATATAGTAGTTGGTTATAGTTAGGTCAACTTGGTCAAGTAACGATGATAATGATATTAAGTGGATATTGTTATGCTTATGTTCTACTCGTATCATTTACTTCAGCAGATATTGTTGATCATGTTATATCTGATTAGGTACTGTGCTTGATGCAATTTAAAACTTGATGTGTAATTGAATATGTTTAGATGTTGAGTATGTTATTCTTTGCTTGATGCAGATAGAGGTTACTATTCGGTGGAGACGGTAACACTTCTTGTGGCATTGAAAGTTCGTTATAGAGATAGGATTACTATTCTTAGAGGAAATCATGAGAGCAGGCAAATAACTCAAGTGTGAGATTTCAGTTCTTTTACCTTTTTATATACTTGTAACTAGAAAGTTTATATGTGATTTTCGGTTGTTAAGTTTGATGAAGTATGTTTATGTGCTTCCTGGTAATTGGCATTTTAACTGATTGCTTCTTGTAAGTTGTAATATGCAATATAGGTGGTAAGAACTAAGACCCAATAATGTAAATTCCAGACATCGACGATGAAAGATTATAATACAAAATAAGACCTAGTAATGTAAATTCCAGACTAACTACAATGAATGTTTATAACGCAAAGTCTAGTAATCCTAACCTTTTGGCTCATTACTATACCCAACATCATGTGTCCTTTATAAATTATATGTAACTGACAGTTAAACTCTGTCCTTTATCAAATAAAGATATATGATCATTCACAAATACGCAAGTCTAAAAGTGAAGAGCGAATTGAAAGGGAAACTTATGTTTTATGGCTGTGGAATAGAAAAGAATGAGATGACATAGCAGTTTATTTTCTCTGAAGCTTTCATTGATATGGACGTACTAAGTGAAGGCAAGAAAGTGCTAGAACTTAGGCCTTGTTGTGCATGTGGTTTGCATAGTTAATTACCTTTTGGGCTCTATATTCTATATTCATGCATATCCATATGTTAATTACCTCAGGATATTGTGAGGAAGTAGGGAACTATCTTTAAGCATGGAATTGACTAAAGATCACCTTCATGTGGCTTTCGGAATATTGATTGAGGCTGATGACATGCTTCCACACTTTTTTCTTGCTGATATGTAGTAAATGTTCCACTTTGCCTTCTCTTAGGTTGATTGTACTTGTAGAGTTGTAGTGGTTCACCTTTGTTAACCTCATAATACATGCTATACTTATATGTTATCTGAGGCTATCTGCTTATTGGTTGAACCTTGGACTTCAGCCGCCACACTCTATATTGATAAAGAGCTGTTGTAACTCGGAAATCTCTTATTTTTTCTTCCAGTACCTAGATGTGCTTGTAAAATTTTAGTGATACATGTTGGTGTTTAGTGAACTTTATATTTGCCTTCAGGTATGGATTTTACGATGAATGCTTGAGGAAGTATGGAAATGCAAACGTGTGGAAACATTTTACTGACCTTTTTGATTATCTACCACTCACTGCCCTTATTGAGAGTCAGGTCGCATATATATATATATATATATATATATATATATATATATATATATATATATATATTTCTCATTCTCCTCCATAGTTCCATTTACCATAGTTGTTGCTATTTTTTTCATATAATAAAAAAATTTCCCATAAGACATAATGGTCTCATAAAATTATAAGTTTCACACATAAATAAAAAATTGTGTAAATATTTTTTTTTCAAAACTCAAAATTGCGCACACAAATATAAGATAAATTTTTTAGCATATTTTTCTTTCGCAAAAAATCAAATATATCACATCCATATCATCTTGCTATTTGACAAACATTAGTCTAATTGCAGGTTTTCTGTCTGCATGGTGGTTTGTCTCCGTCATTGGATACATTAGATAACATACGTGCTCTAGATCGCATACAAGAGGTCAGTACATAGTTGAGCTCTTTTAACATAACTATGAGAAATTAGGATTCATGCATATGCTGCAGTGGAATAAAATGTAGCGATTTGAGAAGTTTGAAGCTTAGTTTAGAATCCTTTCTGAGTTATTGATAATAACTGTTATTTTGGACATCTTTCTTTGGCCATGTGCCTTTACAATCCTTTTCTAGAGGTGGCAATTTCAACCCAACTACTTATGTCAGAAGGGCAAATACTGACCATGCAACACTATTAATTATTGAATATGTGAATCATACAAGTATACAACATTAATGCTGTGAGAAAATTTGTGTTTTCTACGTAAGTTGCATGAGAAGAATGTCATTAGCCTCTAAAGTGGAATGAAGCCTTAAAGCTAGTTTAGAAGAATATGAACTTATTTCTTTAATTGTTTTGTTTGAACTTAGGTTCCTCACGAGGGGCCAATGTGTGACCTCCTGTGGTCTGATCCTGATGACCGGTGTGGTTGGGGAATCTCTCCTCGTGGAGCTGGTTACACCTTTGGTCAGGACATAGCCGCACAATTTAACCATACAAATGGGCTGAGCCTTATTTCTAGGGCACATCAGCTTGTCATGGAAGGTTACAATTGGTCTCAGGTTTGTAACATCAGTTAATATCATTTTCAAAGTGATTTAGCACTTACCTTTTATTTTAAGAAAACTTTTGCATTTCTTTTTGTGTGCAGGAGAACAATGTTGTAACTGTATTTAGTGCACCAAACTATTGCTATAGATGTGGAAATATGGCTGCAATACTTGAGATTGGAGAAAATATGGATCAGAATTTCTTACAATTTGACCCAGCCCCTCGACAGGTTGAGCCTGATGCTGCACGGAGAACTCCAGACTATTTCTTGTAAATTGGTGTTTGATAATTTGACCTTGCATCTTTTTGTGTTGTTTAGTTTGTGTTCCCTGTTAGAGAGTCATCTATTTGTAGCGATCTAAAGACAATGAGCTATTGTTTCTTCCTTGTTTTTTTTTTCCTTTATTCTTTTGAGATTTTTTTGTTTAACCCCTTGGCCTGAGTTCATGTATCCTTATTATTACTAAAAAGTGGTATTGGTGGTTCATGTTGGTGTTTTTTATTTATATATGTCGCTAAGTATCAGTATGTAAACTGGAAAACTACTTTGTATTCCTTTTTTATATCAGAAAGCAAAACAGATTTGTAAAACATCTTGTTGGAGACGATTACACGAGTTATGAACAATTGAGGATCTCTGGGTTCCTCAGTTTTTTATCAGATACCATTACCACAATTTATACTAGATGTGGTAAAATGAATGGGTCGGGTCTTGGGTCTAGATGGGTCATTTAGAAGGATGGGTCAAATGGGTCTTGGGTTGGGTCGGGTCATCGGGTTCACCAAACTTTTTTTTTTGAGTGAAAAATGAAAAAAATGAAATGAGGTAAAAAAAATATCCGCTAGACTAATCCAAACCCGTTGGTTAATCGTATACAATTATAGGTTATATTGAAAAACCCATTTAGATCCATCTAAAAATAGGGAGGAGACTTAACAAACCCATTCCCTCTTAAAAATTAGCCAAATTGACCCATAATTAACCAATGGGTCTAAAATTGTCACCTCTAATTTATACATAACCTACATGGGTTGTTCACTTGAAGCTATATGCTGTAAAATGGTTGTGCTGGGTGGATTTATGCATTAATATGGTTGTTGATATTTAAAACATTTTGTTTTCATACAATAAAAACATGCATCGTAGTATTATACAGTACTACATATGAATGCATAAAATATGATATATGAATCAAGTTGTTTGTTGTATTTATCACCATCCCATTAATATACACGGAACTTCCTAGTTGACCTGCTAACAGCTAGACATACCAGTATCAATCAACCTGTTCATAAGTTATTGGGTTTGAATACTTGAAATAGCCACATCTACTTGAAGCATTATTAACTTGACAGATATAGCAATGTACAATACTCTAAACCATTAAAGGCTAAAAGCTGACCTGAGATATCAAACTTATTGTGATCTCTTCATGGTCAACTCAAATTGATCCCTTGTTATATATATATATAGTGGGAGGTTCAAATGAGAACCACTCTAAAGTTGAGAACTTTGAGAACCACATCAAATACGTGTTTGTTCACATGTGATTAACTTCAATCATATGTGAACATTGATGTACGTTTAATTGAAAAAGAAAAAAGTCAAAAAAAATTCTAAATTTATATCGAAAAACACATTTTAACCGATTTATTCACATTATTGTTCACATGTGAACATATAATTTGTTTTTTTGCGTTTTTCGATATAATTTTAGGATTTTTTTGACTTTTTTCTTTTTCAATTAAACGTACATCAATGTTCACATATGATTGAAGTTTATCACATGTGAACAAACATGTATTCTTTGTGGTTTTCAAAGTTCTCAACTTTAAAGTGGTTCTCATTTGAACCTTCCCATATATATATATATATAAAGAAGAAGCTCAAACTTTACTTGAAGCATTATTAACTTTGCTACAGCTTGCCTAGATGCTAGAGTCCTGACTTTAGATGGTAAATGCTATCCTGCAGTATTTACTGATCGTGACATCCCAGGTATATGCGAGTTCATGTCCTAAGCTTTCGAAGATTTTGAGCAATCTCCGTAAGAAGGTCAGCTCTTTCATCGCCCTTTTGGAGTGTTCCTGCTGTGTTCTTCAGGTATCCACTGTCTGCTTCCATCACACTCATCCTCTCCTTAATTTTTGACATCTCTCTTACCAGGGTTGCCTTCTTTTCTTCCCCTGTTAAAACACATACAATGAAAATTAGCTGTAGATCTAGGTGGTTGAGTGAACATCAAAATCTCACTTGATGAGGATTACGCAGACGTCTAATCAAGCTTATAAGGTGACAATATTCGCAAAGTTGATGTCTAGGCGGGTAAAGAAAACAATAATTGACGTAACAGAGTGCAAAGTGTATACTACCTCTATCTTTATCTTCATGATTCCATGTATTTGATGATGATTCTATGAGATTCTCCAGGTTATTCAACATACCCGAAAGATGAGATCTTTCGGTTTCAAAATCACTTTCATTTTTCTTGATCTCTCCATATTTCTGCTTGTATCTCTCGAGATCCGCTTCCATAACCTTAATATCTTTCTCCTTCTGAATAAGCATATCTTTAAGTATTTGAATGGCTTCTTGATCATACTCAGCTTGTTCTTCCATCAGTCTCTGGTATTGCAAAGCTTCCATTTCAATAGAAGCTTTCTCAGCTTGCAATCGAGTGATCATAGCCATTGAATTATTAGCTGCAACAGCTGATGCACTTCTTTCTTCATTAAGTTCTTGATATAACACCATAAGCATTCTTCTATCTGCACGGACTTGTCTTTTTAAGTGATGAATAATTGAATCACCTTCTATAGCCACCTCATCACTTGGATCGCAAATTGAATCCATTTTTTCAAATGGGAGTTTTTTTGGAAGTCTGTTGGCAAATCTTGGACTGTTTACAGCTACTGATTCTGCAAATGGTACCCCAAAGAACTTGTTTCCTTTTCCAAACCTTGGGGTTGTACAAGGCTCATCATTCAGTTCTTCCGAATCTGGGAGCATTGGTGTTGTTGCAGATCTTATGTCGTCCCTGACAACTATATGAATGAATCAGAATGTTATTGTTAAGAGTATAAGTTGCCCAAAATTTGGTTAAAAGTCAAACTATATAAATGAATAGCAAAATAAAAATAAGAAGCTCACTTTTGGAATCAGTGTTCGATCCATGTTCTTCTTCAGGCACATCTGGTTCATTATCAGATGTCAACTTGAGCTCTGTATACTGATTATGAGGCAACTCTACATTCTTTGCATCATCATGTCTCCATCCCATTGGAGTCAAAGGTACTCTAGGAGAAAAAGCCGGTGCAAACGATGAAGCACGAAGGTTTGAAGGGGTCCTAACAAAAGCTTTGGAAGAAGTTCTCTTCTTGAATGATTCACCACAACATGAACACTTGCTCATTTCAGCAGCCTGAGTGTTAGCTTTCGTCTCTTTTCCCGTTTTCACAGCTTTCAGTTTCAACTTCCGATCACCATCCTTAATGACATTTGAGTGTTTTCGCTCAGTGGATTTTTTCGTGTCATTGGTGTCTGATTCTTTGCCCATTTGAAACGAGAGTAGACAACCGTCACACATGGTTCGAATATCAGACAATATTCTATGAACATGACAATAAGCTAAAGATGATATGTCTTTCTTGTGAGATTCACATATTGAGCCATTGTAGTAGGAGCCCGGATTAGTATCCGCAAGGGACTGATCGATTCGTGTGCAGAGGACACACGGTGGGTCCAATTGAAATATCATGGCAAATTTGTGGGAGATAAACGCTAGAAGCCCATCGATGAAAAGGGAAGCTATTAGGAACCATTCAAGCACAGCACCTACTACGAAATGTGGGAATTCACCTAATTCTTCTTCGACAAACATCCTGAATGTCCTTTTCGACATTGTCACGAGGCAAGTAATCAAGAAACGAAGAGAAACCTAATATGAGAATATGCGAAATATGTAAATGAACAGTGAACAAGATGTTGAGAAGAAATCAATGAGCAAAGTAATGTTGATCAAGATCCACTTGTTTCTCTCGCTACAACTGTTTTAGAGAAAAAGAAGTTGTGTTTGTGTAATACTTCTTACTATACAAGGTTTGGAGTGATGTGTAACTATAAGGTTTTCCCATGTTTTGAGTTACCTAAATATAGAAATGTTCTTTATTTACCTAAATTAACGGCCAATCATGCACTTTCGACAAGTTGGTTCTCATATGATTTATTTCAGAATTTCTTAGATATAATGAATAAAAGCTTTTCACCATTTAGTTTCACCATTTAGCGTGTATTCGTGTGTGGTTTTTTCATGTGTTCATAAAAAACAAATCGGCCATATTCGTTTAGGCCAAACAAGTCAGATGTGTAAAATATCGACTGATCAATGTTATAATCTCATCTCAGATGATAATAAGTTTGCAGACTTTCATCAATTTCTACCATCATGGAGCAAGGTCTAGCCTTTAACTCAACTTGAAAATACAACAGAAGTTCTAACGATATATAACACAAATCTTTGTGCTGAAAGTGATAGTCCTAAAAATATCAACGATGATAGCTTCTTGAAAAGGCGGAAGGCCCATGAAATAGTCAGCAGCTATCATTTTTAATTTGTATGCAGAGTGTTTGCAGCTAAGTGTCCCTGCACCTGAACCGAAAAGCACTCGTGAACAAACTAGAGTGACTTTATATTACAAAACTGAGACATATTTTACATTACTTTCATTTCGTTCTAAAGTGTATATCTAGACAAAGTTGCGTATAAACTCTTTTACCTGTTGTAAACAATCAGGAAGTTTGATTAATCCTTGTAGCAAAAGATCAACATTCTTCAGTATGTGTTCTGGAACCGGTGTAACTATATAAAGAATCCTTCTTGAAGTATCTACTCCCCTGACAATTGCTATTCCATAAACAACAAAAATGTGAGACACATAATTTTAACTATTCATAAAATTGTAGCGTTTGAAAATGGTTTATCGTACCCAGGCCAACACAGCAAGGCAAGTCTTCAGAAGTTAACGAGCTAATAGCCAATCCAACGATGATGCTGTTTGATGTGTAGATAGTTTCAGTACGTGGAACCTGACACAATAAATGTGCACTAAGATAATTAGAAATAGAGGTGGCAGTTTTAACCTGTTCACCTATAAATGGGTCGATATGGGTTATGTTTCATCAAGAACAGGTCAAATGAAATAAGATAGAACAATTGGTTACAAATTCTACTACGTATCAAACTACCTTAGGATGTAGTTGCTTGATTGTGATTCTAGACATGTGAAATTCACAAGGAGGGTGTACAGCCAATTCATGATCAAGCTGCTCAATTTTGGTTAAACTCATGTCCATTGGAAAACATTTTCTGAAATATGCCAGCAAACGAAGATCACGCAGAAGACGTGCATCATTTTGTGCCTGCGTCCTGGATGAGTGATATTAGTATCATTTCACATCAATAGATTTACTGATGAAGAAATATCAATAGGCATACTTACGTTTTCTTTGAAGAATCTTGTCGATCTGAATTGATCTCAAGTACGGTTACTTCTTCAGCAGTCCGTTGATCCAACCAAAATGCTCCACGAGGAAGGTTTTTATTTTCAGTGGGTACACGGATCTTAATCACTTGAGTAGGAGAAATATGTTTTAACATTTCCACCAGGATGTTTATTCCATAACCTAGCAAACAATCAGAATCAGTAACCATAGTTTATGATCAATTATCATAAAGTAGTGGAAAAATTTAAAAATAAAATGGACATTATAATCATACCTTCAACCCAACCAGGAGTATTGACAGTTAAGGGAACCCCAATTGTAGCAGCAGCATTTTGTTGATATCTTTCATGATAGTAATCATACAATGCATGTATATATTTCAGATAAATCTTTGGATCACTTCTTGGGGTAATATTACCAAAGAAGAAGCATCTGCAGAGGTTCCGAACATGTTAAAAAGGAAGTTGGTCCATGTTAGCTACTAATTATTCAAGTATTTAGGCAAAAACAGGGCATAACAAGCAAAATGAAGAGTATAAAACACTATAAACTCAACAGATACTGATAACTGCAGATAAATAAGTCTAAGATGATTAAAAAAAATCATACCTTTCAGGTATTCTCAAACAAGGAATCGCCAAATCTAGTTTTAAAATAAATAAAAAACAAGCAAACGGGTTATAAAAATCCATACAGAAAATATTTATACGTTGAGCACTCAAAAAATAAACATACATCTATGAATGATATGATAAATTAAATACCTGAAGTAATTTCATCAATGACAGTGAGTGATAAACAACCCGGTGGTGTAAACTCAGCTTGTCCTACATCTGTATCCAAATAGGCAACTTTCCTGTATCTATTTCATGTAGATTCCAATAACAACAACAAAAGAAAATCATAAGAATAGAATAACCAAGTTGACGCCTTCAGGGCGGATGTAAAGGGGGCATGGGTCAGTCACCACTAAGAATTTTCAATTCATGTAAAAAATTAATTTTTTGAAGGTTATTTATAATACTTTATACTTTTATAGGTTTTACCCAAAAGATGAAAGAAATTAATTTTTTTTTTTTTGCCCCCTCAATATATAAATCCTAGCTCCACCCCTGAATGCCTTCTTATTCGTAACTATTCTTTTTTTTAGAAAGCAAATAACCTACAATTTCAGTTCACATAAATACTATGTAGAACCACCACGAATACTAACAACTCACTGCAGTCAGTGAGTTTGAACCATCAATCTTTTGGTTGAAGGGTTTGGGCCAAGGGCCCTTTGTCTTGATTTACTCTACGTTTTTTTACTATTCTTTTTGTTTTCAATTCAAGATCGAAACAATTTTTTAAGAAAGTGTTTATTTTTTATTATCTCAGATAATTAATTATACCAAAATCTCTCAAGAAGAGCTTCTTATCGGCTTATATTTGTAGTAATAAATAATAAATAGTACTAATTTGTCACTACTTATTTATCAAGCAGATTCACTTTAAATAAATATACTTATTCCTAAACACCTCATAAAAATTGTACGTTTAGCTGCATATCGTGTGTGCATATATATGTATGTACCGGTGGATTAAGATGTTGAGAAGGTGTCGAGAGAATGTGGTTTTGCCGCTATTCGGAGGTCCACAAACAACGCAAACAGGTGGCGGTGAGGTAACGGAATCGTATGCAACAGTGTCAGCCGCTTCCTCCCACTCTTCCGGCAGGTAAGTAGTAGTGTTTTCCGGAGATGGAATGATCGTCGCCATTATTACTAATTAATAAATAAACAGTGTAATCCTGTGACAGTATGTGTTTGTGTGTGGGATTTATATATGCAGAAGGTGATAGAGGAGGAAGGGAAACATGCGTTTTGTGAGGCATTTTATAAACTTAATTCTTATTGGTCTAAAAATTGTACGGACAAAAAAGAAAGACTGCGTGAAGCCCAAAATGGTACTCACAATATATATATATGTAACATAATGATCAACTAGAGATATGTAGTTTTCCCACTAATCGAATTATACAACATTCTATAGCAATAGTACACATCATGCCTAAAAAAAAAACATCGGTGTTGGGATGCAGATGCCCCATGGCGATCGGAGTGCTGATGCTATGACCAAGATGAACATAAATCATTTTCATGTTAATTTGCTGAAATCTAATTCTACAATGAAATGTTGAAATGCTATACACGTTTACAACAAAACTGAACGAAAGTTTTTTTATGGAACATTTCTGGATTACGTGTCATAATTGCGCATGGGGGATGCTAATCTTCTCTGTATCGTTCCAATTTTATTGGATATCCCAACGTTGTACTAGAAAATTGGCGCCAAGATACGTCAAACTTAAACCAAACTAAAACTTCACAAACTTTGGACAACATTTGTGTGCATATATTAACGATTTGATTATATTATTAAATATATACCATCTTCTTTGTTACGGAATATGTTACATACATCACGAGATAAATCGAACAAGCTCACAAACTTAACATATCTTGGGCCCAACCATTGCCTATTGGGCCAAACCACTAAAGGTGGTTTTAATTTACACATTACACATGAAACTTGATTTTCATGCCGATAATTGTTACTATCATATATATGAGAGATAATAAATCACCTTATAATTGTTACTTTATGTAATGAACAATCTATTTCTTAATTCAATTTTTTTTTAAAAATAACAGTATATGATTGCTGATAAAGGATTGTTCATTTTTGTTCAATATTACAAATTCTTAGCTAGTCAACCTTAAACAAAGTAGCAACTGTGTTTTCGTTCAATTGGCCTTTAATTTGATTTCGAAAGTTCTGGACACCAGAATCATGCAATCAAAATCAACTATGTTTTGCGAAAAAACCATCAGATTTTCTAAAAACCATTAATTAGCGGATCGAACCAGCTTTCAAAACTTTTGATTACTCAAAATTTTTAAGATGACATGTATACGTAAATTTGACCGTATTGTTGATTTTTTGTTTACGTGATCCTGAGGTGGCATATGAGAAACTTCTAAGTTAGGTCATTAACTTAATTAAATACAGTTATAAACACCTTTAAAATGTTTGATAGTTTTTTCATATATATAACCTAAAAGAGTTGGTTGGTTGATTGATAACCTTTAAAATATATTAGTCGTACATTATCTTTTTATGCACTTTGCACTTGTTAGTTCTTATTATAATTAAGTATTAAGAATCTTAGTATAATATGGATACTCCAACGTACAGTCCTGCTAATATGGCATATAAATACATATGATCCGTAGAGTTACACCATGGCTTTACTAGTAGATGTACAGAAAACTAAGTCTCAAAACGTACGTGTCATGATGTAAGTGACGATAACGGGAATCGCAAGCATACATCTAGTAAGCGTGTGATCACTACACAATTTGAAAGGCATAAATCAGAAGAATATATATCCAGCTAGCTTTCAAAGCTTTATAAATAGTACTTTAGCCTTTACGAATCAGACTCAACACCTTTCTTAATTACAATCAATCAATGTATTGCAAATAACAGTACAATGGCACTAGCTATATCCAGAATTTAATTAATAATTACAATCACAAATCATGTTATAACCATCTTTTCAGACTTGCTATATAATTAATTACGTTTCGAATAATGTTTGTCAGGAATATAGAGAAAATTTTGATTACAGAACAAGAACATTAGTATCTAGTAATGTAGAAATGTCACAAAGTACAAAATTCGTCTTATCATTTTGCATTTATATGGCCTTTTCTAAAGAAGATTCGACTACTAGCATGCTACACGATTTATGGAATGAATGAGTAAACAGAACCTCCACGAGGGATTCGTTTGTTGCTTCCTAATGATCACCACACGACCCTTACACACACATATATAAGCATATTATATATACATCTCTCTTTTCATCTTATCGGTGTGTGGATTTATTCTTTTTGTTATCAAGAGTGTGTGTGCCATGAACAACAAAAGTAGAAGCAACAAATCCATTTGTGAGAAATCAATGAAGTTGATGACAAATATAATGAAAGTATCTTATATATCTATAGCCAAAATCGGCTTCAGATCAAGTGCACCTCCACAGACACTGGCTCGAGTCACTCATAACCCTACTCCATCTTTACCTCAATACCCAAGAAACCTCAAGCCACAAGAGCCAAAACCTGTTTCGTATCTTATACAACCAAATGACACGAATAAGCCTTCCTTAAACACGAATGTTAAAGAAGATGAAAATCATATCGATGATGCAGCTTGGGATTTCATCAGGAAAGTGCACGAGAGAAACCTCAAGGATGTTAGTGAGATACCGAATTCTGAATTCATATTGCCTCCACCACCTCGTATCAAGTGGCAATCATCATCATCATCATCAGCTTATTACTAATGTCTTAAGGTTTTGACAGTAAAACTAAAGTGGATGAATAATTTATGTATGCTTGTTTTGAATCTCTAATCTCTTTTGGTTTGTCTGCTTGTTTGTTTGATATATATAGTACAAGTAATCGCTATATATTTTGTGAATAACGTTAATAAAATTGAAATACTTCAGCTTATTGTGTTTGCATTTAACCTATGATTTTTCTTGTCCAATTTTGTTGAATATTGGTGTAGTTAAGACTCAAAATAATGTATGCAAGTTGTATAGTATTATAGAGAAGCACTATACCCTTAATCAATTTGTATGGTCAAGACCAGGTTAATTAAAGAGAACATTGGTAAGAATCTATGATGTAGGCCAATGATGGTTACAAGATTTCAGATTTGTGCACAAAAAGAAAATGGTCACCACTACCTATGAGTACTATCAATAACCGATACTGATGGGTCCAAATGTGGAAGATTGGGCACAAATGGATTCGTCTAAACTACTTAGTTGTTAAGGAATAGGAGTGCACTATATATCATCCCTAGCTATGAAAGTATCGTGAAAAGGTTGATTTGGCCTTTGGGATGTTCATTACAGATTTACAGGTATGTGAGTATACATGTACTATTGCAAATATATATTCCATCCGCCCAAAATTATAGTGCACCTTTCCTTTTTGGGACGTTACAAAATAATTGTCCACTCCTCATTTCAATAAATGGGAGGAGACTTTAGTTGGTGAAGATTCTATATGATTGGTTGAAAGGTGTTGTGGTCTCACTTTTATTAATTTGCGTATTTTTTGTTGGTGGACAATAATTTTGAAACAGAGAGAGTATTACGTAGTATCACTTAGAGCAGTCCCAACGGGAGAACCACTTACAAACCGGTTGCAACCGGTTGGGAATTTTCATGTCATCCGTCAAACAACTTTCAAATCGGTTGGGAATATAATCGGTAAACCGATTTGTAATCAGTTGGAAAAAATAGGCTCGCTTGCTTTTTTTCTTAGTGTATAAAAATGGTAGTATATTAGTAAATGTGGAGTCCGGAAAATGAAGTGGTTAGCCATTGATGGCAGTGAGTAATTGATTGTGAATCAGTTTGTATAAAGGCTAACGTTGCGCTAAGGTGGTGAAAGTAGTTTGGAATTGATTTGGAAACGGATGGGAGTTACCTTATGGTAAATGCATCAACTATATAGGAAAATCATCATAATATTTTAATTGTGTTGTTATGAGTTATCATCCTATTTATAAGATTAATTCTCTCATGAAACATGTAAGCATCTCATGATACATTTATAGATTTTTTTTCTTTGTTTTTCACTGTTCCGGCTTTAACAAACCTTTAAACTTTTTATATGTCAAAAACTTAATCATTCTTTTTAATATATTTGGATGTTAGCATCTTCAAGTTACTTGATCACTTTCTTCGTAACAAATTTTAAAACTTCCAAACTTTTTACTCTTTACCACATCAAAATCAATCAAGTGTCTGATCTTCAAGAAATTTCACCAGTGATCAGCTACCAACGTTAATCACTGTCAAACTCTTTCTGAATTCCGCCACCTGAGAGCAATGAAGGTTTCAAAAGTCTTCATATACCAACAGTGAATTCAATTGACATCACAAATCGCGATCATATTTTTATTTATTTTCTCACTCAAGATTTCGATAGGTTTTATAACTTGGGATTTGTACATATTATTTTTATTTTTTTCCATATGATATATCTTACACACAAGACCAAATATAATATCCACTCGCGTTGTGAGTGGGTCAAATCATTCCGCATTATTATTCAACTAATTGACTAAACCTTACTTAGATAGACCATAATAATGATTGATAATTGAGTTTATAGTAATATTATTAGGGTGTTAATTATAATGATAATTAAAGATTTGAGTATAAGACATTTAAGAAGTCAGAGATAGACACGTTGAATATCACTATGTTACTTAAGCATAATGTAATAATACCAAAAACTACGAAGCGTTATTTGAAAAGCAAGAACAAATAAAAAAGTTATACTCCGTAATTTATATTAGTAATAGATGTCTCAATTGATTGTAGAATTATACAGAATTGTTGGATAGTGATGTTTGAGGGAATCCACTTAATAAAGATTCTCTTTTGAGCTGCAATAAACAACTTAATAGTACTTGTATCCAAATTTAGGAAAACCAAGAAGCTTCAAGGTTTCTTTTCTTCTAGAGGTTGTAAAGCTGCGGGTTGGACCAGCTAAATAACCGTCAAATAAACCGGATATTTTTATAAGAACAGACGTTCCGAGATGTCACATAAGCTAAACACGCCACATGAGCAATCTCAGTTTGCCCCCTAGTCTCACTAATTTAATTAATTTATTTTTAAAAATGATTTTTCTATTTATTTTGATTTAAAACTTGAAAAGAAAAGAAAAGAAAAAAGAAAAAAGCATAAGAACGCTCGTTTTGTAAGCGTTTTGAGGCTTGAGAATGACGGCACGTCGCAAGTGGTATAATCATAAAGTAAGGGCCCGCTTAATAGTAAATGGGCCAAAACACACTAGAAATTAAGTCCAATTGGTTATGAACCATGAGTCGATTTTCTTAGGATGAAAAAGATAGAATCTACCATCTTTTTTAACTTTTTTACCAAAAAGGCTTTTCTAATCAACACTTAGCAACAGGGTAAAACTTTTGTATTTGATGATCTATGCAATTTTCTTATGGGCTTTATAAATATGTTGTCGACTACACATAAATTAAGTGCAACAAAGGTATACATATTAACTCACATTTGATTCCTCAAAATATATCTGTTGCTCCCAAACCATTCATGAAGTTTGATGCACGAAATATTTCTTTTTCTTTAAAGAAAAGGAAAATAAAAATAAAAATAAAGGTTGTGAAAAGGTAGATAATATTAGTCATAAAACTTTATTTCAAAGGGTTGTGAGCATAGTTTTTAACTCGTGACTCGACTCGTGATTCGGAGTATTAATTTTTAAATCGTGATTCGATTCGACTCGTAAAAGTCATAACTTTACAATAAATACATATTTTAATCTATATGTATATTATTGTTTAGATTTCTATCCTTAATTGAAGTAAAACATTATGAAAATCATTAAATAACACAAATGTTTAATATGTAATGGATTATTAGTCATTTCATATTTTATCATTTTATATTTTTTGATTAAATTTCATTAAACGTGTGTCCGGTTTCTAACTCGTAAGAGTCACCCAAGACTCGTAAGAGTCGACCACGACTCGGAAGAGTCAATAAATGACTCGTAAGAGTCAAAGTCATTTACGAGTTGGGGTCCGAGTCACTTCGTTTTTTGAATTTCTGAGCCGACTCGTAAGAGTCGACTTGTGAATCGTAAGAGTTTAATAACTATGGTTGTGAGTAGCACTTGCATACATCCAATGGGGTCGGATTATGGAAATTATTACAAAGATGGAATTATCCATGTATGCGGCTAATTGGATGTTTGGTTTTACAAAGCCTTTATATTGGTTTAATTTTAGCTACATTCAGATAAATAACTAGTACAGTATATTGGTGCATTATTGTACTTTGATAACTAATTTAGGACTATAAAAACTTTACGATAGTGAGACACTCGATTGTCACTATCTTGATTAAATAATAGATCAGTTATAACTTTAGTGAATCTATTGGCCGGATTATTAAAGTTAAACTTTTATGCTTTTTACAACTTTATCTTTATCTTAATACGAGTACTAATTATAAGCTGAATAATAATGGTCATATAAAATTATCAACGTGTACAATATATGTTGAATCAATATACAACTTTATGTAACGGTGTATAACGCCAATAGGCTAGGTATCATCAACTCAAATATGCTTATCGTGGTCCCAAAACCGAACGATATATGAGACTTACGTTTAGCTCAGATAGTCGAATGAGCCATACTGGATCGGTTTTTGCGATCCTAGCCGGAACCTTATTTACTTGTAAAGTTTTGTTGATAACATTCTTTTTGTTGAAAGTAAGAGTTTTTGAATTTTAAGTCAGTATAAATCAAAATGTTTGGGATCTCAAGAAAGTTGACTGATTGTGCATTATTTATTTCTTAATTATTTAAGGATATATATATTTTTGATTGGATTACCCAAATCTCGAAGTCTAAACATAAATAAAAACTTGAGAGTACAATACTAGAATATAATAAAGAAGATAAAGTAATTTGGTTGGGTCTTGCAAGTACGAGGAGTAGTTGAAAAGATTAAGATTAAGCGATATCCCATGATACATGGAAAAAGATGTCAATTCCTAAGAAGTTCATCATAGTCCTAGGAAGATAATCGTAGTCCTAGGAAAATCATCTCGATACACACATATTATTCAACGTTTCTTATGCTTACAAGTTACAAATAAAATACTTCTTGGCTTTGAGAATCCCAAAATTCTAAATCTACGAATGACAATTGTTTTAGGTTATAATACGGAGTATAATCAAAGAAATATAACTTGATATGCATATCTCCGATAGAAAATTTAAGGAATATGGCTTATAATTTTCTTCTTTCCACCTCTTTTCTTTACTCTTCAATGATATACTCGAGAGCAAGGTCAACTCTAAATACATTTTTTAACAAATGTTTATAAAATATTGTTACTTAATTAATTTCATCTCCAAGTTTCTACTACCAAGATCGATCTCCCTCCAAGTAGTTATATAAAAGCTTAATTTACACTTTAAGTTACTTAGATTAGTTTTTGACATAGCAAGTCTATTTTTCCTTCTTTTTGTGTGTGCGGTCACGTGTTAGTATCTGTAGTTTAAACCATCAATAACTGAAAATGATTGATTAAACTGAATTTTTTTTAAATATATGGTCATGTTATGATCCTTCTAGTATTAGGCATACAACCCAAATGAGAAAATCCAAACATATATGGTTAAAATTGATGAAATTAAGTCTGTCGATTAATTAATAATAAGTGGGTTGTTTTGCTTGAACACGCTACTAGTAATAATACACAAAAGGATGTAGAAGATTAAGAACGAATCAGATGCTGTATGAATTAGAATAGATGATCGATGAATAGCATAATAATTTTGAGATACACTTGAATTGATCTTATAAAGCTTCTGTAGATACACTTTCTAGTGATGCAATTAATTAAGTTGCTTTATATAACAGAGTTCTTGCATTTACTTAAAACGTGCATTAATATCCTTACAACATTTAGAATGTCATAGCAAGCATATTCTTATACCATTAAAGATGATGCAGATGAAACTAAACCAAACTTTGGTGCCTTTATTTTTATGTAAACAAAGTGGTTCTGGACCTAACATCACCTTTAATAGCAAAGAATGGTAGCATAGCATGGGTGGCATATGACCAACCAACCCCATATTATATTAGTTGTCAAAAGTAATTCTCAATGGATGGCTGGATAACATTATCTATCCCATTACCTTACCCCACCATGTTTTCTTACCATCACACAATCCATGTGATCTTTAATCCAGAACCTTTAGATATAGTCCATCATCATGTATGAGATACCACATTCACAAGAAAAAACAAGTTATAATTCACACTATCCTGCATGAAAATATAAGGTTCGATATCTTAATCGCCACAACTATTATTGTGTGCAATTGTATATCTACGACAAGTCCAAGTTGTATCGCACCCCACACACTAAAACCACAATCAATTCATATTATTATTGTCACTATATATAATAAAAAGGGTTACAGGAATTGACTCAATACATGTGATTTTCACTTCCAGATATTTCATCCCATGACATACAAACCATCCATTAGATCGATCAATCCTAATCATATCCAAACCCACCTCCCAAAACTAACAAAACGGAACTCATGTTGCATTTCATACACTTTTTTTTTTTTGCAATTACAAAACAAATACTCTGTATCAGAGACATGAGAGTAGACATACAACATAATAAAATTTAAATATAGATACTTAACAGAGGATTAATTTTAAGTCAATAACTAATTACCTGATTGACTTTCCCTATTCTTATTTTATTTCCTGTTCTTTGGGAAGTTCAAGCAACTCTGATCATGCTATCTCTGTTGTTGAAGCCTGATATCACTTGATATGAAGAAGAACGCCTTTCTGAGGATTCATTGTGATTAAACGACAGAGAAAGATTTAATGATAATAATGAAGGGTCAGTTTCGTATGTCTGATTTAGATTAAGATCCATTCTTGTTGATAAATTAGCTACTGAAAAGACAGGAGCTGGATGAACAAGTAGCGTTGACCCTCTATTGACTTGATCACCATTCTGAAGCTGTACTGGCTGTAAAACTGGTCCAGCTGTCACTGGAAAAGTTGCAGTTGAGAATCCATTTATCACAGATATCTGTTGTGAAGATGGCATGGATGGTTGAATAGCTGCCTGACATTCATTATCTTCATTAACTTGTTCTTCTGTTTGCATAGCAGTAACCTAATCATAATGTACAAACCTATTAGTTGCTGCAAGTTGTAACTAATCATGAATACGTAACTGCATCCCTATGTAAAAAGCTACAGAAATCAATCTAGTTTTCTCTCATAAACAGCATCTTAACTAGAGTATCATATAATTTATGCATCCAAGAATGCCAACTGAATTCTCAAAGTCTATAAAAGCTCACCGAATCAGTAGTGATATCAAAGAGGCTGGATCTGCGACGACGGCGATTAAGGTTGCTACGTCGAAGAAAGTATTTCTGAGCATGACTTGCAACTTGTGTAGGTGTACGAGTCTTGACAAAATTCCTTGAAATCCCTCTCCAGTCTCCTTTTCCTACTTTTTGTAATCCTAGAAGAAACAGCTTGTGTTCATCCTCAGTCCATGGCACTCCTATATACATTTTAAATTACAAAAGGATCAGTATTTTACCCTAATTAATTACCCACAGTACAAAACATGACCTAAAAAAGTCAAAATTGAGATGAACTACTAGCAAATGAATTGGCAAACAACAAACCCTAGCTCACTACGGTAAAAATAAAACACGAATCTTGCTTATCAACAGTTAATATAAATTCTCCACTGTAATCAATTTGATAAAAAAAATCAAAAAAATGACAATCAAGCATATGTATCTTAAATTGAGAAACAGAGATTATAGAATAACGATGTGAGATCTAACCTCGTTTACGCTCCCTACTACCACCGGCCTGGTTGCGAGCGGCATCATCGGCGGAGGCGTAGCCGGTGTCTGCGGCGGCCGCAGATACATCGAGATTGTTATTCAACGATTCATGATGAATTACAGGCTGTACGTATTGTGATAAATTGTTCATACTAACACTCTTCCTCATCGGATCAACTTTCACTCTGACACCAAACAACATGATCTCACCAGCGCCGATGCCGGAGCCATCGGAAAACGAATCATCCACCGCTGATGATTGCGATTGAGACATGATGTTTCGTAGCTACAGAATAATCAATCAATCAGATAATCAATTCGAACGAACGATTAATTTAGAAAATCATAGGGAATGAAATTGATAAAAATAGTAACTTACTGGTGGATTATGTTAAGATTGAGGTGAGTCGTGTTTGTGTCCAGGAGTGATGAATGAATGTTAATGGCGTACAAGTGTTGTTTGAGATTAGATTAGATTAGATAAAATGATAGGAAATAGATAGAATAGATGGTTGATAGATACATAGATATAGTAGGGGGGTATATGTATAGGTGGTTTGTATTTATATCACATTAAATTAAATTAAATTAAATTTAAAAATTGAAAGGTAAAATGACAGGTGGGATCCCATGTGGTGTGGTGTTGGAGTTTGTAACCGATAGACGTGGTAGACAATGTACGGCTTATTATTTATCCTCCTAATAATTTATTTTTCCCTTTTTTATATTTTTCGCATGTAAAACATTTTTTTTTCTAATATCCGAACCTTATCAAAATCAGAATTTGACGAATAATTTATTTTTACCTCTACAAGATCATAAGCGTATGATCGGATAACCGATTGTAAGATCCAACGAAAACATCATTTTTTTTAACATAAATTCAAATTCATATATAAAATTAACTAAGAGAGAAATTAATGTAACTTTTATATTAAAGAATGTTATTTGTGAAAATATCTACTTTTTACTATAATAAACATATTAAAGATATTATCACATAATGTACTATTATGGCGTCACTGTACGTGATAATAAGTTTAAGAGCATATGAGTCTACAAATAAAAATTATTAATCTAGAATATTAATCGAAACGTCAAACGGAGTGATTCGGGAATTTTGATGTTGTAAACTTTTAGCTAAATTGGATAAATTAAATTGTGAAACAAAGACATATGGTAAATTTTAAACATATATTAGATTATGGTACTGTAAGGCTATAATATAATATATCTTTAACTACATATAAAATTAATTCATTATTTAATCTTAATTTTCAACAACCCTTTTAAATAGAAGAAATAATTTTAAATGGTTTGCTTTAGTTATCTATGTGGGACAACTTAATGTATTTTCTTTTTCAAAACCAAATATCATGAGATGATCCAACATTGATTTGTAAACAAAATTCTTATAGCTTTTCTTATCTATATAATCATCATACATTGAAAATCTTTGTAAAGTTTTGAATCTATTCTATAGAACTCCGATGTCACACTACTTCTATTATCGACACCAACTTGACATTATCTTGAATAAAAAAAATATTTCGCTGCATAGCGCGGGTATAATGCTAGTGTGTGTGTGTGTGTGTGTGTGTATATATATATAGGGATGGGTTCTGCTGAAAACAAATGGAAAAAAACGCCGGTGAAAACAGATCTCGGCCCTTGATCTAATCTAAATTGTAAATATATATATATATATATATATATATATATATATAAAATAGGATCGTGTGAAAACAATGAGATAAAAAAAATAATGAAAACACATCTCCACCCTCCATCTAATCTAACATATATATATATATAAAGGGTAGGGATAAAAAAACGCTGAAAACATTTTTTGATTCACAACTTTTTTAAGATGTCGATTTTTTTTTTTTTGAAGTAAACCATAAAAAATTAAGGTTCACACAAGAAAATATTTTTTTTGAAAAAAATAAAAAAGTCAAATCCGAAAAAAAAAAAATTAGGGTTCACAATTGAAAAACTTAAAAACTTTTGTGAACCCAAAACAAAAAAATAAGATTCACAATTGAAAAAGTTAAAAACTTGTTGCGAACCTCCAAAAAAATTTAAGGTTCACAATTGAGGAAAAAAGGTTCACAATTAAAAAAGTTAAAAACTTTTCGTGAACCAAAAAAAGTTAAGGTTCACAATTGAAAAAGTAAAAAACTTTCCGTGAACTCGAAAAAGTTTAAGGTTCACAGTTGAAAAAATAAAGGTTCACAATTGAATATTTTTAAAACTTTCCGTGAACATAAAAAAAAATTGGTTCACAGTTGAAAAAAAATGTTAACAATTGAAAAAGTTAAAAACTTTCTGTAAACCAAAAAAAATTAAGGTTCACAACTGAAAAAGTAAAAAACTTTCTGTGAACACAAAAAAAATTAAGGTTCACAGTTGAAAAAATAAAGGGTTCACAATTAAAAAATTTTAAAACTTTTTTGTGAGCGTAAAAAAAATTAAGGTTCGTAGTTAAAAAATAAGTTTACAATTGAAAAGGTTAAAAACTTTCCGTGAATTCAAAAAAAATTAAGATTCACAGTTGAAAAAGTTAACAAGTTTTCGTGAACCAAAAAAAAAAAAGTTCACAATAAAAAAACTTTAAAAAAGTTGGTGAAAAAAATTACAAAAATATTTATGTGAAAAAAATAAGGTTCACAATTAAAAAAGTTAAAAACTTTGTGTGAAACCAAAAAAATAAAGATTTATGATGAAAATTTTATGTGAATAAAGAAAATATAAGGGTTCATAAAAAAATATTGAAGCAAAATAAATGAAAGTTCACAACTTAAAAAAATTGTGAATCAAAAAGTGTTTTCACCATTTTTTTTATCCCCACCCCTTTTATATATATATATATATATATATATATATGTTAAATTAGATGAAGAGTGGAGATGTGTTTTCACTATTTTTTTATCCTCTTGTTTTTATCAGAACTCATCTATATATATATATATAGGGTGAAGATCCGGTGAGAACTAATTATGTGTGAGAACTATAAGAACCAAGTATTAAAACTTTTTCTTTCAAAACACCCGCCACTTTACTTCCACATCATCATCTCTTCAAAAGAGAAAATAACCCTAACTTTTTAAATTCAAAATTGCTAATATATCTATAAGATTTTGATCAAACAAATTATACAAGTGAAGTTATTTTTTCATTATCTATAATTTGGTGTAATGATTATAATTTTCTTTAAATTTCGATTAGATGCATGAATCATATGTTGCAACTTGCATCTGCTAGGTTAAACTGATACAAAGAACATGAAGATGACTGAGATGCAATTCAATATAAATGATCGGATTTATTATTTGTTGAGTTCTTAATGAGAATTAATGAAATCACCTTAATGTTTTTGAAAAATGCATCTATGCATCTGTCTATGCATCTATGCATCTGATCAGATCTTCTTCTTATTCACAGATCACGTAACACCCTAGTTTCATTTGATTTCTTTTTTAATTTAATGGCAGGTATATAATGTTGTTTCTTCGCAAAACTCACTTGATTTCTCTTCGATATTTGTGAAAAAGGTGACAAATCGTCGCAGTCCCAATTGACCGTAAACTCACTTGATTTCTCTTCAATCATCACGAAAGGTACAGAATCACTGTCGCAATTGACCATTTCCGACTACCGGCAGCCGAAGTTCGCGCGTAGACCAGAAAGCAACACCGGTGGTCGTTGTATGTTATTAATCGGAAAAGCATATGGTGACGTTTTGTTGACGGTGAAGCATCGCTTACAGCCGTTTTCATTCTTACATTCATCCAATTGTGTGTTGCGTAGTTACCGTAGTAGAGTGAAATTGGGGAAATAATAAGCCTACTGAGAATTGAGAAGGTAACGAGCTTTGGATAACGTTTGGGCTGTATTTCTAACTAAATTGATAAAGTCTCAGGTCTCATGATTCTCACAACCTGATTAGTTCTCACCAGATCCTTTGACTATATATATATATATATATAAAAGAGTTGGGGATAAAAAAACTAATGAAAAAATTTTTTGATTCACAATTTATTTAAGTTGTAAACTTTCATATATTTTGCTTCAAATATAAACTTTTTTGCGAACCCTTATATTCTCTTTTTTCACATAAAATTTTCATCACAATTCTTTATTTTTTTTTCCACACAAAGTTTTAACTTTTTAATTATGAACCTTATTTTTTAATATAATTTTTTTTTGTAGATTTTTGTACGGAGTTTTTTTTAGTTTTTTTTATTGCGAACTTATTTTTTTTTGTCACAATTTTTTTTTAACTTTTTCACTTGAACTTTAATTTTTTTTAGGTCACAGAAAGTTTTTTAACCTTTTCAATTGTTAACATTCTTTTTTTTCAACTATGAATCTTAATTTTTTTTAGGTTCACGGAAATTTTTAATTTTTTTATTATAAACCTTAATATTTTTGAGTTCACGAAAAGTTTTTTATTTTTTTAATTGTGAACCTTAATTTTTTTTTGTTCACTGAAAGTTTTTAACTTTTTTAATTGTAAATATTTTTTTCCAACTGTGAACCTTAATTTTTTTTTTGGTTCACAACAAATTTTTAACTTTTTAAATTGTGAACCTTATCTTTTTATTTTGGGTTCACAGAAAGTTTTTAGGTTTTCATTTGTGAACCTTAATTTTTTAACTTTGATTTTCGAATTTGACTTTATTTTTTTTTCACAAATTTTTTGTTGTGTGTGAACCTTTCTTTTTTATAGTTTACATCACAAAAAAAAAAAAAAATTAAAAAATCACACCTTAAAAATTTTGTGGAAGAAAAGTTTTTTTACCTTTTTTTATCTCCACCTCTTTTACATATATATATAAGCTAGATTAGATCAAGAGCTGATATATGTTTTCACAATTTTTTTATCCTCTTGTTTTCACAGGATCTCATATATATATATATATATATATATATATATATATATATATATATATATCAAATGGAAGAAAATTTAGGAGAGAAGAGAGAAAAACAAAATAATTCAAATTTTTATTACTTTTACTCTACATTGTATTGCTTTAGTTCAATATTCAATTAGTGAGATTTAATACGTTATTTCTCTGATTCAAAAGTTCTAGATAATAGAAAATCAAATCACATATTGAATCGGTTTGTTTTCCCCTCCTCCTTCTCTCTGGAACCGACTGTTATATATATGTGTGTGTGTGTAAGCATTTAAAAAAATTACAACTTAACCTATAAGTGATCCTTATGAGCGAATCGTACACCAATCTTATGAGTGATCCTAGTTCAATCATACCTTTTGAGCGATTTTACTTCGATTATGTACATTTTTCATAGATAAGATATACGATTCTACGACCAATATCGTGATCTTAAGAAACCTATATTTATAGTTATATAATACGGAGGATAATATTTTCTGTTAAATGCTTGATCAAGTTTAATTTTTTTTTTGTTAATATTAAATGGTAATATTTAAAGTTTATTAATATTTTTATGATAAAATATGTTACATGTCTATTAGTAAGGCAGTAAGCCCTATAAACAAACACATCCAATTCAAGTACATATATGCTAAGAAGAAAACTACTTATTTTTATTTGTATACAAGCATATTCATTGTCGTAATTTGTTTTCATATACCCAAGAAGAAGTCGATAAAAAATGCTGAAAATTGTCACTTGCGTCGTGATTAATAATTAATTAAGTTAATGACACCATTTACCTATAGTTGTAATCGATATCAAAGTTCATTTCCAAGTATAAGTTTTTTGAAAACATTCAAACGATAAAAATGAGAAAAATAAGAGGATAAAGACCTTATTAAAGTTTCTCAAAGTCTACTTAAGAATCATCTTACTCTTAATTAAAATAAAATGTGGGCATAAATAATAAAGGATGTAGGGCATAGCAACTATGCTTTTTACATCATAAAATAATGGTGTTGTTAGTCGATTTACATCCAAAGAAAACTATATATTATATATATTTTACATTTTCGATGCTTCAACTTTTTTATATTTACACAAATAACTCTCTTTGTTAACATTAAAGCACCTTTCAATATGTGCTTTTACTAGAGAGAAAAATACCTTTCAATATATTGGTGTGTGGTTGTTATTCTTTTGATGAAGTCATGTCACATCTGCGCAAAAGTCTATTCTTCTCGGATTTTTTTGAATTTAAATTCAACATCTCGACAACAATTTGGTTTAATATTATGCATTTTGTATGTTAATCTTTTATTGCTAATATGAAGTTGTTACTATGATTGTTGTAACACTCATTTCTTAGGTCTAGTAGTATTTTAATATTTTCTGACTTTGAATTATTAATTAATGTGTCAGAAAATAGTTTTATTTTGTAGTTTGAAAATAATTGAGAAAATAGTCAAATAATTTGTTGTGACTAATAAATTATTAACTGTTTTAATTTAATTTGTTGAAGGTAAAATAAAATAATGTTTCCCCGTAAATGATTTTTAAGTTCCAGACAATGATAAGTACGGGGAATGAAATTTAACTAATTATGTAATATACTCATATTTTGAGTCGGTCTTTTATTCTAACCATATCTTGACATACGTACATACAATACATGCTTACATACATGAATGAAACCCTAAAGTAATTATCAAAATCATGATGAAACACCAAATTGAAGCCCTATAATTCGAATTCAAGCTTCTATCGTCATTAGAAACAAGGTATGATATGTGTTCTTGATTTTTATAAACTTAAAATTTGGGGTTTTGAGGTTATTGATTATAATCCGAAATTAGGGTTAGAAGTTGTTAAATTGATGTTGATTAAACTCACAAATGATGATATGTAACATGATTCAAGCTAAAAGTTATAAGTTTAAATTAGGGTTCATGAGGTTTATGAGAAATTGATGATTATGATGAGTTCATGGGGTTTTTGATGGATTAATGGTTTTAATTTGAAATTAAAGCTTGATATTAGTTAAACTAATGTTAATAAATGTTAATAAGATAATTAGTAACCTTAATCTAACCAAAAAGTGGATTAATCAAGTTATATGAATGGTAATCCAAGTGGGTTTGTGAAAAGTGTGATGATTTTGTGTTAATTCACCTTAATTGGTGATAAGATATGTTGTTATAGTGTTACTAGTGAAAAGTGAGTTACTAAATCTAGTTGTTAATCATTGAAATTAAGATGATCATGAGGATGATCATGGATTATTAATGAAATAATGGATGTGATGAATTGGGAATTATTAATTTATGAGGTTAATGATTTAATTATGTTAATTAACCATGATCGAGGTGGATTAATGTGGTGAGGTGATCCTAATGATCATAAAGTGATAAATGATTATTGTAACGCCCCTCTTTTAACGACGCAATATTATATTAATAAACCGGAAGCGTAAGTATTTAAAACATACATTTGATTACTACATCACATTTATAATGTACAAAATTAGTTTATGGTTACATTATACTTATTCAAAATTATTAACCAACTTCATAATTCGGGGCATTACTTAAAACAACTCCACTTAGTACAAAATATGATCAGAGTAGCATAATCTTCAAACATTCCCTGCCTTTTTCATTAACTTCTTGCTACCCACATTTTCTCAAAATCTGCAAGAAGTAACAACGAAGGATTAGTACGAAGCTAAGTGAGTAAATTCATCACACAACATTCAACTTAGCTTCATCACTTAATTACTTCTAATATCCGCAAATTCTACTATCAACAATCAACAATCAACAATCAACAATTAACAAATACTTAATGAGGATCGGTGGTTCTGGGGAAATCCATAATACCCGGGAGGCTCCCCAAGAACGCTTACCCAACCATATCCGTATGGCCATACGGACGAGACCGATAGCTAGCGTTTATTACATTCAGATACAGAGTCTATACACACAACAAATGAAGTACAACTCTGTATCATTCATACAACAACCTGCTAGCCCAACCAACAGTTCATCAACTTGTTGACCTCATTAACAACTGATGCCCGAAGGCCACATAGCACATAGATTTATAGTCAACAAGATATAATAAATAATCAACAACATTAACATATCTACGATTACTAGTTATAATCAAATGATTTCAACTAAATCAAATGGTGAGCTTTGAATCCACTCACCGACACCCTTGAAATCTCCACACTCAGCTTTTATTCACTGAGCCTTTGGTGTATCAGGCCGACGCGAGGATGTTACAAATCTCCCCTCCTTCAGGAGATTTCGTCCTCGAAATCTAATCAAACAATCCAGGATATCTGGATTTCATTAACTCTTCAGTCTCCCAGGTCAAATTTGAACCTAGACTGTGTCTCCATTTCACTAACACCATAGGAATGTGTTTCTTCCTAAGTTTAGTAGTCTTTCTATCTAAAATTTCAACCGGTTCTTCTATCAACTTCTGATTCTGATCGACTTTCAAATCTTGCAAAGGAAGAATTTGAGATTTATCTTCGATATTGCACTTCCTCAAGTAACAAATATTAAACGTATCGTGAATACCAACGAGTTCAGGAGGAAGGTCCAATGTAACTGATTGATCATTTACCAACTGTCGAATTTTGAAAGGACCAATGTATCTCGGTGCCAACTTTCCTCTCTTTCCAAATCTAATAACACCTTTCCATGGAGAAACTTTCAAAAACACTAACTCACCTTCGGTAAAAGTAACCGGTCGTCTACGTGGGTCTGCATATTGTTTCTGTCTATCGCGTGCTGCTTTTAACTTTTCTCGTGCGATAGCCACTTTATCAGCAGTAACTTGCACAATGTCTGGACCTGCAAATTGTTTTTCTCCCACTTCCAACCAACACGTAGGCGTTCTACAACGGCGACCATACAACATCTCATATGGTGACATACAAATACTCGAATGATAAGAGTTATTATAAGCAAATTCTACCAAAGGAAGATGAGAATCCCAAGAATCTCCATATTCTAAAATACAAGCTCTTAGCATATCCTCTAATGTCTGAATAGTTCGTTCTGACTGACCGTCAGTCTGAGGATGATAAGCTGTACTGAGATTCACACGTGTACCCAACTGTTGTTGTAAATTCTGCCAAAACCGTGAAATAAATCTAGCATCTCTATCTGATACAATCGATAATGGAATACCATGTCTTGTAACAATCTCATTAACATACAACTGTGCCAACCTACTCAGTGATGCAGTTTCATTAATAGCCAGAAAATGAGCACTTTTTGTTAAGCGATCCACTATCACCCAAATCATATCATTCCCTCGGTTAGTTCGTGGAAGTTTTGTCACAAAATCCATAGTTATATGTTCCCACTTCCATTCTGGAATCTCAAGCTGTTTCAACGACCCATACGGCTTCTGATGTTCAGCTTTCACTTGAGCACATATATGACAATTACCAACAAACTTTGCAATATCAGTTTTCATTGTAGGCCACCAGTACAAAGGTTTCAAATCATTATACATTTTAGTACTCCCTGGATGAACAGAAAATCTAGATTTGTGAGCTTCAGTCAAAATCACATCTCGAAGACCTCCTATCAAAGGAATCCATACACGTGACTGAAAAGTTTTCAATCCTCTAGAATCATCAATCAACAAGTCTTTTCTTTTTGTCATAATCTCTGATTTTAAATTATGATTCAATAAAGCTTCCAACTGTACAGCTTTAATTTGATCCACTAAATCAGAAGAAACATCAACTTTCAAGTAATAGACTTGGTTAGAAGTACCTTTTCGACTTAAGGCGTCTGCAACCACATTTATTTTTCCTAGATGGTATCTAATCTCACAATCATAATCTTTGATTAATTCTAACCATCGCCTCTGACGCATATTTAACTCTTTCTGTGAAAACATATACTGAAGACTCTTGTGATCTGTATATATAACACATTTAGTACCATACAAGTAATGCCTCCAGATTTTCAATGCAAACACCACAGCTGCAAGTTCTAAATCATGGGTAGGATAATTTCTTTCATGAGTTTTGAGCTGACGAGAAGCATAAGCAATGACACGATCTCGCTGCATTAAAACACAACCTAAACCCACAATAGATGCATCACAATATACAACAAAATCATCAGATCCATCTGGTAAAACTAACACAGGAGACTGACACAACAACTGTTTCAATGTCTGAAAAGCTGTTTCCTGTTGTTCACACCATTCAAACTTTACATCTTTACGAGTCAATTTAGTCAATGGACTAGTTATCTTCGAAAAGTCTTTAATAAATTTTCTATAATATCTAGCTAGCCCAAGAAAACTCTTGATTTCAGAAGGATTCTTTGGAACATTCCATTTCATAATAGCTTCAATTTTTGAAGGATCAACTTTAACACCATCTTTACATATGATATGACCCAAAAATTGTACTTCTCGAATCCAGAATTCGCATTTTGAAAACTTGGCATATAATTGTTCTCTTTTCAAAGTTTCCAACACTAATCTCAAATGCATTTCATGTTCTGATTCGGATTTGGAATACACAAGAATATCATCGATAAACACTATCACAAATTTACGATTTACGATATTGCATCTTGCTTTTGCGATCCGTTCACCGAGCGAGCCGTAGCCGAGAACATAGTGCCATCACAAATCGCAAACTTGCGATTTGCAATTTGCCAATACCGGATAGTGCCACCGAGCCGTAGCCGTAGCCGAGTCATGAACGAGAAAGTGACCGAGTCGCAAATCGCAAGTTTGCGATTTGCGATTTACCTCCGACATCCGGCTCCAAAAAATAAAAAAACCTTTTTAAACCTAAACTCGTTCCTCATTCTTACACAACCACCTCGCTGCACACCACCCCGACCACACCACCCCTACCACCGTTCCATCCAACCACCATCGCAAATCGCAACATCGTTTTTCGATCTACGAACCCGTGACCACCCTCTCCGGCGCACCCCACCCCACCATCATTTCCCCACCCTCCGCCACCACCACCCTCCACATTGCACCACCACCACCCGACGTCCATCACTACCACCCTCAGCCACACCACCACCACCGCCCTTCATCCGTAGTCTAACCACCACCTTACCACCGCCTTGCCTTACCACATCCAAACAACCGGATTTGAAACCAAACCCGAAATCGCCACGCACCACCGCCACCACTCACCGCCTCCGTTTACTCCGTGAAGATGTCCGATTCTCAGGTATGCCATTGTCTTGCTGTTTTGCTATTATAGGTGTTGTATCTACCGCGTTTGATTCGATTTTTATTCTATAAATGTGTGTGCACACCACGTGCTCGATGAAATGCCACAATAAAAAATAACATTAGTTTTTGTTGATTTGGTTTCTCTAGGTTCTACCATGATAGGTTAATGTTGTAGTCGTTAATGTTATACGTGCACACCATATTGTAGGTTAATGTTCTACCACTTTTGTTGATTTGGTTCTCTACGATATAAATGTTGTAGGTTAATGTTGTAGTCGTAAATGTTGTAGTCGTTATATTTGTTATAATGTAGTCGTTATATGTTTGTTAAAATGTATTTTATAGGAATCAATGTATGATTACTTGTAGTCGTTTATTATAGTCTTGATTGAAATCTATAGTTAATGTAAAGTTATAAGTATATATATAAGTATTGTAATCGTTGTTGTTATAAGTAAATATATAAGTATATACGTATATATAAAGTTATAAATATATATAAGTATTATAAGTATAAGTATATACATATACATAAGTATTATAAGTATATACGTATATGTAAAGTTCCCTATAAAGTTATAAGTATATATATAAGTATTATAAGTATATAAGTATATATATATATAAGTATATATTATGAGTTCCCTTATAAGTATATATATTATAAGTATATACGTATATATACGTATATATAAAGTTATAAGTATATATATAAGTATTATAAGTATATAAGTATATATATATATAAGTATATATTATAAGTTCCCTTATAAGTATATATATTATAAGTATATACGTATATATAAAAGTATAAGTATATATATAAGTAAATATATAACTATATATAAAGTTATAAGTATATATATAAGTACTATAAGTTCCCTTATAAGTATATATATATATATAAGTGTTATAATTATATAAGTATATATATAAGTATTATAAGTATATATATTATAAGTATATATGTATATATAAAGTTATAAGTATATGTATAAGTAAATATATAAGTATATACGTATATATATATATAAAGTTATATAAGTAAATATATAAGTATATACGTACATATAAAGTTATAAGTATTAATCGTTGTTGTTATAGTTATCCCTGTCATTAATAATGAAACTTGTTTGCTTGATTGATCAATTTTCCGGACATTTTTAGTGGAAGATTGACTTTGAAAAGCCAGTTGACTGTTGCTACCCATATCAACTCGGCGTTGACAAAAGATCAAAAAAAGATATTTAGAGATCATTGTTTTGGGCATTGGTTGGATGTGAAGGCTCAGGAAAATGACCCTGGTTTTGTACATCATATACTACAGTTTCGACGAAAGGAGCGGCCAAATCTAAAGCAACCTCGGGAGGAGGCGGATGAGTTGTGGTTTAGGGTGACCGATGACCATTATATACGATTCGGTCGGAGGGAGTTTTATTTGGTGACTGATTTTCGGTTCGGTCCCAATGAAAGGATGGCGGATCATATTCCAAAAACGGTTCGAGAGAATACCCCGACATTTAAAGAGCGGGTATTCCTGGATATTTGCAATTGCAACATATATGTTTCAGACATTAAGAAGAATGTTTAAAGATAGAGGTTTGTTTAGTGGGCCCAGAAAATTGATCGATGAGGATTGTGTGCACGTATGTATGCTCATGTTGATATATAAAGGCGTTTTTGGAAAAAAGGGTTCGCATATTGTTGAGAATGACTATATGCGTATAGTTGAGGATTTTGGTGTTTGTGACGGGTACCCTTGGGGTAATATTATTTAGGCCAGAACTTATGAGCAGCTGGATAAGGGTTTGGAGACTCGGTTGACTCAAAGTGGGAAGCAGTACACGTTGAGTGTTTTTGGCTGGGCGTGTAAGGTAGCATCGTCTTATTTATTATTGTTCGATTTGTTTTAAATGTATATGTATATGTACCTGTATATGTATATATAGATATTATATATCTATATATGTATATATATATATATACATCGATTAATACAGATTTATAACATGTTAATATATTAATATGCTAATTTCTT
This sequence comes from Pseudognaphalium luteoalbum, assembly GCA_963422505.1. Taxonomy (NCBI): domain Eukaryota; kingdom Viridiplantae; phylum Streptophyta; class Magnoliopsida; order Asterales; family Asteraceae; genus Pseudognaphalium; species Pseudognaphalium luteoalbum. The sequence goes on along the minus strand of OY730193.1, from coordinate 7,115,131 downwards.
GTTTGGTTATTGTTTACAAGGCGTGGATTTGGGAGGCTTTTTATCGTCAGATAGAGACAGTTACTACAAGGCCAAAACGAGATGAAATACCATATGGGATCTACTGGGTGCGCAAAAGGAAGGTTACTGAATTTAAAGAATTCGCGCAATAGTTGAAGATTACAGTAAGTGAAATAATTGATTTAGTCACTTATTAGACTTGTTGGTAGTTTCCAATTATATTATAGAGTTGATTAATTAAGTGTTGTTAATAACTGGGGAATATTGATGAGATTTTGCTGATTCGATAAGGTCAAATATTACCTTGTTTTCCCGTTTTACAAAAATGACATTTCCAAATTTTTATAAAAATATATGTATATGTATATGTGTATGTGTATGTGTATGTGTATGTGTATGTGTACGTGTACGTGTACGTGAACGTGTACGTGGACGTGTACGTGTACGTGTACGTGGACATGGACGTGGACGTGTACTTGTACGTGTACGTGTATGTATATGATGACTCGTTTTATGCAGAAGGATAATACACTAGAGCATCTTCCGAAGATAACTTTGAAGCCGAATAAGCATGAGAAGAAGTGTCAATGGTGGATTGATAGCTGCAAATATTTTGACGACCAGCTAGTTGCCGAGAGGCCAATGAAGAAGGCACGGATCAGTCAAACGGTGAATGCCGAGCCATTTGATCCCACCCCATCTCATGACAATCAGGCGACTTATGATTCCCTGGGTACAGGTCGTCATGAGGCCTCTCAGCCAGCATCTCAGCCAGGGACTTATGATTCCTTACGAGATGAAGTGCAGACGATGAAAGAGACCATTTCCACCTTAGCCAAGTGAGTAGACGATCAACAAAATACTATAAACCGGTTATTGAAGATTGTTGAGACGCATCCGATATAAGGTTGATTAATTCTAGCCTTTTGTATATTAATGTGACTTTCTTTTAACATGTACCACTTTATTTTTTCAGGATGCTGGTGATGAGGGTGATGTTGATGAGGGTTATGTTGATGAGGGTTATGATTCTGACACCCATCTTTTTTCTGCGGGCAAGTTCTCGGTTGCACATGGGTTGCGCCGAAGCATGCGAGATCGGCGACGTGCTCCGACTAGACTATCACCGTATCTTACACCGTCACATCTGAAATGACTTTTGAATAAACCTTTGAAGGTGCATGAGGAGGAGTATGAGGAACCACGACCAGTTAATTTAGGAGTCGATGATGAGATTGTTGATTCGGTGGCGCCAGCTGCTGGGGTTGCTGAGACAGTGCTTACCGAGCCGGTAGTACCGGTTGAGACAGAATCGGTTGAGCGGGAATTGTTGGCAACAGGGGGTGGGGTTGCTGAGAAAGTGCATGAGGAAGTTAATTGTATGGCTCCATACGATAGAACAGATGAGCCAAGCCAATCAAGAACCACAACAAGATCCAAGTCAAGGTCAAAATCAAGATCCAAATCAAGATCGAAGAAGGTAAGTTCTCAAAAATATTCATATAAAAACTAACATATTACGTTTTATTATTAATACAATCGTGAAATGTTTACTTGCAGAAAACGTCCACAAAATCAACGAAAAGCCATATGGAGGACGAAGGAGCAACGTCGTCTCAGCCGACTCACAGTTATCCAAGTGTTTATTTGAGTGACCCTTAAATTATTTATAATAGAAAACCTATGTTATTACTAGTTAACAATGTTATTTATGTTTTTATTATCGTGGTTAATTTGAGTGAATGAAATTGCTTGTTCTCTTTTACATGTTTGAACAATACTAAAACATCTTCATTACATAATGATTAACGTTACATAACAATTAAATGGACACTAAATAGACAGCTTATATAAGAATTAACATAATTTGGCAAACATCCAATTGATTGAAATATAGATTCGAATTGCAAGATTTGACTAATCACTAATCGAATAACCGTCTTACACTTGAAGAACCAGTCATAATCTTAGAAATTGCTACTTGCATCATTGTCTCAGAATTCGAGGGATGTGACAGATCGTTACGTGTAACATACACCTCAATTTCTCTATGTATTTTTGCGTAGTCAGTAATCTGCTTCAGTTGGTCGACATCATCAGTTATCAATTGTAAACCATCATCTAGGTCTTTATCATGCTCTTTAAAGTAATAAAACCACTTCTCTGGAGCCCAATAATCTAGCTCTGACAAAGCGTAATCCAGAAATTTGGTGGAAAATTCATCGACATCTACGCAGTCAATAAACGTCAACAAACCTTGCGTGTACATTCTTATTGCGCCGTGAAAGTGTCCAACGTAACGAAAAGCGATTGAAAACAATTCGGGAACTTCTGCGTATAAATCTTCAGTTAATGGTTCTTCATTTGGAGATCGGAATTGCCAAAAATGCCTTATTAAACCATTTTAAAATTTTTATTTCGTATTTTCTGAAAATTCATGAAAAACTTGACAATGTGTTCTTGCTTACGGTCATAGTATTTATAAATGGCAAAAGATCACGAAAATCACATAAAATCTTATCCAGATATCTTATCCAAAAATCTTAAATCCCGCAAATCTTATACACGAAAATCTTAAATCTTAAATCTTAAATCCCGCAAATCTTATACAAATCTTAAATCACGAAAATCTTATACAAAAATCTTATCCAAAAATTTTATATCCCGAAAATCACGGAAATCTTAGCCAAAACTCTTATCCAAAAATCTTATATCCTGAAAATCAAGAAAAATCTTTTCCAAAAAGCGAGTTATCCGGAATAAGATATATATATATAATGTGTGTATATATCTATATATATATATACACATATATATAACATTATATATATATATATAATCTCTGAATATGATATATACAAAATAATGTACATATATTAAAAAGTTGTGTATATATATAAAAATTAATGTAAAAATATTTTTTTTAAAAGGCATTGGCAAATCGCAAATCGCAAATTTACGATTTGCCATTACCGGGTATTCTCGTGCACGACTCGGTTACGGGGTAAATATCCGGGCATTGGCAGATCGCAAATCGCAAATTTGCGATTTGCCTTTACCGGGTATTCTCGTGCACGACTCGGTTAAGGGCCAAAGATCCGGGCAATGGCAAATCGCAAATCGTAAATTTGCGATTTTCGATTTTCCATTGCCGTGTATTCTCGTGCACGACTCGGTTACGTGCCAAAATCGGGTATTGGCAAATCGCAAATCACAAGTTTGCGATTTGCGATGGCACTATGCTCTCGGCTACTGCTCGCTCGGTGAACGGATCGCAAAAGCAAGATGCGGGATCACAAATCGTAAATTTGCGATTTACAATTTCGAGGGGTATATCGTCAATTTCTTTTTTCCGAGGGCCAAACGATATAAACTTTTAGAAATATGACATTTTGATTAATTTCCCTTAAAATAATTGTTACCGATATTCATATTTGACTGTAATTTACATACAGTAATTTTTCTGATAAGAATCTTTTAGATATGATACCCTAAAAAAGTACTGAATCTTTAACTGATTAGCTATAGTATGTTAATGGACTATTTCGTATTAATTAAAGATTAAAGATAATAATAGTATAGAATAAAAAATAAAATTTTAATAGATGTTGGTGATGGCGTAACAACTATGAAAGAGATAAGTTACAATAATCTTTTGGGTGAGTTTTAAATTATATATTAGGCAATTAATTATCATTCATTTGTTAATTCTCTAGTTGCAAATCATACCGTACTTATAATACTTTAGAATTCCATGTTGCAGCAATAAAGTATTAAAATTGCACATGATGACGATAAAGATGAATTAATTAAATTTATTATAAACGAGATGAGATGATTATAAAAGTATAAATTTTTTGTTCACAGAATAAAAGTTTATAAAATATAAAAATAAAATCACAATGACTGTTAATCTTTTTCATTTTCTCACACATTCATTTTATTATGTTCGCTTGAGTTATCATATTTTTATTTAATTTATTAAATAAAAAATAATAATATTTATACGTGATTACGTGTATATTGTGTGTATCAGTGTCAACTTACTATAACTAAATAAATTCGATATACATACATATTTCCTAAAATATTATATCCTCATCTCCCCTTCATGACTACTTAATTTTGAAGTTTATAGAGATTGGTTTTTAAATATTGTCATGTTGGTTATGGACTTATGGACAATATGGATTTGGAGGAAATCGATACTTCATGCTTCAAACCAAGAAAATAAATTAATTTTATTATATATTGAAAATGAAAATAATTGGCAACATAAACTAAACTATTGGAGTTGAAAATTATTAATGATAACAACAATATTTGTGAAACAAATTCTGAATGTTGCATCAATTTTATGTAAATTAAATTTAGGTGTTGATGATTTTCGTGTATTTGTTGAAAATTATCAATTCCAATTTTACTTCTAACGCAACATATACTTTGACATTAGTAAAAATAGGATGTTGAAAAAATAAAATGACATGAGACAATAATTGTTATTAACTCGAGTAAAAGTCATTACCAAACATATTGCGAATAGATAACTCAAACGATATTTGTTTGTCGGAAGAACATATTAACATTCGTGGGATAAAATTTGCTCTAACGGCGTTGTTAATTCTTATCTTAAATCTTATCTTAAACCCTTATTATGCATTTAGTCATTTTGACTTAATGTTTAAAATGAGGATATTGAAAATTACATTTATACCCTCTAATTAATTGGATAAATATAGTATAACACCCCTCATTCAATACATGAATATTATATTAGTTATCTCGGAAGCGTAAATTTTAAAACATATTTTACTACTGTACATTCAAAGTAATGTACATAAACCGTTTACATAATTTATACTTCACAGTTAAAAGTTATTAAAATCCATAACACATATATTACACAACCGAGGTGTTATATAATTCTAAACAGAGTTTATCAAAACATATCAAAGTAACAAAGTTTGTCAAACATTCCCTGCTTCTAGAGCATCATCTTCCTGCTACCCACTTCCCAAAATATAACCTGCATGAAGTAAATAATAACGGGCCTCATATTAAGTGTAACTAGCTTGGATTATTAGTTGTTAAATATTTGGCCCACAACCCATTTTGTTCAATGTATGTAGGGCTTGGTCCATTGTATCTTGTGACATTTGTACGTGTATATATGTTAAGTATAATGCATAATATGATTCCAGGGGAATTGACCCAATTTTATGGTATCAGAGACAAATTGATACTCTCCCAACAACTTCCCATATTTCCTCATTCTTTCCATCTGTCTCGCTTCTTCCCCCTTTCAACTCTTGAAACCCTAAAAATCTCTCCCATGGCAGGCGATCAAACTCCACCATCATCACTCAATCTGGAGAAAGCATTTGGTGTTACAAACATCAAAACACACGTTCCACTCATTCTCGACCTAGATCAACTTAACTATGACGCGTGGTGTGAACTATTCACAACCCATTGCCTCAGTTTTGGTGTTCTAGGCTTCCTTGATGGAACAACAACAAACACAAGTGCCACTGATCTCGAATGGAAGAAAATGGACTCGTTGGTGAAAGTTTGGATATACGGAACGATCTCTACTTCCCTTCTTCAAACCATTCTCAAAAGAAATGTCACCGCTCAAGACGTATGGACAAACCTCATGGATCTTTTCCATAACAACAAAGAGGCACGTGCAATGGAAATCCATAAAGAACTCTGTTCTATGGAGCTAGGTAATCTTTCCATCTCTGGGTATTTTAAAAAGATCAAAGTCGCTTCGGATCTGTTGGCTAACATTGAGCAGCCCGTGGATGAAAAGAATTTGGTGATGTATGCAATAAGCGGGTTAGTGATAAGTATGATCAAGTTTCTAGTATAATTCATCATAACAAAACTCCTCTCACGTTGCTCGAAACACGGTCCATGCTCCTGCTTGAGGAATCTCGCATGAACAGGAAACAAAACCGTATCACAAACCGTGATACACCCTCCTCCTCCACCGTACTTTTTGCTGCTGCTCAAAACAACTCCTCGAAAAACAACAATACGAAACAGGTTTGCAGGAATTTTCAGCGCGGGCATTCTCGTTTTGGTGAAAAATGTCGCTATGTTCATACCCGAGACTCGAAAAATGCCGCACACTTTAACTGGAATGCTACAGGACCACACCAGTCACAAACCCAGTTTCACCTGACCATGTATCGTGGCCCAAACAATTAGCCCAGACCACCTCAGCATCGTGGACAGTGGGCTGGCCCTCCAGCTTTTCAACCTGTTAATGGGCAGTCCTTTGGTCCAACTGGTCATGGAATACTCGGGCCCATTCCTCAGCCTCGTAATCCATTTGCCTATGGCTCACATCTAGGTTCAAGTTCGAGTTCTTGGGATGCTGCAACTACACTTCCACAGGCTTTTAATACCATGAGTCTTCGATATGCAGATCCTAACAATGACTCGGGGTGGTATATAGATACCGGAGCAACCTCTCACCTCTCCGCGGATGCAGGTAAGCTCACGAATCTCTTTAATAAAAACATTATTTCGTCTATTGTTGTCAGTAATGGGGCTACAATCCCGGTTATTAACAGTGGTCGTAGTATTTTTCCATCTCTACATCGTCCATTATATCTCCAAAATGTCCTTGTCACACCACACACAATTAAAAATCTCATATCCGTACGTCAATTCACTCGTGACAATAAATGTAGTATTGAATTTGATGAATTTGGTTTTTTTGTGAAGGATTATGGGACTCGTCAACTACTCCTCCGATGTGATAGCACCGGAGATCTCTATCTATTCCATTCCTCTACAACCACTCCCACCGCTCTTTTATCATCAAATCAGTCCACGTGGCACCAAAGACTCGGACATCCCGGCGATGAAGTGTTACGGTTTTTAGTTTTGAATAAATTTATTTCATGTAATAAAACAAAGTCTTCTACTTTGTGTCATGCTTGCCAACTTGGTAAACATGTAAGACATCCATTTTCGCTTTCTAATTCAGTTGTTGCAAAAAAAATTGATATTGTTCACTCGGATTTATGGACTTCTCCGATTCCGAGTATTAGTGGTTTTAAGTATTATGTTATTTTCTTAGACCATTTCTCGCATTTTCTTTGGGTTTATCCACTTAGAAAGAAATCTGATGCTCTTGATAAATTTCTACAATTTCGTGCTTATGTAAAAACACAATTTAGTACGGAAATTAAAGCATTTCAATGTGATCATGGGGGCGAATTTGACAATACCCAACAACACAATCTCTTTAAAAGTAACGGTATCCAATTTCGTTTTTCATGTCCTAAAACTTCTCAACAAAACAAAAAATCGGAAAGGATGATTCGACCAATTAATAATTTTATTTGTACTCTTTTATTTCAAGAACACCTTCCTCCCCAATATTGGACCGAAGCATTGTTCATGGCAACACACTTGCTAAATATCTTACCATCCACCGCGATTCAAAACAACATACCTTTCGTAAAACTTTTTAACAAACAACCATCTTATACTCACCTACATATATTTGGTTGTCTATGTTACCCGTACATCAACACAACTCACAAGCTTCAACATCGCTCAACTCCGTGTGTATTTCTTGGCTATCCTACCAATCATCGAGGATATCGATGCCTCGATCTCGCTACAAATAAAGTTATCATCTCTCGTCACATTAACTTTGAAGAATCTGTCTTCCCTTTTGGCTCTATGACACCCAACGAGCCACCTTCTTATCAGTTCCTTGAACACGACACTGGACCTTCACTCGAATCCTTAAAACTCCTTACTACACCCAACACTTCCACACCTACTGTTCACTCTTCCCATGAAACATCACAGCTCAACACAACCTCTAACATTATGGACCCAACACCTATTCAGCCCAACACCCACACTCCTTCTACATCATCAACTTCAACCCAAGACCAAAACCGATCCACCAACACCTCTTCTTCAGCCCAACAGCAGGCCCAACCACCATCTCAGGCCCAACACCCCTCCAATCACTCCACCCAAACTGACCAGTAGCCTCCCATAAACCAGCATGACCATTCTAATGACACACATTCACCTCAACCGCCTCTCAACAACTCCTCTCGTCATCCCATGATCACACGTTCTCGCAATGGCATCTCTAAACCTATTCAGCGCTTAAATCTTCATGTCACTACTCCATCTCCTCTTCCTAAATCTCACTTACAAGCTCTTCAACATCCCGATTGGCAAAATGCTATGAAAGAAGAATTTAATGCTTTAATTAAAAATGATACATGGGTTCTTGTTCCGCGTCCTCCTAATGTTAATGTTGTGCGATCTGTGTGGCTATTTAAGCACAAGTTTAATGCAGATGGGTCTTTAAGTCGGTACAAAGCCCGACTTGTTGCTAACGGTCGCAGTCAGCAACAAGGTACTGATTGTGATGAGACTTTTAACCCGTTTGTCAAACCTGCCACCATTCGGACTGTTCTTAGCCTTGCTGTATCACGTAAGTGGCCTATCCATCAGCTTGATGTGAAGAATGTATTTCTTCATGTTCACCTCACTGAAACTGTTTACATGCATCAACCACCAGGTTTTACAGATCCAGCTCATCCGAACTATGTGTCATTTGCAGAAGTCTTTATATGGCCTAAAGCAGGCTCCTCGGGCTTGGTTTCAACGATTTGTTAGTTATGCACTTAGAGTCGGTTTCCAACACAGCAAAACCGACTCCTCTTTGTTTATTTTTCACCGAGGAACTGGCACTACTTATTTACTACTATATGTGGATAACATCATACTTACAGCTTCATCTTCATCTCTGCTTCAACGTATCATATCTTCAATGCATGGAGAAATTTCTATGACTGATCTTGGCCCGCTTAATTATTTTCTTGGCATTTCGGCTGTTCGTAATGCATCAGGTCTATTTCTTTCACAGTCTAAGTATGCCATTGAAATACTTGAGCGAGCACATATGCTTAACTGCAACCCTTCTCGCACGCCAGTCGATAGTGAGAAGAAGCTTAGTCCCGATGGACCACCTGTTGCTAAGCATACTCTATATCGCAGCCTTGCAGGGGCTCTACAGTATCTCACTTTTACTCGGCCTGACCTATCGTACGCAGTTCAACAGTCATGCCTTTACATGCATGACCCTCGTGAGCCACATCTTAACACTTTGAAGCGTGTTTTGCGTTATGTACGTGGGACCATGGATCTTGGTCTACAACTATATCGGTCCCCTACATCTCAGCTCACTGCTTATTCAGATGCTGACTGGGCTGGTTGCCCAACCACTCGACGTTCTACATCTGGTTATTGTGTTTTCCTCAGGGATAACATTCTTTCATGGTCTTCTAAGCACCAGAACACTCTCTCTCGATCGAGCGCTGAAGCCGAATATCGCGGGGTTGCTAATGCGGTAGCTGAGACGGCTTGGCTTCGCAACCTTCTTCGAGAGCTTCACACTCCTCTTTACACCGCCACTTTGGTTTATTTTGATAACGTTAGTGCTGTGTACATGTCTGCTAATCCCGTCCAACATCAGCGAACGAAACACATAGAGATAGACATTCATTTTGTTCGCGACAAAGTGGCCGCAGGACATGTTCGTGTTCTTCATGTACCTTCACGATTCCAGTATGCCGATATCTTCACGAAGGGTCTCCCGTATCCGTTATTTGCTGATTTTCGTTCCAGTTTGAATGTCCGAGAATCTCCCGCTCAAACTGCGAGGGCGTAATAACGGGCCTCATATTAAGTGTACATAGCTTGGATTATTAGTTGTTAAATATTTGGCCCACAACCTATTTTGTTCAATGTATGTAGGGCTTGGTCCATTATATCTTGTGACATTTGTACGTGTATATATGTTGAGTATAATGCATAATATGATTCAAGGGGAATTGACCCAATTTTAGTAAAATAAGGGATTAACACAAAGCTAAGTGAATGAATTCGTCACCCACAATTCAACTTAGTATAACCACCCGTTTACATCAAATAATCGTAAACACATGTTACACAGTATAACAATTCAACAATGAGGATCGGTGGCTCTTGAGAAACCCTACTGTCGCGGTGGCTCTCAAGAACACTTATCCAACAATCTGTAAGGCCAATACAGAATAGAGCGATAGCTAACGGTTATTATACTCAAATACATGTTCTACACACAACGAATGAATCAAGACCCTGTGTAATTCACACAATAACCAAATAGCCCAACTAACACGTTGACCTCAATAACAACTAACGCCCGAAGGCCACATAGCACGTAGATTTATAATCAATAACTTAGATTAAATAATTCAACAAACACATCTACGTTCACTTGTTGTAACCAAACAGTTACAACTAAATCAAAAGGTGAGTTCTAAATCCACTCACCGATACCTCTGCAGATTTCACACTCAGAAATCTTATATTACTGAGTCTTCGGGGTATCTGAAACACCACATAATACACAAGTTAGTAACTTGTTCCACAATCATCATTCTAGCATATTTATTCAATCAGGTAATCTCTGAAGTCTAGGCAAACAAAAGTTCAATCAGAAATAAGATTAGAAAATCCCGAAATGACGTTTAAAAACTGAAAAATGCCATTTTTGGCCCCTATATGACCCTGAATGGCCAAAAACTGCCTAGACTCTTAGAATAGAGCCGGGATCATTAGGCCGTTTTCGAGTGACTATGCGAATTTCAACCCAATCCGAGTTAATGAAATTGTCACTTATCCGGGACCCTGAAAAGACTTGCGCATTTTCAAAATTTACAAAACAAAATTTTTTTAAAATCTCAATTCGCAGATATCTCAATTCGCAGAGCCAACTCGGTTCGCAGTAACTCAATTCGCACAGCCATCTCGGCTCGCAAAACTCGGTTCGCAATGCAAAACTACTCAGTTCACAACGCGATTTCAACTCGCATCGCAGCAATTCAGTTCGCTTCGCAACATCTCATCTCGCTTCGCAACATAAACTCAGTTCGCAGGACGAACTGAGAACTGCAAATTTCGCTGCTGTTACATTTTTTTCGAATCAAAACTCACCAAAACTCTAAAAAATCTCAATTCTATGATTTCTAACACTTTACTAACATCAAGTAACACCTAATAACAACAAAAGCAAGTTTCAATTTGATTTAATCACTCAAAATCAAACTCACTTTTAAAGAAGATGAAAGTGAGCAAGATGGAGAAGATGATGATGTTTAAGATGATGATGTTAATAGTTCTGATGTTGTAGAATCAAAATCTCATAAACGAATTGGTGAAACTTGGTTATGGTTTCTTGATTTTGTAGGTTCTTCAAAGGAAAGAAAGTGATGAAACAATTAGAACATAAGGATATTAAGGTCGGCTCACAACCGACTTTGATGTCCAATTGCTATAATTTTATATCCGTTCTAAATCTATTGTTTGGAACTTAAATACCATATGCGAGAAAATTATTTTATTTTAAAACAATTAATAGTTTACTATTCACAATAAGTCCTGAGACTTATTTACCTAGGTTTCACAATAAAATAATGAATATCAAGTAATTCCTAAAAATAATTAAATAACCAATTTAAATAAAGGAATTACCAGACCAGTGAAGAGGGTGTTACATATAGACACTAACATAATCAAATCAATTTACACCTACTTTATTCTTTTAATAAAATAAAGTCAACCATTTAATTAAATTTGTTCAATCAGATTTCGATGTATAATATAATTTTAAATTGTTTGTACATTTAGTAAAAACTTATATTTGAATAATCAAAGTTATTTTTTATCACTATTTAAGTAATAATATTCATATTGTAAATCTTATGATTCTACAATGTATAAATTAGATTGAAATATAGGTTAAAACAAAGAAAGACTGGAGTAGTAACCTATGATACTATAATTATGATTGTTACGTTGACTATTATTGTCAACCACGATTATTATTTTCTATCACTATCACCACATTGCACGGGTTACCGACTAGTTTGTATTAAAACGTTTGATTATAACAGGTTAATATTAAAAATAATATATATATATATATATATATATATATATATATATATATATATATATATATATATATATTATCCTTTTCACTCATGTATACAGTTTATTTAATTAAAATAAATTTATTATATGAGGCTAATTGGAGTATGAATTGATGTGAAATGTGTAATTTTATTTTTTTAAACTGTTAGCATGCAGTTATATAAGTTAAGAATCTCTCCTTTTAATGACTACTTAAGTTTGAAGTTTATAGAGATTTATTTTTAAGTACTGTCATATTGGTTTTATGGACAATATGGAATTGGAGGAATGAGATACTTCATGCTTCAAACTAAGTGGTTGACCTTATTCAGCACGAAGATATTTTTCCTTCCGTTCAATGCAATTCTTTGGCTTGAATGAAGCTAAGATGTAACAAGTGGGCTCGAGATCTAAATTGGAGTTCATGGAGCTCAAACCCAACAAGCGTTGTTTCAGATTGATTTTTTTTTTTTTTTTTTTTGATCATTAGCTTCGTTTGATTAGTACTTATTCATTTTGGAGTTTTTGGTCTATCTATGTTGTAGTAGATTGTAGTAGAGACTTGTTCAGTTGGCCACTGTTTGAGATTTCTTGACAAAAATTTAGCTTAAAAAAAATGTTTAACTACTACAATATAATTATTTTGTTGGATTACTTAATATTATATTTATTTATTAGCTTTTAAACTTGTGTATGCACACGGATCACCTCGTATATACAAACACGAGTTTATATATTAGTTAAAACAGCATAGCTAATAATATATGTATAGTAGTATAACTAATAATTTTGTTTAGAAATCTTTACCATAAAAGAATTAAATTAAAGGCTGGATGAAAAATTGACAATGGTGTTAAAAAGTGCGTTCATTGTGCATTCTTTTGGATGGATCTCAACTAGAGTTTCAGGATTCAAGATCTCATGGAATCAATGGCTAAAATGTGGAGGATGGTTTCAAGTAGAGTTGAGTCTTTTTCGCCTTGGTTCCAGGCGGTTGTTTGCTTTCAGCCTTCTTCTTGCTCGAGTTTTAGTCTGCTACTCTTATTGGTTGTTTAATGCTTATATTATGTAGCCTGTTTTGTGTTAGTTCTATATTTGTTTTAGCCCCTATATTACTTCTTGTGACGTGGGGTGTTGCATTAGGTTTTGTTAGATTCTACCATGGGTAGCTTTATTTTGGCTGTTGATTATGCCCAATGGCCGGACTCGTGTGACTCTCAATTGTTTTTAGTTTTGTTTCTATTGGTATGGTATAGTAAGTCTTCTTAAAAAAACTATTAATATAAGTTAGTCTCGCTTTACATAGATGAATTTAAGATAAATTTTTTTTAATATAAGTTATATTAAATTATACTTCTTCAAATTACATATAAAAATAAAGGACAAGTTTAAAGGTCGTAGGACTCTTCATCGAGATTAAATACAGGATTTATTATGTCATGATTTTTTAAATTTAGTCAATTTAAAAAAGTTCAACAATTTGATTGTCTAATTAGAATTATGATAACATCATCATATGATTCTTATATTATTTAAGATTACGAATACAAAATTAATAAGTATATTAATGAATATATTTACTAATTTTGGACTAAATATCTATTGTGACGTACTCGATTTTGCTTAAATAAAAATGACAGTTTTCCTAAAATACTTCCTATTAGTTGGAGGACGAGTCAAAACTCATGTATGAAACAACTCGGTACGTATAAGCATATAAGGTGTTTGAAATGCTCCAAGTAAATTGGAAATTCAAACTATGTCATGTTGATATTAGCCGCAAAAAAATTACATAATCGGGTTGGTATTTAAACTTAACCAGAACATTATTTGTAAATTTTGTATTTTCATATCAGAAAAATGTAAATGTTATTGGCTTATGTCGTATGCACTATACATCAATATATGTTCAATGACTTATAAAATATGAAGTATATATTAGTATTAGACATTGAGCCTGTGTGATGCATGACCATTTGAAAAGTACAGTTATATAGTCCTTTGTAAGTAGCTGATTACATTAATGGGCAAATAATTAGTGTTATCGATAGCACAATTAATTTGTGTTGCTGACCAGTTACTTTATGGTTAGTTCAATATTTTTCATATATATCATTTCTTTACTTTTTCGCATAAAGCTATAAACCAAACTTCATTGTAAACAATGTTTCTAATAGGTAATTAAAAAACTTTATTTTATATATAAAAACTAAGGCATTGAGCCCGTACGATGCACGACCATTTTTATTAAACCATTAAATTAGTTTGTATGTTATTATGTTTAAGTTTGAATACATAATACAATTAAATTAACTTGTAAGTTATTGTGTTAAATTTTAATACAATTGTTGAGCATATGCAAAACAAGGTAATTACAAAATAAGAACTAATCATATGTTTTTTAGGTTTTCAACTATATCATAAATTGATGAAAGTTTAAAATATATTACTGAATTCAATAGCAATATATATCAAAATGTACTAGAAAAATAATCAATTTCAAATATCTTTATTAAAATTAATTTTCTTAAGACACGGTAGTTGATGATGATAATATTTGTTAAATTCAATGTATAAGATATGGATTAGAAAAATGAATTTTTTGTATGTAGGTAAAAATTATAATATATTAAATATAATATAGGAATTTTAAAGGTTATTATAATAGAGTATAATAATATAATAATTGATAAATAATAGTCTTAGTAATTAATAATTAAGGTTTTTAAGAAAAAATTAATATGATGATGTGGCAAGTTAGGAGCCTTTAAAGAAAAGAAAATGTTATGATGTGGCTTGTCTAAAAATCAAGAAATTTTTTTTGTTTTATAAGTATGGATAGATACTACACATGTAGTCATTCGTGCTTTGAAAAATATTTACAATTAATCCTTCATTGGAATAACTTTATTCTTGCACGATTAGACAATTACCCTCTTACAGACCGCGACATATAATTCTTCACACACATAAATTTTTCTGCTTAATATAAAAACAAATTATGATTAGCCCGTTAATTCTCGTGTCGGTTTCATGGCCGATTTCAAATCATGTAAATGATTGTCTTCTCTAAGACTCTAACTCTAACAATAAATGAGATTATAATGGTTATCTATGGACGATGACCATTAATGGTGGGATGCATCATATATATATCTGTCGCAAAGGATAAGTAGAGATAAGGTGTTATGTGCGCTCCCCACACCCCACCACCTCTTATGTCGTGTACGGTACCAATACATCATGCTCATCATCATACGTTTATTCTTTTTACGTTATTTTTTTCTCTTATATTTTTTTATAGTTATTTTTTACAATTTTAAAGGAAAACATTATTTAATGAAACGAGCTACCTAATTTATCTATGATTATCTGATAATTGTTTATTTACACCCTATCAAAACTTGGGCGATGTTAATTAGCCACAAATTTTTAAAATGTGTAGTCAATAGGTTATAACAATGGGTATTTTTTGTATTTATCAAATTTTCTTTATGAAATATAAGGGTTAAGAATATAAAACACAATATAATTTCTAACATTGCATATGTGCACAATGTACTCCGTATATTATTACTCAAAGTGCAAAAAAAGTTTTAAATTTTGTATCACTGGACACTAGGCACAACATACAACCGGTAAAGTATAAAATACGAACATGATAAAACTTGAAAAAAAATTGAAATTTATACTCTACGTAATTGATTGTACGTTGCGTACCTTATAACAGTTCTGAAAGTATATCGTGTGTCTTGAGTTATACAATATGTTTTGATTTTTTTAACTCGAAATAAACGTCGCGTAAATGCTAAAGTGTTGGTATGTTAAACAAAAAATTACCACAACTGAAAATTAGATAGATTCGATGATCAAATTAAGAATTACTTTACATAAATATCGAATTAAGTTGAGTAATAATACATTACTTCTTAATAAAAGTTGCACACCATATTGTATTTTACATGTTCAGCGTATGAATTAAGAATGTAATTAATCAAATGCAAGTGGTATATATACGGATGATTTTAACCCTGAGTTAAGTTGCTTCATAAGATTAAAATTGTACTTTCATCAGATTTGTCAATTCTAATGTTGAATTACCTAATTGTATTTTAAAATTTGTGCATTTTAAGCATCATTTAGGATCTTCTTGTTTATTTTATTTGTACCATTCAAAAGTTTATAAAAAATAGTGTGTTTAATCTTAATAAAGCTGGCGAGAATATCCAGATATACCATCAATCGAATCGATGATCTTGACGCTAACCTTCAAAATATCATATCATATACAATCCATATATCAAGTCAACTATCAACCGGCGCACGAAGAATTGTGTTTACTTTTCTATACAATAACGTAACCAACAAAAAAAATATATATATATATATTTATTTATTCATAAATTTAGATCAATTTGTCCGAAGTTCGGTAAAAAAAACCCATAGCCTCATGATTAGAATTAATGTTGACCTCAAACTCGGTACCGGTAAGCTAATGGCCTAACCACAGACATGTACAACGTGAATATCACAAGTAAAAATTTACCTTTAAGCATTTTATGTAAACTTCTCTTATATATAAGGGGTTTGACTAATTTGTGCATGCTCGTATATATATGTTGAATTGTAAACAAGTTATACAGTTTAGTGAAGTTCGACTTTCTTTTTTGAACTAAAATACCGATTTTCTAAATATATAAAGCTTGACTTAATTGATTTGTATAATTAACTGTATTTTATATACTTCTTTGGAAACTTATAATTCACTCTACACTTGTTAAGACGTGTCTTAAGAACATAAGTTAATTAGTCAAAGACCTATCACTAGCATATAATTAACTTGCATTTGTACTCTATAAGTATTTAATAATACCAGATAATAGCATTGATTAACTCAAGTTGCTTTATAATTAAACAATACTTTGACCACTAATCCTGTTTGACTTTAGGTAAAGAAAGCCCCCACATGAAAATGTGCCAATTTGTCTCTCACCTTTATCTTGTTTTTCTCCCCCACAAGATATGAATCTTTTTATATCTGGATTTACCAACAATAATCTTTTTAAAAATGGAATAATAGCTGTCTTATGTTAAAGTATAATAATAATAATAATAATAATAATAATAATAATAATAATAATAATAATGAGCAATCTGCACCTTAGATTAAATCCATCCATAAAGATCCTACGGTTAAAATTATTTCCTTCATTTTTTAAAATTTTTATAACGTGTTCCCACAACTATTGAAATTGACACTTTCAATATTTCCTTCTTTTTTTAGTCCTTATAGTTTAAATATCATGACATTTCAAGTGGTAAGTTATAAATAAACCAATCGTATTTGAAATATTTATCTATATTGATTAATTATATGAACTGTTTATCAGCATTATGAAACTAAAAACTGTTCATCCATTTAGCCAAACAACCGTAATATCATGAATATGTTAAAATCGTAACTAAAATATTTTATGATTTTAACTAATAATCCCTTAAATAATATGCATTAAACTAAACAATAGAAATATGTATATAATATTTTATCGCTATTCGAAATCTATTATTATGGCTTATACATATTTGTGTATATATTATCACAACAATATTTGATTTGGATAAAAATTTAGGTTTGAATTACAAAATACAAGTTATTTGAGTTACAGTGAATTCATAGTTAATTTAAGTTTTAAAAAACTATTTTATGGGTTACAATAATTTTATACTTCCTTCTTATTATATGCATATTATATTAATTAATGTTTGACTATCCGCCCCTTCATAAAATGGGTAACTGTTATAACCAAAATGTTTACAAATTAGATAATATATAATTTACAACCGACATGTATTTTTAATAACTTAACTTAAAAAAAATTAGAAAACCTGAACCGTACCAAACTGATAGAGTATATGCTAGATATTATTGATTGTCGATTATATTATATAAAAATCCGGTTCACGGTACAATTTCATTTGACTTAACTTTTTAATTACACAATTTATAAAATCAAATGTTGAAACTCCGCGTTGTCGCGAGACCTCACCTAGTAGTAGTAATAATAATAATAATAATAATAATGACAATAATAATAATTAATTTTACACAAATAGAATTTTGCAGTCTAGATGACTAACAACCGGAGTATCAATTATTTAATAATAATAATAATAATAATAATAATAATAATAATAATAATAATAAGGGCTAATAATCTATGCTTTCGACAACACAGTATTTGTGTTGCTGACCAATCAAAAACTTAGTTTTCTTTTACAAATCATACTTGTAACCCTCAAATTTTTCATAATTACAAAAATAACTCCTCATTTAATTCTAACAGCACAAAACTATATGTGTACACGTACAGCTACACGGAGTAATGGAGTATTATCCCTAATAGGAATAAATATTAATCAAATGTTTAGAATTATTATTTTGTGAAGTCTTAAACATAATTTATTGTCTGATGGAGTACTATATGTGTCCGAACTTCTTTACTGGCATAAAGAATATAATTTGTAACGGTGGAATCTGATCATCTTATATTGAAACAAATACACGGATCTTGTCATGTTAGGTAGCATTCATTCATGTTTTAAGATATTGTAAAATATTGAACTTTTGATGGTATATATATATATGATAAGCATATAATTATCTCTAATTATTTAAGGCTAATATTTTAATAATTAAAGTTGCTGTAGTTGGATAGCTATAAATCAGATGTATAACAATAAGTGTATAACTAGAGCTGGCAAAATAATAGGTCGGGTCGGGTCTCGGGTCTAAACGGGTCCGGGTCTAGATGGGATAGAAGGATGGGTCTAAACGGGACCGGGTCAAATGGGTCTCGATTCGGGTCGTGTCATCGGGTTCACCAAACTTTTTTATATATATTTGAGTGAAAAATGAAAAAAATGAAATGAGGTGGAAAAAAAGAGTACTCGCTAGACCCATCCGAACCCGTTGGTTAATTGTTACACAATTATAAGTTATATTGAAAAACCCATTTAGACTCATCCAAAAAAATGGAGAGGAGACCTAACAAACCCATTCCCTCCTAAAAATTAACCAAATTGACCCATAATTAACCAATGGGTTCAAAATTGACACCTATATGCATAACCAAACCTTGTCTCCAACTCCGAAAGGGATTCTTGAACAGTGGCCCATACTTTCTATATTGGGCTAGAGCGCTCAGGTTGCTATTATTTGGGTTGGAGTGTGAATAATATATAAATTTGGTCTTATATAGCTGCCGTCTCTATTGGGCTTCAAACTTGTAAAGTTTGCGATTTAACTTTCCCTCTCTATTATAAAATTTTAACCAATTAAACACCAAATCAGTTTTATTTTTCATCTTCTTTTTATTGTCGAAAGATGATTAATTTTCAATGGATTAAAATGATTCATTTGAGTTATATATTAAAGACTGCAAATTGCAATCCCAAGTGTTAAAATCCAAACATCGTTAAAATCCAAATTTGAGATTTGAACAATAAAACCAAACTGTTGACCGAGCGTTCATGATTTTACAAATTAAATTAAGTCACAATGTACATTTTACGTTTTATAGTCCAAGCAACGACAGCGCTGGTGGGGGACCGAAAGGTGCACACTCCCCCCCTAACGGTCCAACTGATGTTAGATTTTTGAATCTGAACCTACTAACAAGTCAACTCTACAATTGAATTTTTGGCCCAAGACCAGTTATTTAATTGGTCCCCTCAAGGAATCAAGTAACCCTCACAAACCATGTTACCATAAACTTTGTTATATTCTAGAATTCAGATGTGCTGGTAGATAATATGTTAGTGTGTCATCTATTGATTCTAAACATAGATTCTAACTCGGGAAACACTAATTACTTGAGATTACTTCTACTAAAATTAGTGTGCCATCGATGTTTTTACGGCATTGGTTATATTATAAGCATCAAAACAATCGTTAAATGGCAACTAAAATTGATTTTAAGAAGTAAGTTGCTTCTATTTGAGAAAATTCAGTGTAGTTATCCTGTAGTTCACAAGACTTTGTTATGGTGGCTAGGTACATCAAATATATCACCAATGTCCAGCATTAAACTTCGGCCCCTTTAACTTGATCAAATTCTTGGCTCCAAGATTTGGGTCTAAGCTCAATTATGATTTAACCCTTCAGATTTCAATGGGTTCCCTTTTTAACATAGCTAGCCCACTTGCTAATTCATGGAATGTTAGACCATTCCCAACCGTGGTTGAACCACTTCCAAACCACTTCTGACATATCAGCGCCATATCAGCTTTTCACCAACTGATTCAAAACTGATTCCTCCATGCCAACAGTTTAACCACTTCCAAACCACTTTATTTTCAATTTAATTATTTAATACAAACCAAATTAATATAAAACATATTTCATTCAATTAAAATAAAACATTACGTAAAATAAAAATAAAACATTAAAAATTTTAAATAAATAAAAGTGGGTGATTTTTTAATAGAAATGAAGTGTGTGTATATTTGAAAGTGAGTGAATTTGTGAAGAATTAAGTGTTGAAGGGTGTATATATATTGGTGATATAGTTGTTGGTGTGTAAATTTTTAAAATTTTTAAACCACTTTTTTTTTAATTTTGAACTAGCACAGACGCTCCTCTCTTGGATTTATCCCTTTTTTTTTTTTTTTTTTTTTGTTTTTCAGAGCATCTCCAATGTATAAAGCTATTGTAAAGCTTTTTCCAAAGACACATCATCAACTTCCAAAAAAGCTTTAGAGAAAAGCTTTAACTCCAATGAGTAAAGTCTTTGCAAAGCTTTTATTTTGAAACCTACACACACAAAATTGGTAAAAAGCTTTTGCTCAAAAGCTTGAGATTTATCAAGCTTTACACTTAAAAAGTTTTATACTTCAATGATAAAAAGCTTTTCAAAGCTTTTTTACACAAAAAAACTTTATAAAAAGCCTTGGTTGGAGATGCTCTCAGCGTCAAGAGTAAAAAAAAAAAGAAGGAAAAATGCTCGTGGGTCCTGCAGTGTCAGAAGTGATTGTAATCAGCTAGGTGGTTCAAATCGAATGTGTGGCTAACCAGTTTACAAACCGATTACCAATGGCATTCCACCTAACCAACTGGTTGCAACCGGTTGGTGAAGTAGTTTGCCGTTGACATCCCTCTTAGCTCACCAATCACCACTGATTATTTTAATCAAGAAAAACAAGACATATTCTTTCTTACCTTACTAACAAATATATATTATAATGGATTATTATCATTAAATATTGTGTATCTTTTACATGCCAGCTAGTTAACAACAAGGGTTTACTTTAAAACGCCTTTGCACAGTTTCACTACTACGTGATAGGGACTTTCTATCTATAGCACTCGCACCTCACAAACACAATATATACTGATGTTGATTAATAGTATCAGATATAAAAATATACACATGGGATTCGTTGGGGTACAGACAAAGTGCAATCACGTGATATGAAAAAGATACTACAAGTAGTTGGCGTACCATTGAAGGACTATGGTAAATGGCTAACACGGATCAAAAGTATTGAAGCACATTGCGGAATCCATGTGAAAGATGCATCATGAAAAAGATATGGGTTGAAAAAGTAAAATATCTTCCTATACCATGATTTTAATCCAAATTTGTTTCCTTTTAGTTTTTACCCATCGTTGAATAACTTTTAACACTTCACATCTTTAAAGAACCATACATCATCATCATCAAAACTTCATACTCCCTTCCTCTCAAAACAAAGTGAAACGTCATTTTTCTTTTAGAGAATGTATTGAATATATATTTTTTTAAAACTTTATATAGGCTGGAGCTTGAAGCTGGAACTGGGGCTGGAACCGGAGCTTGAGTTTCTTTTCACAAGCCACTTCAGTAAGCTTCTTATTTAGGGGCTTGTTTTTTCAAGAAGCCCCATTTTTTTATGTTGTCAAACAAGACTTATAGCTGGGGCTTATAAATATTAGAAGCTCGAGCCCCCAAAAGCCCCTAGAAGCTCGTCATCCAAACATACCCATAATCTAATTGTGCCAGTTATTGTGGGACGGAAGAAGCATTTCATTAGCCAAATGTTATAAAGTATGTTCAAGGCTTTGGACAACATTTATGATCTATATCCGGTTAATCTTTAGTTTTACAATATTGTTTTCATTACCAACTTCAATCTTCAAGTATCTTATCAGTTTTACGAAATATTACACTAAACAATGTTCATGATTAACAACTTGAACATTGTTTTTACAAATTGTAATGTTAGCCATCAACCCTACAAGAACATGAAATGTACTATTTTTAATGAAATGACAAGTTACCAAATGAGTTTGTTATACTATGATGCCATAGTCACCAAATGCACGACATCAAGACTAATATAGCATCATAACACAGAAACACCAAAAAAGAAAAACAAAAAAAAAAGTAAGACATGGTAGGTCTTCAATAATGCATATCACCAACCTACAATAAACAAATATAGGCATGGGGTGGAAAAGAAGTACAAATACTACTGATATGATTCATCAAAGAAGAAGCATCATTCAATCTTTAAATTACTAATCATAACCGGCATGCTAAGTGGGAAAGGCACGTCCAACAACACTAATGTAACAAAGGAAAATGATACGGCGAATAAGGGCACATTTTTTTCTTCTATATACACAAACTACCCTTTACACAACAGAAATCTCTTAAATTATAACCAAACTTACCTTTTTCGTGTATTTCTGACCCATAAAACCAAATTAAATTGTTTAATTTGTCACATTTGGTGCACCTCAGCCAATGGATTCTTGATTATCCCGCTACCACCACCTTGGAGGCGAAATACAGAGTTTTGAAGGTTATATGACTCATAATTCTTGTTCTTGACAGATGACGATGAAGAATAACGCGCGCTTGAATGCTGGATTTCTGTTTTCTTCCAGAGCTTAGAGCTCAAAAGATCTGCACCTGGTAACTTGCAGCACAATGTAGGTGCAGGATTTGAAACCCGTCCAGATGACTTTGCTAAATCAAATGAAATCTCATCAAGTGTAGACTCTAGACCGTGCACACGAGACTCTAGTGACCGCATCCCATTCTGTGAGCTCCCAATAAATTTCTATAATTTAAAATGGAGCAGTATATAGAAACATGTGAGAAGCTGTTTTTTTAATGGAAAATGATATTACATTCATATGGGAGATTGCCGATTGGGATTGGATGTGCATCTAAAGAAACATCAAATATTAAGTTGACACTGATAGAAAGTCATTTTAAGTTGTTAATTGTCATTATAGTTTGACTCATTTCTGTAATAAAGGGGGTTAATAATTTAGCAGGATTAGTTGGACTGAAACTGATTGGTGGGAAGGTAAACTTATTATCTAAGCCCCACATTAAGTTATTGTTTACCTAATTGTTTTGTGTCTACATATGCTAATGTTTTAGAGATAGCAAGGGCCATTAATACCTCCAATAAACGACCAAACTAGGTTGTTTTGACACCAACCAACTCAATTAAACTGGAAAAAGCTGCATAGACAATATATACACCTAAACCATTTCCAAATTTAAATCAAACATCTTACCTCTTGGCATTCTTGTCGTTTAAAGGAACTGGGAATAACTAATGTATTTTTCGCAAGTACTTAAAAAAATTATCAGAAGCCTCCATACCATGTTAACTACTACTGACAATGAAGTCAAACAGCCTAAACTTTTACAATAATAACAACTGCAAACCAAAATAGTATGCATGTAAACATTTTCATATTGTATACTTGAACAAGCTAACCAGATTAGTTGCAAGGCAGTATTGTCCGATTTAAGTTGCACTTAATAACCACAATATATATATATATATATATATATATATATATTTTATAAGAGCTAGGCAAATTACCTCAAGGAGATCAAATAAATTGGACTGTCGGCTTTCAATTTGAGCAAGCTGGTTGCGAATCAAAGATAGGTCCTCAGAATCTTGGTGAACTATATTGATGTTTGAATTGGCATTGCTCCCTGCATCTCTGGAACTTAACTTCTCATCATAATATTGAGTATCATCAGAAATTTCACTAAAGAGGACCCGTTTTGTTACTTGTTTCGTAGATCCACGTTTGATAAGACCCTCATCTTTAGTTACCAGAGTTCTGGTGGGAGTAGCAACAACAGCGTCATGTTTCAGCTCATTAGGCTTTTTGCGTTCCAGCTTACGAAACATAGCCGGGCCAGTTTTCCTACTGCAATTTTCAGAAGCGTTTCTTCTGGTGGCAGTGCTGGTTGAAGAACCAGTAAGCGAAGTTCGCTTACTCATCATTTGAGGTGTTCGTGATGGATTTTGCACATCAACTTCCTCTGCAATATCACACATACAACATCAATGCGAGTTTCTTTCCCAAATCTATGTACTTAAATCTACAATTAAACTTCAAATCAACAAAAACATAAAAGCCTAATACCTTTAGAAGAATGTGATTCCGTCGGTGGTGATACCTCCTCCGGCACATCAGGAATCGCATTCCAAGCTTCAATCATCAGATTCAAAGTCTCCCTAACACATTTCACCTACACAATACCAGTAATACTTCATATCATATAACCACATGTACATTTAAAATTATAATCAACAATTAGAATTATTATACCTTATCAAATTTTTTCGCCTCAAATGTCTTCAAACACGAGCTTTTAAATTCCGGCAAGAATTCCGTCTCAACAACGGCCAATTTCTCAAGCACCTCAGCTGCCGCTTTCCTGACAGTCCAATCCTCACTTTTAGCCACAAATTCAACCATAATTTTCACTGAATTACTTACAAGAACCGCATTTGAAGCAGCACCAACACTAATAATGCTCGCTACTACACTCAACAATGCAGCTTTCGCCTTGAAACTATCATTCTTCAACAGCTTCTCAATCCTCGGTAACAACCGCCTCAAGTAAGCCGTATCCGGATCCGGTGCGCCGTTGATAACCGACGCTAAACATAACGCCGCGCCGATCTGTGAATTCAAATCCTGTTCCGTTACTAACGCGTCAACTAACGGTTTCGCAACCGCGGTAAACGGCGGTTTAGTGATGTGAGACGCGATTGAGCCGGTAGCAGCGACGCAAGCGGACCGGACGACGGTGTCTGGATCACGAAGACGGCGGATCACGGCAGAGATGAGTTTAGACAAGTAAGGCGATAAAACGTCGCCGTGTGCTTCGGATAATGTAGAGATTAAACGAACGCATTGTTTACGTACCGGAGATTTATCGGAAGCGTCGGTGACGGAGATTGAAGAGAGGAACGGCGGGATTGAGTCGTGAGTTAGGGTTTTGGCGATGGATTCGAGCTCGGTGGCGGCTGCGGAGTGTGTGTCGCGGTCGGAAAGTTTGTTGAGGCATACGAGTATTCGGTGTTTGAAGTCACGTGATGGTGAAGTGTGTTGTCTAGGTAGCGACATTGTGGAAATTATTTGAGAAGGAGTGAGGTGGTTTATGGTGGTAGTGGCGGTGGTTTGTATGTGAGTTCCGGTAGCATCGCCCGGGGCTTACGACGGCGTTTGGGTGTGGCGGTTCCGACACTTCAATAGAACGTTAGAAGAAATATATTACTCGTAGCATTTTTCTTTTGCATTAACGTAGGTTTTGAAGGCGAGAAATTGGTAAATTATGCTACAAAAAATACATAATCAAAAATTTTTATTCACCTTTATATTGTTTTATTGCCACCATCCTGTATAAAAAATGATGAAATATGTTTTGTAGTATACTTTGTTAGATTGTTAAAGGAACATGAATTTTGACAAATTGTGTTTGGTATAAACTAGCTAGAAACTGAAGGTGTGCTTGACAATTACACTGTAGTTGAGTTGTTGTTGGAGCTGGAGTTAAAGTTTGTGGTTGAAGCTGAGGTTAGGCTTCTTATTTAAGAGCTTATGGTGACTTATTTTTTCAAGAAACTATATTTTTAATCTATTGTCAAACAAAACTTATGAATTGAAGTTTATAAAAGTAGAATAGCTTAAACCCTTGAAAGCCCTATGCCAAACACACTCTTAGTTTCTTAGGCCACTCCCAACCCTAAACTCAACTGACTGAAACTGACAGAGCCATGTCAGCGCCACGTCAGCTTTTTCAGAAAACTGACTGAAACTGACAGACCCCTCCCATCTCTGCTCCATCACTTCATATTTCTGGGACCCACTAACCAATTCTTTAATCAATTAAAACAAAACTATTTAAATTAAACACAATAATTTAAATTAAAAACATTCCATTAAAAATAAAAAATACAACAATTCCTAAAAATAAAAATTACAACAATTCCTAAAAATAAAAATTACCACAATTCCTAAAAATAAAAATGACAACAAATCCTAACGAGCACGATAATTTGGTGGAAGTTGCACAATGTGTTGGATTAGAGCATTACGCAGTCGATGGTGAACTTCCCGATCCCGTAATTCCTTGTCCATCCGCAAAGAAGTTGCAACTCTTTCTTCCCATGAGCGATTTGGTCTATTTGACGGCTGAGATGGATAATCTTCTTCCAGGTCACACATATTTCGGCCATTATCCTCTGTTATCATGTTGTGTAGAATAACACAAGCATACATGATTCTTTTTATTTTGTTAGTGCTGTATGGTCTAGCAGGATTCTTGATGATTTGCCAACGGCCTTGAAGCACACCAAATGCTCGTTCTACATCTTTCCTTGTAAATTCTTGGTATCTTTTGAAGCGAGCCTCGGCTTGAGTTAGTGGATGCCTGAACGACTTAACAAACGCATGAAGTTTGTTCACCCATATGCAAGTATTCATCAAACGCATCCGCGGCACAACCATACGCTAGTTGGCGTACGGCGGAAGTGCATTTTTGAAAAACATTAAACCCGGGTCTGCCGATTGCGTCAATACGTTGACGAAAATATGCAAAGTATTCCGGTAACGGATCTTGAGAATAAGACACAATATTTTGACATATACGGATAAATAATAGCTTACTCATCCGAAAACGACGTCGAAATACATCTGCCGGAAATGTTGGGATGTCGGCAAAGTAATCTTGAAACAGACGTTGGCTCGTTGCTTCGCGATCTCTTGGAAAGTATCGACGGGGAGCTCTCGGAATCGGAATTACTTCTTCGTCTTCCGATTCGGAGGATATGGCGTTGATAACATTAATCACCCATTCCGGATCGAAAATATCGTTGAGCGCCTGCAAATCTTCAAGATCGGAAGACATTTTAAAAGTTAAAAGTTGTGTGAAAGAATTGTATGAAAGAGTTTATTGTGTAAATTGTTGTGTGAAGATGAGTGTAATATG
Source organism: Pseudognaphalium luteoalbum (assembly GCA_963422505.1). NCBI lineage: Eukaryota > Viridiplantae > Streptophyta > Magnoliopsida > Asterales > Asteraceae > Pseudognaphalium > Pseudognaphalium luteoalbum. The sequence goes on along the minus strand of OY730193.1, from coordinate 7,087,817 downwards.
TAAGTATATTTATAGGTAAAAGTTTTTAAAAAAAGGGAGAAAGTTTAAAAGTTTAAAACTTTTTAAAATTTAAAATTTTAAAAGTTTTAAAAGTTTAAAAGTTTAAAAAAGGGGGAATGTTTAAATTTTAAAAGTTTGATTATTTTTTTTTTTACTTTGAACGGTCAACAAGAAAAAAAAACAAGTAAATTGGTCCGACGTGTGCACCGACGAGTCGTCGTCAAATCGAAGAAGGGGAAACCGACGAGGCCGTGCCATCGCCGTCGGTCTCGTCGGTTCCAACCGACGCAAACCGAATAATAGCGTTGGGAGTGGCTTTAGTGGTAACTTGATGGCGATTCTTCTTATTGAAATTGTAATTGAAGCTTGTATTTTTTTTCTCGAATTATGTGCCAAATTAACTTTACAAGTTTGAAAATTATTTCTAAACACTATCCTCGTTACGTTTGAACTTTATAAACAATTTTGTTAAATTCTAATTCTAACTCTCTTATTTGAAGAAAAATTATAATATATTAATTAAGTAACTAACATATACAAATATCATAAGTAAATACCCATTTCATTGCAAGTAACATTACATGGTAAAAAGTGTGAATGCCATTCAACTTGCAATTTGGTAAAAACATAAATACTCTAAATAAATGCGATAAAATGTAGCATTTATACCTACTTAAATAAATCAATTGAAAGTTGAAACCCCACCTTCATATAATTGATTGATGATGATGATGATTAAAGATTGTGAATAAAACGGGCTAAACTTAAAATACGTTTGTTTGGTTGGTGCATTTGTAGCTATATTTATAATCTCAACTCGATTCCAAACTTAACAAGGTCATATGTAGTTGGTTCATGTGCTCGATCGTCTTCTCTACACATGGATGACGTCAGTTCACAGTTTATGGTCCACACTAATAAACAAATACTCCGTACAAACTAAATTGTAATTTTTCATATTACATGTGTGGTAATTAATGTGGTCACACGTAACAAAGGCCAATATGAAGTGCACAATGTACATCGCTATTCGAGTGCGTATTACTGACTCCAACGGGCAAGGACGCCAACTCACTACCTCCCCATATCAGGATTGAATAATTAGTGCGTCTCCTGCCTTCCTTGAATGTGGTAGCCGTTTCTCAAGCTCCCTCTCCGGAATTGAACCCTAATTCTCCATCACCCGTCACCACCGTTTCTCAAGCTCCCTCTCCGGAATTGAACCCTAATTTTCACCATATATGAATGCACATGTGTTGCGGCATATGTTGATGTTCTTCTAGTGTGATTATTTTTGAACTATGTCAACTCAACTCAAAGAATATATATTTGTAATCAACTAATCATGAAAAGGTTTAGAATTGATGATAATGTTGACACATGGTTAAGGAAAGATTCTTCTTTGCATGATGGATACACTTTTTGCTTACACAAAGATAAAAGCCAATGTTGTTGAACCCACTCAACTAATTGCCACCCACCTCCACATACTCAAAATGATCTCTTGTTAAATATATTTAGCATCTTTCCAAGTTAAGAAGTCACAAATTGTGGCTGGTAAGGAACCTATTAACCTATATTTGATCAAATAGGTTTTATTATAGAGAGTTGATGTAATTTGCAAGAGAACGAGGTGAGGGCTTACATGACATCGCCGTTCTCAACCGAAAACATTGCATGATTAGTGTTTTCATTCATCGTGTCACCCAGAATGCTGAAAAATATGATTTATTTCCCTTTCATTTGATTGGTTGAAAATATTTTTGTGAGTCCATTTTAATTCCGAGAAGAGCACCAAATCACTACCCTAAAAATTCATACTCGGTAGTGTTCTCATTCATTATTAGTGTAAAATTTTTAATCACCACTCCTGGTGCTCTAAGTATATGATAAACATCATAACCTTTCATAATGATGATAGAAGTTAATTAGCCAATATAGTAGTTGGTAAATAAACTATATTTAGCAATACTCCTATACTTTACACAAAATGCTCATAAACAATTAAACATATTATAATTTCATTTTTCCCTTTATAATAACACTGAATCACTCTATTTCCTTACTTTTCGTTTTCGAGAGAATCATTCGTAACAAGAATGAAGAATGTGTCCAATATTCATATCATTAAATTGAAGGGTCTTGATGTATATAGCTTATATTATTTTATTAAAAAGCTACATATTGGTTCCCAATATTCTTCTTCTTTACTTTATGTACTTTTAGTCAATAGTCAATTTCTCAAGCTTTCTTTTGGTATAAGTTTATTTTTTATTACTCGTAAAAGCATAATAAACTGTTAGATAGATAAATTAATTGAAGCCCATGATATAAAATTTTGGTATTGTAAACAATAGGAGATTTATGTCCACTCATAGTCATGTATAATATTGCCCCCATGTGCAGTCCAATGTCATTGAAGATGGCTAAACATATGCCACAAATTGGATAAGACAAGTTATATATATGTGTTTTCTACTTGGTGGTGGACGTTATGGAAACATCGAAATCACATTGTATTCAGGGTACGATTTCGAGTAAGGAGATGTTTCAATCTATAGTTTGTCTCTTATTCATGGATTTCTTCTCGTTGTAGGAAGTTAAACATCTCGTGGCACTTATGGGCTCTAAGTCCATCTTTTATCTTGTAATCCTTTGTTTCTTCTACACCTTACCGATGTTCTCTTGTTTTTAATAAAGTTGATTGTTTAAAAAAAAAACTATTTACCATACATACTTATGAACTAACTTATATATAAAATAATAAAATAAAATAGTTTAAAACACATGTCTTCAAACGACTTTTGATCATTATTGAAAATCGACGACAATTTCATGTTGACATCTTTTCAGCTTGTAATTGTAATATATACATGACACATTCATCTAATAATAATTCAATTATTATAATTGTTAGTGCCGTCTCTGAATTTTTGAAGACTCTACTTAACAAGATCAAAACCCTATGATAGAATGATAGTATGTACATTATAGACTTATAGTACATGGTTAACAATAAATAAACTAACTCGTTTTTACGCCATCATCAACGTTGACACAATCAAGACTATGTTTATCTATTTCTTAATTGAAGCCATTGGTCGACCACCCACACCCTAAATGACCGCCCATTATTGTTATTAGTTATATGTAAGTACAGTTGCATAGTTGCATACCCAACCCAAAAACATTCCTTGGACTTGGGGTTGATTGGGCACCTCTATCCAAGTGGTCCTTAACGTTTTGTTCATCCCAAGTGAAAGGCAATTTGAGAGAGTCATTTATAATGTTAATGAACGTGACAATAGTATGTGATATATCAAAACGCAATATTTCAAATCTTGATCTTCGTTATCAGATTTATTACATTTATAAATAGTATGATTTGACGATATAATTCATGATACATATTTATTTAATTTAATTCCAGCGTATCTATATGAGTACAGTAGTATAAAAAGCATGATATGAGAGTTTTACATTCATGAATTTGGAGTGACACATCAAGAAGTTGTCTAATATCTTCTAATCAATAATTAATTACCTTATATTCATAGAAAGTTTTATAAATCATTATAATTCAGTAAAACGTAAAAAAAAAAATAGAAGTAATACCGATGTTGAGAGATGTAACGAATTCAGGATGTCTGCATCCAATCAAATTGATTTGAATCTTGTTTGAAAATGAAATATAATATAATGGTGTGTCGGCAGAGTGGTAAACTATAGTTTTGGGAAAGCAATGCGGTCACTAATAGTTTATGTAGGGACGATGTAAATTAACTTCATTAAGCTGGCTCACACTTAATAAACGCAAGATAGTCGGTGTATTATTATATATACTCCGTAATACTAATTGAATAGATTATCATGCAATGCTAATAGATTAGATGACCCATGCGATGTGCCGTAATAATATTTGAAAATGACAAATAACATTTGCAACATCAAATTTGATAAATCTACAATTATTATGCATTAGTAGATTATATAATACAATTTGTTAATGTATAATAATTATGAATTTATCAAATTTGGTGGTGATTTATCACCACCTTTTGAAAATCAATAAAGGAAAAGTGATTAACCGCTAGAAGACTCATTCAGTATGTATTATATCAAACATATAAAAATAAATATGACTTGCTAATATTACAACCCTTATATAATATACAAAATGGGGGGTATATACAATTATAATCACGTAGTATGTCAACACTCAACATACATAGGTTTATTATATATTTTATACAAGGTTTCTAGCCTGTGCGATGCACGGTCGCTAAAAAATACATTTATATGTTTATTTATAGTAGTTCAATGAATTAGTGTTATTAACTTAAAATGTGCAATTGCCATTGAGAATTGAAAATAAATATTAACATAAACCAAACTATATAATAAAGTAATCAAACTAATATAATTAATTGTCGAAAGTTAATATATAGAGACAAATAAAGCACAATGAATTGTGAAAAGATAATTATTAAAAAGTATTACATGTATTCGTTAAAAATTGTAGGTCTTTGAGCCCGTGATCGTACAGGTAATATATGCAAAACTATTATAGATTATGAATTTTTTTTAACAAAGTCAATATTGTAATTGAAAACAATAAATATGTTATTAAAAATAGAAAAATAGTATACAACAACCTAAACATATGCGAATAAAAACTTCAAAGTTTTTGTGATTAAAACATGAGAAACAAATACTCCGTACAACATATTCACAAATGCTAACATAAAGTATTACAATTACAAATCTTATACAACTTTAATATAAGCAACGTATATGTAATAGTTTATTATATTGTTGTCTCAACTCAACATTTAAATCCACCAATATGTTTAACTCGTGAAATGTCTATATATAGTTGATCATGAATGAAATTTGATTATTAGTGAAATAAACTCAATAAGACAATGACAATGAGACAAATGATGTACTTGACTCTTGTGTTAATCAATGCAAAACATACATACTCAAAACAAAGGTTTTAAGTCAACGATCACCAACGTACTTTCCTTTTTGTTCCGAGATCACCAATCAACCGGTTTTATTACCATGATCAACAATGAACTTTGCAGCTATGTGCTGAGATCACCAACCAAATACTTTTTTACCGTGAACAAAATTTACCATGTGACGTGGCATTGCCACATCACTAATTTTAATGACGTGGTATGTAACACCCCGCAATTTTGACATAATTATAAACCGTAATTTCACGCATTTTTAGGCTAATTCTCGAACTTAGATTGAATTCACAACACATTTTAGAGGTAAGTCTAGCAAAGCCCAACTAGTTAATACGAGTAGTATTACATTTCATAATTAGTTGTAATTATGTACAGAACGATTGAAACAACCCGAAACGTATCCGTCAAACTGAAACAAAACAAAGTTATAATTTATAACTCAACAAAAATACTTTCATGAAATATCTCGACTAAAAATATATTCGATAGCATATTTAAAAATCTATCTTCTTAAAACATTTTAACATTTAACGATCGGGTAAACGAACACGGGTTTAATACCATAAAATTTGATTCCAAACCGGCCCAAACCCCCACCCCACTCCCATTCTCTTTCATTTTTCACTAACCCAAAAACACACAACCCTCTCATCTCTCTCTTTTATCTCATCTCCTCAACAACAACCCTAACAACCACAAAACAACAAAAAATCAGACACACAACAATAACAAAACGCATCATCTACTTCATCCTCAAGATCCAAGCTCAAGATCCACCATTTTCATCATCATCCTCATCACTCACCTAATTTTCGGATTACACTCAATTTGGTATGAAAAATCACTTTTCTTTCACTTTTCCTTTGTTATTATAGTGTATAATCATGTTACAACCCATTGCATGAAAGATCAGAACACGTTTTAGCTCAAAAAAATTTGATTTTCGGATGAACAGACCTTGATGTCGCTTTTGGCTTGGGCCAATTGCGACATCAGCCTCGATGTCGCAAAAACCTATCACGATGACGCATGGTGCGACATCAGCCACAACGTTGCATATAGCGACATGACACCTAATGTCGCATTTAATTTGCGGTTGAACTATTTAGCGACACCATGATCAATGTCGCAGTAATGACCTACGACATCAAACCTTACGTCGCACCTAAGGTCGCAGAAAACAGACCCTTAAAAACACATGATTTCACTAAGTATTTTACCACATGATTTTTACCCGAATTCGAATCTCAAATGCATTTTCACTAAAGCAACATAGTAGAAATAAAAATTTTCCAAACTGACCTGGCAGCTCGACCCTAGCCAGGGGCTCTGCCCCTTGGACCCCGCCAGGGGTTGCCACCCCTTGGACCCCGCTACTAGGGGCGCTGCCCCCGGACCCTCGTACATAATTTCATACCTTATGAAATACCATGAAACAATAAATTACACTTTGAAACATTTCACAAAATGTCTCCAACGTCTCGTGTCGAATTTACAAAATAAACAACGATCGTTCATGAATGAACGAGTAACATGGTTAGATTATTAGCCAACCGCTTTGATTATTCCTACGTTTAGGACGTTAGTGACCTACTTGGGCTTAGGCTTTGCTAGCACTCGAACATACTTAGCTCATCAGGTGAGTTCACAGCCCCGCTTTTACTCTTTTATTGCTTTTAACATGGGGTGGAAAACATAGCCAAACTCTTTTGTTGTCTGTGCAAACTGTTATATGACTGCTTATAGTGCAGTTATACAAACTATTTATGACTGCGGTCAACTATTACAACTGTGCTTATGAAAGGGTATTTCATACAAAAATTATTATCAACAAATGAAAACTATTTTGGTATCTTACCGGAGAACGACCGGTGCAATTTGTATCTAGCTGGAGAACGACCAGCTATGTAACTTACCGGAGAACGACCGGTACAACTGGGTAACTTGTCGGAGAACGACCGACACTAACTTGGTATTTTACCGGAGAACGACCGGTACTGACAGTGTATCTCACCGGAGAACGACCGGTGCTAACTTGGTATCTTACCGGAGAACGACCGGTACAATTTGGTAACTTGTCGGAGAACGACCAACACAAACTTTAAAACCGCTGGAAAATGACCAGCAACATAATTTTAAACACATGATTTGGGTAACATCCCACAACATCTACATTATGGGCAACATCCCTCTACTTATACGTTTGGACAACATTCCCAAACGAACTATTTGATTTTTGGGTCAACAAACTTACTTGAACCTTGTTAAACAATTGTACTCATAAAACCTGTGAATTCACTCAACATTGTTGTTGACTTTTTACTATGTTTTTCAGAAAATTAGTTGCGCACGTAGGACTATCGTTTGCACATATGGAAACTAGGCGACCCGTAAAGCTTTAAGATGCCAACTTTTGAAACATATGGATTTCTTTTATATAACTAAAGTTGTTTTAGTCATATTTACAAAATCTACTTTTGTACAACTTAATCATTTTTACATTCATACGATTCGATAAATCGTAAAACTTTGTAACTATTACTCGTGACATCTTAATATTTATGTTCTGTTGTAATCATATGCTCTGACATCTTAATATTTATTTTAAAGTTACCAATTTAAAATAAACTAATGTTTAACGATCGGGTAAACGAACACGGGTAAAATATCACAATTTGGGACTAAAATCTCCTCCATTTGGCCCCAAAAATCTGCCAACACCACCCCACCCTCATTTTCACCTCATTTTCATTTCACTCTCTCTCACTTCACCCCCATTCTCTCTCAGTTCTCTCTCTAAAAACTCACCAAAAATCACCAAATCACCATCATTTTCTTTGTATTTTCGGAACAACAACAACAACAAAATTCATCATCAACTTCATCTTCAAGATCCAAGCTCAAGATCCACCATTTTCATCACCATCTTCATCACTCACCTAATTTTCGGATTTCACTCGATTTGGTATGAAAAATAACCCTTCTTTCACTTTTCCTTTGTTATTATAGTGTACAATCATGTTACAAGTCATTATGTGAAAGATCTAAACATTTTTGAGTTGAAAATTTGGATTTTCGTCGAACAGCTCGTTATGTCGCACAGGACCGAAAACAGTAATGCGACATAACGTCTTATGTCGCAGTACCACTTCTACGTCGCACTATGCGACATAACGTCTTATGTCGCAGTATCATTTCTACGTCGCACTATGCGACATAACGTCTTATGTCGCACAATTCACTCTACGTCACATACTTGCAACACAACTACTTATGTCGCAGCATTTGCGACACAAATGCTTATGTCGCATTAAATTACGGATGTCGCAGGAATGCGACACAAACCCTGCAATAAAAATCATGTTGTATTTATCACAAACCCTGAAGCTTTTTTCTTTGTCAACAAAGACAACAAAAATCATGTTGTATTTATCACTCCCCTTTGCTGATTAGTGTTGCTGTTGAACGTTTTATAGGTTTCTGACTCTGGACCAACGAGTCTTGTAATCTTACTGAAGCTTTTCATGCAACAAAGACAACATAGAATCTCCCCAAAATGCATCCCCAACATAGAATCTTTTTATCAGATTTCCACTTCAAAATTTGTGTTTCTATGCTTTCCAGTCCCTCCTTAACCTCTTCAAGCGTCTTTTCCTTCTGATCGTCGGCCTCTTTTATAAGTTCTTCAACCTCTGCAATAAAATTACTCTCCGAGATTGTTACAAACCCTGTCACATTTGCATGCTCATACCATCTCTGTGTAAACTTGTACCTTTTTGGCCTAACTCCCATATAACCACTACCCTTTTTGTGTCGATAATAGTTTGCAATATCCAAAGGCTCAACTAGTCTTCTAAACTCAGTGCCCAAATCCACCAACTCATCCCAAACCTCAAATTCATCAGGAAGATCTTTACGCATAACCATCTCAATAACTACATCCCATATTTTAGCCTCTTCCAACCGGTTCACATTTGCCACAAAGTCGCCTTCTTTGTTTTGATCCTTAAAGGCGATGTAATAATCATTATTGCCTTCACCGGGATTATTTTTGTACTTTCTGATTATGTCCAAGAAGTCTTCAATGCTCTTTACTTCAGGTTTAGTTTTATCTTGATGTTTTCTCATGTACTTTTTAATCTGATCCTCGTTTTCTTTCTTTCTCATCTCCGACTCTTGGACAGCCAGTAGACACCATTTTGCACTTGAAGTCTAAAAGAGCATGAATAAAGTTAATTAGTTCAAGAACCCCAAATGCCAGGTATTCAAAAATGAAAAACAAAAAAGAACCCCAAATGACAGCAAGTAGAAGATGATTATTAGAGATTTAGAGGTGACAAAATTGGTGGTGCCGGCATGTTCTATAAGGGGTCAAAACAATATAGTAGTATTTGTATGGATTAGCAATCGGTTTAACTTTTACAAATTACAATTGGTTTTGATATCTTTAAACTCCTTACAAATACAATTGTGTATCATAAATTATATCAAAATGTTTATTATATTTCAATAATAAAAATAGTTTTCTGAATAAAATGATATAGGGGCTCTAGATTTCAAAAGTACACTTTGGGGCTTGTATGACTTTTGACCTTTTTTACATTTGACTCATTATCGATATAACATAACCAAAATATACTAATTCTTAGTAAGTTAGTGTCATTTGCTAATACTAATTATCCATCACTACTCACCTGTTCAAATAGAGCTTTGTTTCTTGTACGAACAGCAGCACTTGTAGTCCCGTTAGATGTGAACAGGTCTTTATTAAGGTCTGTTAGAATAACCGTGTTTTCCAATTGCATTCCTTTCTTGTTCAGTTCTTCTTCATACGCAAAATTTTCAGCCAAACTGTTAATAGCAAATGCTGCTACATCTTGACGTTCATTGGGTAACTGCAAGAAATAGAATAATAATTGTAGAACAGCATTCGGGTTTTTTACAACTAGCTGTTGTCTGGGTGTAACAGAATCATGAGTTTCGTCTTGAGTGCAGAACACAAAGTCTCCAAAGGGTCGGTATGGGGAGACTTTCACAAAGTCAACCGATAACTTCCCCTTTAGAGAACTTGTAGGTTCCATAAGATCAAATGCATCATGGGTTGCAACTGTTGATGCATTAATCAACACATTCTCAAAGAATTCAACTGCTTCATCAGGTTTTACCGATAGATCATGATCAATGGTTTTTTCTGGAGTCTTTTTGTTAAATAATTTGGGAAATTTGGATTTGTGAGGGGTAGAGTTGACCTTTTGGTGTAAGAAATTGAGGATATTTGGTAAATGTTGTTGAATAGATGTCTTAGGAGATAGCATGATACGAGGAACAATGTCATGTTCCATGACAAAATGGGTAAAATGACCACTCCATGTTTCTCGCCGGACAGAATGCGAGAGGGTCTCATCACCGATTAGAGGAGACCCGAAAGTCACACAACCGATTGGAAGTCTGACTTCATGTTTCCTTGCATGTTCGTCAAGCATCCAGAGGGTGGCAAGACTTGCTATAGCCCCACCAGATGAATGTCCAGCGAATAAGATCTTTTTACCTTCCTTCACAGCATTCTCCACCTGGCATCCACGGTCCGACTTTAAACTTAGAGACTTGTGAATTCAAAGTATTCAAGAAGTTTACCGCAAATGTCAACATTACTTATAAGAGGATGTTTGGACGTGGTGCTCAACGATCCAAAACAATGTAGACCGTAGGTCATCAGAACCAAGTATATTATACTGTACTAGGAACTTAAGAAAAGCCAAAATAAGAAAGTCAAATGTACCTCTGATTTGAACCTGGAGTTGCTCAAAAGATCCTTACATGTACCAAGAAATAGTAAGTTGACTTTGGCAAGTCGACCCTCTCCGATACGTAGGAGAGCCGGAAACACTTCAGGATCAATCTCCGCTACTCCAAAATCATCATCATGGTACCATTCGGAGGATGGCCCTTTAAAGGCAATGATAAAAACCTCCGGTAATGATGATGATGAACCAACAACATGTTTCTTGATGTTAGTAAAATAAGGTTGACTGTGTTTATGAACTTCCATGGATAGAAAGTAAGCTGTTTTGATATAGTCATTTGTGAGTCTAAGCTTCACAGATCCTCTGTCTACCTCCATTTCTCCCCAAAAGGATACCAGAAAGCACACGTACGTACAGTTTGTAATTTGTTAGTTGAATGTAGCTTCTTGTTGATTGCCTTTTGCCCTTTATAAGTGTATATTTATATATTTTATATATTATATTATATATAGATGATACAATAATTGTTAAACAAGACCAAGACATTTCGAGGAATCTTAAGTTGGTTCCCCTTTTTCTTTTCATTTTTTAATAGAATAAAATTGCTCTTAACAAAACGATACTTAGAGTCTTATTCCTTTAGACGTTTAATTTAATCAAGTGTTACAGGATTATGGAATTAGCCTGAAGAGTAAATTAAAGATGGCATATGTCGACGACCTTGAGACCGTAGCTTGTTTGGCATCAACAAAAAGATCGAGTTAGTTACACCAATCTATTGCATGGGTGCAAATCCAATCCCACATCGAAAAGCGAAAGATAATTAGGTGTGCATATAAGGTCATGGGCTACTCCACTCCCTCTTCACCGATTCATTTTAGAGTGGAACATCAGTGAGCTTATATGTTGGATATTTAATTTGTTGAGCTAAAGTATCGGTCTTAACATCTATCAAGTTAGTTAATTGAGTTCTAGCGATAAATGGTGTAATAACTAGTTAAATCAGTAAATATTGTTTATTTAAACTAAAATTAATCCGTAAATACTGTGTTAGAATCTTGATTTTGTGGTTTTGTTATCACGTACACCTCGAAGTGGTCACTTGTTGCTACTAGCTCATGGTACTGTCGACGTGCTTCCATGAAGTTTCCATATATAGAATATTAGAATCCCATGGTCTCACCGATCGATGACTTCAACACTACAATATACTCGTAATGATGTTTTGGAAATTGCAAGGTGAATTTCCAAACCCAATTAAGGAGCTACACTTTAATATATTCCTCTGGCTTGTCATGAAGTCGTGATGGGCTCCATAACTTTCACACTGCAAGTCACCTGATTAAAATATGGGTCAGTATTCATATTAAATGGACATTAACCTAATGATATCGAGATGATCTTTCAATTATGAAGTTAGGGGTTTAAATCTTGTGATTTGTGAATGAGACAAATGTATATTCGTAGACTAACGTATATATTTGTGGTAAAATGTGTTATGTGTATATTTTTGCCTTCAACCTTTTACGGTTGATATATGTTTCCCAACATCAACTTGCTAGCATTTACTTGTAGATTTCGATGAAGTTTCCACGGTCATTTATATATTTGTCTTTAACATCAACAAAAGTATCACATTGGAGTATTGGACGACATAGTCATCCAAACACCCAATATTCGATGTTTATATATACTTTTAATCTAATAACTATGAATTATTTCCTATTGGCACAATGCCATGCTACCGGCGGGAATTCGAGTCTCAACAGGTACGCTAACTAGGACTATGGAAGGAAGTCTATTTACCTCACAAATTGAAAAAAAATACAAATGCTTCAATCTTGTCGAGCATATTCCACCACACATACGTTTTTATGTTAATATACTCCACGTACTTCTACTACAATGATATGGTCGACATATATACGTACAATACAAAATGCTAGCTCTACAAGGAACAATTTTCTTCCCATAAAAACTTTAATTAGCTAAGTTAACTAACCCCGTGTCTGAATACCAGCTAGTGCAATGCTTAATATTTTGATTCAAACAATTAAGTTTAATCAAAGGGTTGTAATTCATTAATGGGATAAGTACTTAGAAATGCATCCAACTTATCCTGAATGTCTATTGTAAGTATCATATTTATGGGAGGTGTATTTAATGCATCAAACTTTCAAAAATAGTTATTGTATGTATTTTGCTGATGTATCGTCATTTTAAGATGCCACGTGGCATCCTTAGAAGATGACACGTCATCGACATATCAACAAAATACATACAATAACCGTTTTTTAAAGTTGGATGCATTAAATACATCTCTCATAAGTATGATACATACAATAGATATTCAGAACAAGTTAGATGTATTTTCAGGTACTTAACCCTTGATCGATGAGTTATTGGAAAGAGATATCTAAATATCTAATGGACATGAATTATGTTCATAACACAAAAATCCAAAATAAACAAGAAAAATCTCTGTTTTCTTGGAATTGGATATTCAAAGGGACAAAGTTTTGTCTTTATTTACTACTTTAATTATATTTCGATGCCTTTTCATATGTATCCATCAATCGACTCAATAATAGTCGTCATCGGCATATCGTTACATTTTGAGCTGAGTTAATACAAAGAACAAAGACATATTCGAAACGCGTAAGTTTTTCTACCGATCGTATGGTATAGGCATGATCACCCTTTCTATTATAAACATTTATCAAACATTTTCTTCATCCTCACAATATTAAGGCAATACCATAATCTTAGTTTTTTTTTGTTTTTTTTTATTTTTTATTGAACTTTTTTTACCCACTATGGTAAAAGTTCATAAAAATCTAAATTGTGCTCTAAAATAACATTGAAAACGTGGATTGATTTCAAATCTTTTTTCACATTATTAGTGAAAAAAATCTATTTTTTTTTCAAAATAAAAGTGAGTAAGACCGTTCCCGATCGATGGTTACGTCGGTTTCAACCGATGAAACTAACGTCAATGGCACTGAGACGGTCAGCCGTCAGTTTCAATCGACAGAACCAACGCCATGGCACTGAGTCGTCGATTAGCCGACACTCCATCGGCTTGGTTGGTGTGGGGTCGGTGGGGTCCACTTATGAGCCGTATGAAGTAAAAAAAATTTGAAATCTATAAAACAAACGGATATAATGCCGTTTTTCAAAATAAATTTAATTAATTTTGAAAAAACTCAATTTTTCACTATAAATACACACCACCTTTCACCCATTTATTGACACTACAATTCACCACAATCTTAATATCTTTTATACATACTACACATCACAATACTCCTCACTACACCATGTCTAAATACATCAAATCCAAATCAAATGAACAACAAAAACTTGAAAAAGATAGGTGGCAAAACTTGTTAAACAATCTGATACCAAACCAATCAACACTTATGGGCTCGTTTTCCTCTCTTGTTTTCCCTCTCAATCAAATTACCCCTCCCCCTCTTAACCTACGGGATTTGCACAATTCGCACCCATTGCAAATCCTTACTCCATTTCACCCGACGACTTACGAAATAACTACCAACATCAAGGGTGGTACCGCCCAATAATTTTCCCAAAATCAACATTGGTCACCAAGCCCATAATTTTTCCAATTTTCACATTATTCACCAAACACACCAAATCCATCAAATGCTAACTTTTCCGTACCTGAAACACAACGATTGCTAGAACATTCGAACGAGGACGAAGGTGAACCCGAACCCAATCCCAAGACTCAAACCGACAAAAAAGGGAAACATGTTCAAGTTTGGTGGACCGATGAGGAGGCAAACATATTGGTGGAACGGTAGATACATTGTTCCAAAAATAGCGTTCAAGGAAACTCTCAATGAGAGTTTTTAGAATAAAGTCCACTCAGGTTACAGTTCCCTTGTGCCCACTACACGTAACGAAACTCACTCACGAGCAAATGGAATAAATTTTTTCACTCCACAACAATATTTCAAGCCATATACAAACAATTTTCCGAAGTTTACCCTCAAAGTGGTGCCAACGACAAAGACGTTCTAAACACGCCCATAAAGGTTCTAAGATTACGAGAATTGTTGTGACATACTAAAAAAGTACCCAAGATTCTTTTTGAGCCGGGGTCATGAGCAACAAACGTTAATTCCAACCCGAACCCGAAGCCACTGATCTTCACGCGAACAATTTTCGCGATGTCTTCGTCTCTTGAAGCAAATATGAGAACGTTATTCCGAGACGATCTAATACATCGTCCATCAGGTCGAAAGTTGACCAAAAGTTCGGTTTCATCAGATGCCGGTTCATCTTCAAGAATAAGTATACATTCTGAAAAACTTGAAATCCTTGAAGCGGTTAAAAATATCACCTTAATGTCACAAAAAACTATAACCACAATTACCGAGTACAATATAAAAAATGCGACCTACAAGGCGTTAAGCTTTCTTTGTAAAATAATTCCAAAACGGGCCTAAAAAAGGAACTCAAATTGATCAAAAAAAAGAAAAGAAGTTGTGGAACAATATCAAGACACGTACGAGGGACTAGATTCGGAAGAAGATGAGGACGAAGCCGAAGAATCGAGCTCGGATTAGACTATCTTTATTTTAATTCTAGTGTTTTAATTTAATTATTGTTTCATTTTTTATTTAATTATTGTAATGTATTTTTTTATTTATTGTAATGATTTATATTAAAATTATTGTAATGGTTTTTATTTTAAAGAATTGTGTTTTATTTAAATTATTATATTTTGAATGGTTGAATAATTAGTTAGTGGGTCCTTAAAAAAAGTGACGGAAGCTAAGACTGATAGTAAGGGCCTGTCATTTTCTGTCAATTGTGACGTGGCGTAAACGTGACATGTCGATTTCCGTCAGTTTCTTTCCTCGATCTGTTGGGAATGGTCTAAGTTGCGTAAAGTTTTATAAGACTAAATTAAAATATTTTACAATATATACGTATGAATAATGTGTTTGACATTAGAAACATGACAATATCATATTTTCATCATGCACATATGTGCAAACAAATTTAATTCTAGTTTACATGTCAACTGTTCAATTTGTGTTATGTTTCGACCCATTGTATTCATATCGATCGGTCTTCACTCATGGGAACTTGTATAACAAAGAGGGGTCGAAGTTTCTTCTTTACAACAAAATAGCCGCAAGATAAATAAGAGTTTACTTCTTTAATCTTTTTATTTCCCTGATTTGGTTATGTATAATGACATTGGTTAATCTACTATTAGTTATATATGATTATACGGTGCAATTCTCATAAACAATAATGTGATGGGCCGTGGTTTGGCAATGGATCGGATATGGATTGGATGATGTCATATTCACATCTATATCCATTTAAATATTTTCGTCCATATCCATATCCATATGTATTTAATTTCAATTCATCCATCCATATCCATATCCGATGAATTAAACGGGTTAATGGATGTTCGTTGAATGTTAAAAAAAGTTAAAAATTTTCTAATATGAAATAAAACCAACAAATATTGTAACAAAAAAATAAATATAGCGTAACATACTGAAATCTATTCACAAGAGCGTGTTACAATTGTCGTCAATGAAGCATAATTGGTTACAATTATAAGTAAACATAAATTTTTAATAAATGTATCTCTATGTTTATCGGTTAATCACACATATTTTGATCGTCATTTATCGTGGATTGTGACTTCACTGTATGATCGGAAGTAAAACTTTACTCAACGCGATATATTTATGGCTTAAGTCATAAATTTTAAATATTTAATAACACATTAATAGTTTATGGTTTATATATATGTGGATATGTAAATATATGTGTATATACCTATATATGTATATGTATATGTATTTCGGGTTGATGGATAAATCCATGGGTGGAAACTTGTCATCCTATCGATCCACTATTCATCCACATCCATACCCATATCCACTATTCATCCATTTAAACCGTCAATATCTATCTTTAAGTTGATGGATCGGATTGATATCCACTGGATCAGGTGAACATTGTCATCCTCACGTGACGCGTTGATTCCTCAATTCTCATAAACAATCTCATTCTCATTTGAACCTCACTCTCCAGTATAATATATATATATATATATGTATGACATACTTTAAGAAGCATAACATTAATCATTGACACACTAAAATTTGTATAGAATATAAAAAATTAAAAAGTACGTACTAGTTGATTACATATTGCCAAAAACCTAAGTTGTGACATGACTAACATGTCCAATATAAGTTGGAAAGTTAATTAATCAATCAACTAATGTGGAAGTTGCACACTCTTTATATTGTTGTACATATATAAAGATTAATAATTAATTACTTGCTATACATGCAAGTTGACTAATCAATTTGTAAGGGGCCCCGATTAGATTTGATAAATCTCACGGAGACCTGATCTCGACAAATCGTTTTGATGGTAGGGGCCTCTTTTTATTTCCTTTGTTTTTAACGTTACCAAAGATTCTTCTTTAATATATCACTCCAACATCACACGTTTATTTTAACCACTTTTTTTCCCATTTATTTTTTTCTTCTCCGAATTCAAAATGGGGTTTAAATGATCGAATTTCAAATTTTAACGATTAAAAGTTTTGGTCGGTAGATGTAAGTATAAATGTACTCATAAAAAAGTCAGGGAAAAAAGAAATAAATTAATTTGACACTAAATAAAATGATTTATAATCACTTAAAAAACCTATACTATGTTTTCATGGTCAAATATGTGAACTTGTAATGGTAAATAGTTCTCATTAGGTACCACACACATATATATAAATGTTTCTGGATTTATAGGTTTGGTCCAAATTGTAATAAACTTTAACTGTAAAAATATTTAAGCATTCATCGGTTAGATCAAGTTATCAACAAATTTTTTCAACGACAAGTTTAAAGTACTACAATCTAGCTCGTTTTGATATCGATTCTTGAGGTGAAGGTGAAGGCGGTGGAGATGGGATTAGCTCATTGCAATCTATAGATTCTAGACACAGTTCAGATTTTCTCTTATGGGTTCGTATCCTGTCTATTTCCTCGGCCCCAGACCTAAGAATTGAGTCTTTCAAGCGTTTGACATCGGAAAGCTTCACCGGTTTTAGTATGTATTCTTCAGCTCCTTCTTCTAAACATCTGTTTGAACATCAAGTGGAAACCAAGAGTTACGGAATGTATATACATTACATGATTCAAAGAATACGTCCAACATTATCATCACGTCCTTATTAGATTTCTAACGGTTTTAAGATATACCTTTAACATATTTAACATTTAACATAAATATTTATAATAAAATACAATAAAATAAAAAGGATAACGTTCCTTTCACGATTATAATATCGATCGATCGTATAATAAAAGAATAAGACTATATATATACCTCGTTTCAAATTAATACTACTGGTCGTACGTACACTAAATCAGTTTTATTCAGAACTGATAGATATATAAGATCGATCGAAGAGATTGAAATTGTCGTACCGATCAATGCGTGTTACACTGTTCTCAGATGACATGATCACCACTGGTATCTCTTTCAGTGTTGATGATTTCTGTTAAATATGTATATATATGCTAATTAACTTCCATTTTCACAAAAAAAAAAAAATAGAAAAAATAATAATAATCAGACATGAAACATCCACAAACCTTAATTTTCTTAAGGAGCTCAAATCCTGTCATTCCAGGCATCGAATAATCTGTCATTATCAGATTTACCTTCGAATCCTGCCATTTAACCAACCAAATTAAATTATTTGAAATACAACTTTAGTTTGTACGTAGTATAAAATAACTAATATGTAAGTGAATCAACTAAAATACTCTTAATAAACGTAGTAATTTAAACGTCCTTCAAATCTGACATAATCAACTTACATCGAAAGAAGCAGGTTGGTTCTCTTCGTCTAACCCTAAATATTGTAACGCTCTACTTCCGCTTTCAACTACCGTAACTGTAAAAAATTCACATAATTCTCAAAATTGAATGATAAAATTCGGCAAAATGAAAATTTTAATTTTTTGAAAATGTAGGTACCTTTGAAGGAAGAGATTCGTAGAAGCTTTTCGATAACTTTTCGATCGATATTGCTGTCATCGACGGCGAGAACATGCAACTCTTTCCGGTCACTAAGGGTGTCCATTTGAGAAAATGGTCGTAAAAGTGAATGATAAATGTAAAAAAAGTGTATTATATTTATAATATATAGAATCTAGGATAGTATAGTATATAGTAGTGGGACATGAGACAATATACCGAAATGGGAAAATAGCGGTTTGATGAGATCGATCGAGTAGTTGAGAGAAATGAAAAATTGGCATTTATAGGGTGGGTAGCAAAATCTACTTTAAACAATCAAAAAGATTAAAAGCGAAGATCTTTGAGATCTTTCCCAAATCTATAAATCATGATCCCACTTGTTGTCTCATTAATTTGTCACCTATTTCATACTATTTCTTTCTTAATTTTTTAATTTACCCCATTTGCGCCAATATTGATATACTTTAATTGTTTATTATTTTATTATAAGTATATTCAAAGTATTATACCGTAAATTGGTATTACAATCAAATGATATTGTGATTGTGATGTAATACATCCACTAGAAGTACAAAAAGTGATAACTGATTTAATAATAACTATATATAAATTAGAGTTATAGTAGTACTAGTATATTTGAACCAAAAGGTCGATAACCGTCAGCTCAGGTTGCTCCATAATTGGTTGCATATTCATAATATTGGGGTATACCAACCTCATAGGAAGTTCTGATCATGTGGTCGTCAAGAAAAAACCATGTCATGCAACTGAAACAATTAATATTGTGGTCGTGGTAAATATGATGGTTAAAATCGTACGTTTACGAGCAAAGCTGGATATAGTATTGTGGTCGAAACATAATAGTAGAGTATGAGTTTCTGATCAAAGAGGCTGCTAATTAAACAATCCTAGCTCCGTTTATGTGGAGTTGAGAGAAAATTCAGAAAAACATTAAAATACGAGTAACTTTTCTAAGTAAAAGGAAATGATGGTTGATGCATGCACATTGCACATCATCATATTTGTTTGAGTGGTGACAACACAACCAATTGTGGTCCGTAATATTGACAAGTCAACAAAACATACCCAAAATTCCTATTTAGACACAATCATTTATTCTCACACTATTCAAGATCTTCCTCATTATAATATTTTTAAATGACCAACAGCTTTTTTTTTCGATCTTCGTATAAAATATGTACATACGGTAATTTTCATTATTGTATACACTTTTAGTAGCTATAGAAAATAAATGTCAAGTAGATGATAATATATAATTCTGATACGAAAAGACGTTTATAGTTAAGAAGAACGCGGGAAAAACTTCAAGATGATCCGTGATTTTTCCTCCTAATAATCGGTTATAGATTGGTAATGTATTATCACTTTTGTTTCAATTTTGGTGAATTAACTTTACTATCAATGTGGGTAATGCACCGATAAAAAGTGTTACATATTAGCAATGTACTCTGGATATGTGTTTCAATATTGATAATGTTACACTTTTACAAAGTACGTTACCTATATTGGTAATAAAATTAGTTCGTTACATGTATTGGAACAAAATTGAAAGTAAATTATCAATCTATGGCCCTAATAAAGAACGGAAAAATTGGAAAGATAATAGGTTTATTATTTTGTTATGCATTAAACTTTACATTTTTTACTATTTTATGAGATATGATTTCATTTGTTCTAAATATCGTCTATTGTATGTGAATTTTCCTTTTTGGGTTAGGCAAAAAAAAAAAAGAAACTTTCATATTTTACCCTTACTCAAAAAGGAAAGTTTATATACAACAAGAACAAACTATATTTACAAGTTCAACAGATATAATAGAATTTTTTAAACTTCGACTCATACAATAGTAAAAGTTATAAAATTGAATACTATAACGAAACAATAAAGCCAAAGATAATTATAATAATTCTCCATTTTTTCTAATATTTCAATTTCATATCACAAGTTTAAACAATCAAGAAAACTGCTTCTAATTCCACTTTCCATATACATTTTTGGGGTTAGTGCATAAAAATGCAATTAACTATGACCTGACATTCATAATGTGTATCCAACTATTCGAACATACATTGTATGTATCAAACTCTTTAATTCTTGTTATTGTATGTATTTTGGTGACATGTCAACTTGTAAGGATGAAAAGTAGCACCTTATATATAGATGACACGTAGAAAAAATATCGAAAATTATATATAATAGCATGAAATAACTATTTCCTTACATACAATGAAAACTCAAGTAGTTAAGTACACTACAAATGTCAGTGCATAGCTAAATGTAGGGGTGTTCAAAATATGCGAACCCGAAATCGATACCCGATTATCCAAAATACCCGTACCGAAAATACCCTAAATTTCGGATACCCGAAATTTCGGGTACCGGAAGTTCGGATACCCGAAAATTCGTGTTCGGGAATTGGATAGTAATCTTCAAAAAATTTGGGTATTCGGGTACCCGGATAGCCGAAAATTCCAAACTTTTTTTTATATAATATTTTTATGTTGGGTATAATTGGTTTCTTGTCATTGTTACCGTATTCATGTGTATCCCAGTAACGCAAACACATTAGCTTGGCTTTCATTTCCAACATTTTATACATATATATATGTGTATAATACATCTTATTACTAGTTGCAAATATTAATTTTGCTTAGAGTATTAGTGAATCTGATTATTGTTTTACTAGGAGGTAGTAAATCAAAGACAATCTTGCATAAAAAAAAAAAACTTCGGGTATCGGATTACCCGATATCCGTACCCGAAATTTCGGGACGGGAATTGGGTAGTGGAAATCATTATACGAAACGTTCAGGTACCCGAAATACCGGGTACCCGAAGTTGAACACCCCTAGCTAAGGGTGGCAATTCGGGTTGGGTCGAGTTGGCGGGTTCGGGTTGGCGGGTCAAAAATGGTCAACCCGAACCCAACCTAATTTTAAAATCGGGTTGGGTATTTCAACCCAACCCAAAACCCGACAACCCGAACTCAACCTGACCCAACCCGAATTGCTAATAATTCAACAAATTTTCACGTTATTTTCGAGTTTTCAGATCAGTTTTGGGTCAGTTAAGTCACATTGATCAATCTTTAAAAAAATGCATCATTTATAAGCATTTATAATTATAAAATTTCAAAATTAATAAAAATAAATATTATATCAATTTGAATTGATCATCAAAACATCATTAATTCACTAACTTATATCAAAATGTAAAGATATCAAAGAAAAAAATTTCTAAATCAGTAACTGTAAAGGTCTAAATTATGTGTTATATTTAAATTAAAATAAATTTATAATGATATTAACTGAATTTCGGGTTGTCGGGTTCAACCCAAAAATGCATTTGCTGACCCAGACCCGACCCAAAAAAATATCGAGTTGGTGGGTTTCGGGTTGATGGGTTGGCGCCTCAAAAATCCTGACCCTAACCTTATAATATTTGAGTTGGGTTCGTGTCGGATTTCGGGTTCACGGGTTGGTTGCCAGCCCTACCCCTAGCTAAATGTATTTTTTTTTTCTAGTTAACCTTATATTTTTTTCATTCAACGAGTTGGGTTGGCAATAAAGTATTTAAGGGGGTCCTTTCCACCCTTCCTCTTTCTTCATCACAAATTCTCCATCACAAATTACATTTGGGCCTCGCTCTTTTTCTTTTTGTTTCAATCCTGTTATCAAAGAAAACAAACAAGTTTACAAAACCTATGAAAACATACATGCTAAAAAAAATCATTTCATGACATGCATTCAAGTAACTTTTTACATGTGTATGTGTCTCATTTATTCGCCAACATGCCATCTATCTCTCTATCTCGGCCTCCGTTTAGCATCACATATCGATACGGAGAACATTTTGATTGCTTGGTGCAAGTTCATTTAGAAATGAAGGCAACTAGCCTGGATATAACGTACTTGTATAATTGTGTAACTATAATTATATGATAGTGAGATTTCGATCTTTTAGTAGTTACATACTTGAAAAGAGAGAGTATCATTATGTAGAACTAACAATATCGACCTTGAAATAGATATCATTACTTATTATATAAGAAAACCACATCCATTAATTTATGGACACATAGGCATTTAAATTGTGCCATGTGTCATCAACTACATAATAATAATAATAATAATAATAATAATAATAATAATAAAAATAATAATAATAATAATAATAATAATAATAATAATACGGAGGAGTAATAATAATAATAATAATAATAATAATAATAATAATAATAATAATCATTATTATTATTATTATTATTATTATTACTACTCCGTATTATTATTATTATTATTATTATTATTATTATTATTATTATTATTATTATAATTTACATATTCTAATTGTTTAGAGAAAAATATACATTTTCTTAGTCTCTTAATCGTTTTTTGTAACATAATTTTATCGTAATTTTAATTACTAGAATATAGAAACACTTATTAACACTTCAAAAAGGAACAAAAACATACTTAACTTTAACCTCAATCACTTTAAATCCATTCAATAAATGATAAAACATAAAACTTAATCATCTTCTTAATACTTAAAACTTAATTCTAAATATAAAGTAAAGTATAAGCGGTGCACATAAAATTCTCTTTATACCACTTTTTTTTTATATATATAATATCACCTTTAAATTTTTTGAATTGACACATCAACATAATTTTTTTAGCAAAAGACTTTCACTATTCTAATATATCATTTTCTTACTGAAATACAATGTCTTAGACATAAACAAAAATACATCAACTCATGCAAAAGATACGAAATAATTATCTAAATTTATATTTATTTTGATTTTAGTTTGTTCAAATATTTTCAGGTTTTATTATAATGGTATGTTTGACCACTTTTCTTTTGAGTCTTCTAAAATAATATAACATATTATAGAGACTTATTGATTATTTAAACATTATTATTGGGCGTGATCAATGGTTGATGATGGACTTTCCTTCTTGCCACACAAATGAGGGTTGCCCCTTCTGAACCTTACCCTATTGTTGTCATAAATTTTGTGATAATTACTTGATCAAATTTTCTGGTTAAACTGACAAATATATATCATGCATTATCTCGAGTGTCTTTTATAGCAGATCGTGGTGTGCCGTGCTTGGAACGACCCGAAAACATAACTAGTATCAATACATGACACACGACATTAATCATTGATCTCACATTTTTACTAAGAATAAATTTTAGGGAAATTAAAAAAAATGTCACTTTTCTTTCAAGTATATATCGTTTTGCCCCTCGAATTTTTTTTGACGATATGCCCCTTCCATTCGTAAATCGTAAATTTGCTTTTGCGACCAGTGCATTTGTTTTTGCGACTCGTGCACGTGACCGAGTCGCTGACGGCGTTTGAGGCCTTAGCAAATGGCAAATGGTAAATTTGCGATTTGCCATTTGCTATGGCACTGAATTCTCGGGAACGTGCAAAACGACTCGGAGATCGCAAGTATTTCTCGGGGTATAGGTAAATCGCAAATTTGCGATTTGCGATGGCACTAGGTGTCTCGGCTACGGCTCGGTTAGTGAACAGCTCGCAAAAGCAAATAACGAAATCACAAATTTGCTTTTGCGATTTTATGGGGTATATTGTCAAAAAAAAATTCGGAGGGCAAAAAACGATATATACTTGAAAAAAATGTGGCATTTTTTTAATTTCCCAAAATTTTAACACATTTTCCACTCAACATTTTAGGTCTACAGTCAATGTGAGAGTACTCGTATCTAAAACATTTTTTAATTAAAGAGTTCAAAATTCTCACTAGAACATAAAAAGTAGTTGCCCTTATGCGCGATGTTCATTCGAACATTGAAATTTAAGTATAAATTTGAGAGGACTGTTTCAATGTTCAACTCGAAGTTCAATTGGGCCCACAAAAATTTGGAATCAATCATAATAAAAGAAAAGAAAAGAAAAAAAGTCTCTTGCCTCACCTTTTAATTTGGCATGCTGACACTGACGGGATGTTGTGAACGCTGGCAACCGATGTTTAATGCCGATGGGATGTTGTGAACGCTGGCAACCGGTGTTTAAGGCTTTTAACGCCGATAGTTTGCCCTCACTCCCTAATTCCCTATGCTCTTATAGACTTTAATTTTGCACTAAACTACTAATACTGGAACTAATCAACTAATTGATGAATTTGAACCTCTTCAAATATAAATGCCCACATTCTGGCCCACGTTAGCAGCATAACAGAAACGTTGGCCCAAAATATAGCCCAACAAGTCCCTAAGATTTGGGACGTGTTAGTTGTTACACTATACATTTTTTGAACTTGTTTTATTCCAAGTTTACGATTTTGACCCCTAATTGAGTAATTTCTCTGTCTTATATGTTGGTCATGTCTTTCTATTTACTTACATATTCTTTAAATCCTTTATTTATATGTGCTCTGTTTTGGGGTGTTTCACTATTTTTGTTTCTTTATATCTTATGTATTTCATATTAGAAAACAATGGGCTCTTTAATTGATTATTATTATTATAGGAAATGTGTGTAAGTTGATAAAAAGTTGGTCATGTCTTTCTATTTACTCGTATATTTTTTTAAGTATGAAAAATAAGCGGAATCAGATTAATAATGGATACTCGTATGTTTTTTTTTTAAAAAAATAAAAAATAAAACTTGCAGAAATGATGAGATTTGTTGGTAAGCTAGTATCTATAATCTATAACTAGATATATAGTTTGTTTATTGAACTACTTTTTCACCAAATTAAACAAAGTTGGCCTTACCCCCGGCTTTAATCTTTATCCCTTGCGTGGATCATGTGACCAACTTTTTATTCCAAGATCCATCTTTAATTCCCCTACTTTAACATATTCATCTTCCCCGGCATCCTAATTTCTTTTACAAGATTAATTACCCTAATTTCAAAAGCTAAATAAACATTAAACTAAAAACTGCTAAAAAGACTATTCTCATACAATATCATCTTTATCCTAGTCTTCTTTCTACCAGTTAACAACAGAAAATATTGCATCGAAAATAAAGTTACAATGACATATTGTGCGTGGTACTTCATGATGCTGTTAGAATATAGCCAATAACTATAACAAATTGTCATACAATTGCGGAAGCGAATAAACACGTATTTATAATTAGTTAAGATAGAAAACGAGTACCTTTTAGCTAGCTCCAAATAATCGTTTAGTAAAACGAATAGGTTTCACAAATGGTAAAACCCTCTAGGGTTGCACGCACACCACCTTCACAACACAATAACGATGCTAGTCGAACTACACAAGTAATAAAACTTAAAACTCTTTCTCTCTTGTTTTTTTTTTCAATTGAAAAGTCAACCAAATAAAACAACCCTTGGTTGTTTATCTACGGCTCACCAAAGGGAGAGAAAAAGAGAAGGATTTTATTATTAGGGTATTGTGTGTGTATTTAGGATACCAATAACCCTAACTTAGGCTTTGTATTTATAGGCTTATTTAGGTTTTTGAGTTGTATATGGATACTTAGAATCAGCCCATATAAAACCCAATACAAACCTAATTCAAACCCAATACAAGTTTCACTCACTTAACATTTAAGTCCCTCAAGTTTAGTTTATATTAAATGTGTATAATAATTAATACATTATTAATTATTAATCGTGTCTAAATGATTAAGTGCGCGCCCCCCATAGGCTCATTAATTTCCGGACATGCTTAAGTCGTGTACATATATACCAACAGCTCCCACTTGGACATGTCTTAAGCAATAACATTGGTTAGCGTCTAGCAACACTCCAATGTTCCCAGAAATTTCTGAGTTTCGTTTCATAAAGTCTCAGATAATGATTTCATCATTTACAATCCCTTTGTTTCAGATACCGGTGTTAATCATGAGTATGGATCAATGTCATTTCATGATTTAACTGTTCTATTTTTCATTTCATGTAATTAATCAAGATTACAAAATGAATCGAGACACATCTAGATTTCATTTTGGTATGGCCATACACACATCTGATTAATAACTAATGAGTGGCCTAGAAGTATCATTCTTCAATAACGTATTGAAGGAACAAATTTTGTATTGACTGCACGTGTCAGTCATGCATTTCACTACACTTCTGAAAATAGTCCTGTGTAACTACCATTTACGAATAGTTAGAACCATATCAAGAAGATGCAATCCATACACGCTGAACCTACTTGCATCTCAAGTCTAAGGATTCAATAAATAATCATTTTCGAATATTCCTTAATGACGACGATCCATAAAGTAATAACTCGATAATTTGGGGAATCCGATATGCATCTGTATGAATATCATGTGAGTTTAGTGAGACCCTTTCTGACTAATCACTCAGATATGTCTTAGTTTGACTATATTCCCATAGAGTCAATCGACATTAGATAATTTAGAATAATACTAAATTATTCAAGGATTAAACATGCAAAAATGAGATACACTAATATTTAAATAAAATAAACATACCAAGTACTTTATTTCATTAATAAATAAAATGTTTTACATCTCATATCCAAATACTAATCACAGAATTACATGGGATAACTAGCTAGACGAAGTCCTATGCCTTCAGCATGTTCAGTAAGCTTTGCTCTCGATAAAGCTTTAGTGAACGGATCAGCTAAGTTATGTTCTGTGCGAATTTTGAGTAACTTGATTTCACCTAGTTCGATTTGCTCTCGAACATAGTGAACTCTCCTTTGGTAGTGTCTGGCACCTTTCTGAACTCCAGGTTCATTGGCAATTATGATTGCACCGGAATTATCACAATATAATTCCATAGGTGATTTATTTAAGGGAACCACGCTGAGCCCAGAAATAAACTTTCTAATCCAAACAGCTTCCATGGCGGCTTCCGAGGCAGCAATGTACTCAGATTCTGTTGCAGACATGGCAGTAGTAGTTTGCTTCTTGCTTTTCCAATCTACTGCTCCTCCATTTAAGGTGAAGACGTATCCTGACTGAGATTTCATATCATCTTTGTCAGTCTGAAACCCAGCATCGCAATAACCAGTTACTTTAAGCTCAGCTGCAGGATTTCCCCCATAAACCAGAACCATATCTTTAGTAGATCTCAAGTACTTAAGAATGTTCTTAACAGCAGTCCAGTGTCTCACTCCTGGATTCTGTTGAAAACGACTTACAATATTTTGCGCAAACGCAACATCAGGCCTAGTGCATCTTACAGCATACATAATAGATCCTACAGCCGAAGCATAAGGAACATTTTGCATTTGCTTCACCTCATCAGGTGTAGACGCACCTTGTTTACTACTTAAGTCAAGCTTTTCGAGCATTGGAATATTCCCTCTCTTGGAATTTTCCATCCTAAATCTCTTTAAGATTTTATCAATATAAGCTTTTTGACTTAAACTAATCATCCGCTTTGACCTATCTCTATAGATCTTGATTCCGAGTATAAATGCCGCTTCTCCTAAATCTTTCATAGCGAAACATGTTCCAAGATAGGATTTTACATCTTGTAACATTGGAACATTGTTTCCCATGATTAATATGTCATCGACATACAAGATCAGAAAAGTAACATTTCTCCCACTAGCCTTGAGGTATACACATGGCTCATCTTGGTTTTGAGTAAAACCAAACTTTTTGATCTCATCGT
Organism: Pseudognaphalium luteoalbum; assembly: GCA_963422505.1. Lineage (NCBI taxonomy): Eukaryota > Viridiplantae > Streptophyta > Magnoliopsida > Asterales > Asteraceae > Pseudognaphalium > Pseudognaphalium luteoalbum. Next base: position 7,059,400 of record OY730193.1, on the reverse strand, counting down.
CAAACCGTTTATTCTAACTTCTAGACGCTTGCTTGAGTCCATAAATGGACCTTTGAAGCTTGCATACTTTGTTGGGATGAGATGGGTCAATAAAACCTTCAGGTTGATCCATATAGACCTCTTTCTTCTAGATAACCGTTTAAGAAGGCAGTCTTGACATCCATTTGCCAAATCTCATAATCATAGTACGCAGCTATGGCTATAAGAATCCTAATAGCTCGAATGTCTGCCACAGGAGAGAAGGTTTCTTCATAGTCAATTCCGTAGACTTGAGTATAACCCTTCGCTACAAGACGAGCTTTGTAGGTGTGTACATTTCCATCCATGTCAGTCTTCTTCTTGAAGATCCATTTACACCCAACGGTTTGAGCATTGGGTGGAAGATCAACCAAGCTCCAAACTTGATTATCTTTCATGGATTTCATTTCCACTTTTGTAGCTTCAAGCCATTTTGCAGATTCTGGATCTGTTAATGCAGCTTTGAAGTTTTTAGGTTCATTTAAATCCCCTAATACATGCTCCTCAGTTTCTACATTTAAACATAACTTCTCGGGAGCACGTATAGTTCTATTGGACCTACGAAGTGGAACCTCATCATCATTTTGAACCTCAAGACTTTCTTGTTCAATTTGATGACTACTAGTGTCTTCAGAAGGTGATGCATCTTCTTGAATTTCTTCAAGTTCTACCGCCCTCCCACTGTCTTTTTGAAATACGAGATCCTTTTCAAAGAATTCCGCATATCTCACAACTTTGACAGTGTGTTCAAAAGGGATATAGACGTAGTAACCCATCGTTTCCTTTGGGTATCCTACAAAGATACACTTAATAGATCTTTGCTCGAGTTTGTCAGGCGTGTCTCTCTTTACCATCGCCTCACATCCCCAGACCTTTAAGTAAGACAAATTAGGGACCATCCCATGCCACAATTCATGTGGTGTCTTATCAACCTTCTTGGTTGGAACCATATTGAGAATGCGTACAGCAGTCTCTAGAGCATAATCCCAAAATGATAGAGGTAGAGTTGTAAGGTTCATCATCGATCTAACCATGTCTAACAAGGTTCGATTCCTCCTCTCCGACACCCCATTATGTTGTGGTGTATATGGAGGAGTAAGCTGTTGGACGATTCCACACGCCTTTATATAATCCTTAAACTCTTGGCTTAAGTATTCACCACCTCGATCCGAACGAAGGATCTTGATGGTTTTTCCGAGTTGATTTTCTACTTCATTTTTAAACTCTTTGAATGTTTCAAAGACTTCATGTTTATGCTTCAACAAGTAAACATAACCATAACGACTGAAATCATCCGTAAAGGTTATGAAGTAGCTAGCACCTTTTCTAGACACATGTCTAAGTGGGCCACAAACATCGGTATGTATTATCCCAAGAAGATCAGAAGCCCTTTCCACTTGATGTGAAAAAGGTTTCTTTGTCATTTTGCCAGATATACAAGACTCGCATTTATCAAATGATGCATCATCACTTGATTTTAAAAGACCTTCACGTTGAAGTCTTTTAATGCGGTCTTTGCCTATGTGAGCAAGACGACAGTGCCATAGATAAGAAGATTCCAAGTTAGGCTTGGCTCTTTTATTGCTAACATGATACATAGAATTATAATTTGAAACACAACCACGCATATCTATTTCATAAATACCATTGCAAGGAATAGCATCAAAACAATGAACATCATTTTTAGAAACAGAAATACCATTATCAGTAAACGAGTTTACATAACCGTTGTCTTTCAAAAGAGAAACTGAAACAACACCTCTAGTAATAGAAGGTGCGTAATGACAATTGTCTAAACAAATTACTAAACCAGAAGGTAAAATTAAATCATAATTTCCAATTGCTTCCACAGCTGCTGGCAGACCATTGCCCACTGTCAGTTGCAAAGCTCCTGGCTTCAGTTTCCTTCTTCCTCTAAGACCCTGTAAGGTATTACAGATGTGAGTACCACAACCAGTGTCATATACCCAAGAGTCATGTTTAGAAAAAGAAAATAATTCTATGGTGAAGATACCTGAAGTACTGGCAATATTGCCAGCCGCTTGCTTCCTCTTTTTCATCAACTCGGCAAGATAGTCAGGACAGTTCCTTCTCCAATGCCCCACTTCACCACAGTGGTGGCATACCTCATCTTTTGCCGGATGCTCTTTCTTAGCTGGAGGAGTCTTCTTGGGTTTGGGAATACGAGCAACAACTTGCTTATTCTTTCCTTTCCCTTTCAGATTTCCTTTAGCAGCTTGCGGCTTCTTCTGGATTCTACCCCCTTTGATCATCATCACAGTGGGAGTTTCAGCTTTCTTGGGAAGGTTTTTCTCATACTCAATGAGCATAGAATGAAGTTCAACTACGGTCTTATTCATACTATGCATGTTATAATTGCGCACAAATCCCTCAAACTCTTTGGAAAGAGAACAAAGGATTAGTCCAATTGCAACAGGCTGATGATAAGCATAGTTGAGCCTTGCCAAGTGCTCCAAATAGCTCTTCATTTTAAGAACATGTGGACTGACTGGTTTTCCTGATTCATGCTTACAAGAATGTAGTTTTTGAACAATGTCAAACAACTCCACTCCTGCTTGCTTTTCGTACAATGACCTTAACTCATTTATCATATCAAATGGGCCATGGAACTCAAATTGCTCTTTTAGCTCGGGCGACATGCTTGCGAGCATCAAGCAAGCAACATCATTGTAACGATCATAAGCAGCAGAATACTCTGCCTTTTGCTCATTAGTAGCATTTTCAGCAGGGGCGTTCATAAGCTGTTGTTCAAGAACATCAGCTTTCTTTTCAGCTCGGAGGACAATCCTCAATGAACGATACCAGTCATTGAAATTAGAACCAGTAAGTTTTTCTCTCTCAAATTGTTGCCTGAAAGACGAAGTGTTTTGGTTTTGGGCAGGATTAGTTGCCATCTACAAAACAGATAAAGTTCAAAAATCAGTATTTTCGATATTTAACCCTTATAGAATAATTAATTTACCCAAGTTTAACCAAGTAAACTTTTAATTTTCTACAAGGCTAGGATCCTATTGACATAACATCATTACATCAGTTGATCTGCTAGTAATGATGTTACTCAAAAGGTAAGTGACGATCAATAATTGCATTACTAGTGCAATTCCTAGAAATTATGGGACTTACAAATAACATTTATGAAGCAAGCACAAATGAATTTGTAAACATGTTTCATCCCATCTTTTGCCACGGGCTTAAGGATCTCACCGCTTAACTCGTTTTAAGTCGTCCAATTAAGAACTGTAAATAGTCCACCACCGTCTCACGATGAGTGGTAATTTACCTTGGGATTGCAATGTACCTACGTCTCACGCAGAGTAAAAAGCAACTGCAAGTGTTCTTACGATTGGATGGCAATGACTTAAGTTTTAGGGTAACGCAATTTGATGTGTTATCAAATATGTATGAATATGCATGCACCATATTCATATCATAGGTTTTAATAAAAAAATATATATTTTATCTTACATCAACATAAAGAGCTCGGTAGCTCCATTTTAACGCACAAAGAACCGCAGAAGTAAGGCTAGCGCAAGGCTGATTAAGTAACCCACTTCTTTAAGGAGACAGAGCCTCCAGACTTATAGCTCTCTTATAGTTTGTTCAAATGGGTGAGCCGGTGTTTCTTTAGCGATGAAAGATACCAATTTTATTAAATAAATTTGTAATCAATTAGATATTATATGACATGGGAGCAAATTACGGTATATGAGCCCAACCCATATGCGTCATAAATATGTAATATTACAAACTCTAAATCAAATTTCATAGTCATTTAGTCAAGTTTAATTTTATTTTCTAAAAACAATTTTGCGTCACAAGTCAACAATTGGCAAATAATGATTAAACTAAACTAATCGACTAACTTAAGGGGCATAGATCCTATGGCCACTATGTTTTAGTATGTATACTTTAAACTACTAAAACTATTAAACAATTAACAATTAAGTTTCATGCAACTTTTGGATGGGTGAAACCCTAAAGCATGGCAAACTAGGGACATGTAATTCTTGTCAACTAAACAATTTAAACAAGTAACACATATTGTAGCCTTCTCAATTAACAATTAATTTTAACTAGCATATCAATTTAAAAGTGATATCCATGACAAATTATGCATGAATTTCATGGATACCCTTTATCTAGTTAACTAAAAGTACACTAATAATAATATAACAATTTACATTAAACATATTATCATTGTTGTTAAACATCAAAATTTAATAGGATTTAAAGATAAACAATTGAACTTTAAATCTAATAAAAAAATTTGTTATGTTCGTACAGCTTGATCCCCACGAAACCATAAAAAAAAACTTTTTTTCTTGCTTTGCGTTCGTCCGTACGTCAATCACTAAACCAAAAAACAATTTTTTTTTTCTTGTTTTGATTCCTGCTTGTTCGTCAACTTATCCCACGCAACTAAATTTTTTCTTTTAGCTATTAGCCGAACCAAACAAACACAACCCATTAATTTTGATGTTTAACAAATCTAACTAATTATACACATACGTGTGGCTCTTATACCACTGTTAGAATATAGCCAATAACTATAACAAATTGTCATACAATTGCGGAAGCGAATAAACACGTATTTATAATTAGTTAAGATAGAAAACGAGTACCTTTTAGCTAGCTCCAAATAATCGTTTAGTAAAACGAATAGGTTTCACAAATGGTAAAACCCTCTAGGGTTGCACGCACACCACCTTCACAACACAATAACGATGCTAGTCGAACTACACAAGTAATAAAACTTAAAACTCTTTCTCTCTTGTTTTTTTTTTCAATTGAAAAGTCAACCAAATAAAACAACCCTTGGTTGTTTATCTACGGCTCACCAAAGGGAGAGAAAAAGAGAAGGATTTTATTATTAGGGTATTGTGTGTGTATTTAGGATACCAATAACCCTAACTTAGGCTTTGTATTTATAGGCTTATTTAGGTTTTTGAGTTGTATATGGATACTTAGAATCAGCCCATATAAAACCCAATACAAACCTAATTCAAACCCAATACAAGTTTCACTCACTTAACATTTAAGTCCCTCAAGTTTAGTTTATATTAAATGTGTATAATAATTAATACATTATTAATTATTAATCGTGTCTAAATGATTAAGTGCGCGCCCCCCATAGGCTCATTAATTTCCGGACATGCTTAAGTCGTGTACATATATACCAACAGATGCAAGAACCAAATCCATCAATATATCATGTATGAGACGACGAATCAACTTCGATCGATCCTCTGTTCCAAACTAACATATTTGTTTGACTTAATTAATATTGCATTATGATAGAAAGAAGATCGACATGGTAAAAACATTTTATTAAATCATTATTCAATGAAAAGCGACTTATTGATCATCTCTAAATTCACCTACAAGGACTGTATCACCTCACTTTTGTAGTCACTGATTCACAGACTAATCAGTAAATTTGATTAGAGTATGATATCAAGTCAAAAAGATCTATGACAAAACGAAATTAATACATCCTAGTCCTAAATCATATGTAACCCCATCATCATTTAATCTTCATCCAATCATCCATGATTGCATGCATGTGGTTTCTCTGATCATATCCATGCATGACCAACTTTTCTTTTTTCTTTATCTTTCAGCAGTCTATTTACAAAAAGTGTTAAAAAGGGGGATATACTCTTATCATTCCATGCAAGAGGGAGTGTGTGTGCACAATCACAATCTAGTCATGAAAGCAATAACTAAGCATCTAATTTTTTTTATTTTTTTGTTCTGTGTGGGGTCTAGTAAGTAAAAACTAATAAGCTAAATAATTAATTAATGTGCTGGAAAGAAAAGTGGTGAAGAATCTCTTTGTAGTTTCCCATCAAAAATTTTCACTCTGGTCATCTTATGTTCACACCAATGCATCTGTTCTTCACTTAAATCAGTAGTCCTCAAAACTCTTGATACCACTTTTAAGTCTATTTGGGCCATCAATACCTCCATTTCATTCTCTACCTTTGATCTCCTCCTTCTTAAGCACTTGCGCGACCGTCTTAGATCTTTTAGTCTCAACTTCTTCTGCGCACGTAAAAAATTAACAGCATACTCTATGAAAGTTCCACAAAGTTTAGTAAAAAACTAAAGAAATTTGAATACTTTTGATTACTATATTGGAAACAATAACAGATGGAGGGGCCGGTTAAAGTTGACCTTATGGTTGACTTTCTTGAGCAAGAGGAGAACGGTTGGATCGACCGAACTTCTTGAGTTTTTGGTTCGAAAGAGATGCGTAAATATTTGGAAGTGATTCTCTTTGTCAGCCTTGAGAAAATTCATGAATGTTTTGATTGCTTCCTCCATGATGACAAGGAATGATTCTGATGAAATTCTTGACCCCAAATATTCATCTTTCTTTTCTTCATCAGAATCTACAAAAAAATAATAGAAATAAAGCATTAATCATCACATCAGTTAATCATCATGTATGTGTTTTAAATATTAATTAACTTCAATGATTCTATACAGCTCTAGGAATGATCATTGTTCTATGTAAAGAACCATTGAAATATATCTATATTCAATAATTATTAAAAAGCCAAAGCAACTACAGAGTATATCCCTCTTGTGTGTCTATATACATTAACAACTTAATTGTTCCACAATATTTTTCCTGCTTTATTTTATAATTGTTCTTGTCATGTACTTAATACTTCAACAAGATATAGCATATGAAGAAAAGCCAAATTAATATATCAACTAATCAATCATCTTGATTTAATGTAATAAGTTTTGATTACCTCGGTATTCAGGGACTTGAAGTAACTTAGGAGCCAAACTTCTCATCCTAGCGTAGACTACTGGTCTCCTACCATTTTCATAGGGCTCGTTCTCTATGTAACGTTGCAAAAGCACTTGGAATTGCTGAAATTGTTGTGCGATGTAGGCAGGGCATCCAGGGTCAGATTCGCGACGTGAAGCTCTTAATTGATGGAAATAGTTATAGTTCCAGTTTAGAGCTTCCCACGTTAAGCAAATCTGAGCTACATATGCGGCTTCCAATTCATGATAACTATTCTGGTAGATGTACGATGTTTTCTTGTTCCTTGATGCTAATTTGTGGATGATTTTCTCTGATATTGATGAATGGGCTGTCATTGACGACCTAAACGACTCTGAATGAATGCAATATTTTAAGTAAGATAAGATAAACCATACATTATGTATGAAATTTTATACTGTAATCACATATATCAGTTATACATGTAAAGCTAATGAGTATTGATATATATTTGTTAGACTAGCAAGAAGCTAGTTAGAATAATTATAATGCAAACAAAATCTAAATTGATCTCCCCAAAATCAAAGAGGAATATTCAATAACTGACTCACTTTTCTTAGGATAAATTAAAATGTTAAATAAGTACTCAATATCCAATTCACATATTAAGTTAATAAAAAGTTTGAATAGTAACCTCCAATATTTAGAATGATATCTATGACTAACATAAAGTTTAGAAACATAATAGTAATATTCTACGTAGTAAGAAATAGTACTTGCTTTATGGAAAACCATAAACAAAGTTATGCCAAATTTTACTTGTTGAGTAAGGAAATCAGATTTGGAAAGCATACCTGTTTCTTGAAGCTTCTGTGCACTAATTCTATCTAAAAACAACATTTCTTCATCATATTTTTGGAAGACAGTATAAGACTCCCATTTTGGGCAACTTCTTCGTGAAGAAGAAGAAAACGGGTCGTAATTTGGATCTCGACAGTTAATGGAGCTCCTCCATTCTGAGGAACTCTTTGAAGTTGACCCAACTGTATTTGTATCACCAAATATTTCTTCTTTATCCTTCTCATCTAGTTCAAATTTCGAGTTCAATGGTGCCAAATTTAAAAACTTGTCTACTTGTGTTAATTTCGATTCAATCTTCCTTCCAGTTTCCCGATATTTTTCTGCAATAAAAATGAAATCTAGATTGTGTTATAGAAGCGAGAGGCTAGAAACTACAATGCACTAAAACAACTCAAACATAAGCATCAAATCTAAAAAAGATAAAATAAAATAAAGCAGTCGAGTTTAGACTGAAATTGATCTCCCTCTTAGAAGCCGTGGGATCTAACATAGATGAATCTGAATCATAATACGAAGTTTCAATCATAATCATCAAGATACTCTATATCTTTCATGTTTAGAGAAAAGGCTAAAAAGTGAAAGTTATACTGATGTTTGGTTAATTGAAATAGTACAAAAAATGAGAGTATATTTGAGAATTTTCAACTTGAACAACATTTCAATTATTGATAAAAGTGTGAAAGCATGTTACCAATTTACTCAATTAACATCTCAACATGCATGATAGACTTGTAACATAAAGCATGTATAGGAATCAAATATATGGGATGCATATTCCATGCCCAAAAGATACACAATACCTTCAATTTTGTCATCATCAAGCACAAACGCGATCTTCTTGGTGACACGCAAAGAGGGTTCATCTCCGACATATCTAAAAGATGTGCAAGCAGACCTTGCACGAGTTGTTATGGCCGGTGTATTCACTTCATATCTAAAAGACTGTGAACCACCAGCCATTGGTAATATCTCATCTTCATCAACCTCTTGGTGGATTTGGTTTTCTCGATTGTCTACTTCTTCAGACTCGGATTCTGGTAAGCTATAGAAAGACAGATCATCACTACGACTTTCAATGCTTATTTTCGCCTCTTCCTCATACTCATGTTCTATATTTAGAGGTTCATTAATGATCTCTTCATCTGGAGATTCTAAAATGATCTCTTCATCACAAATGACACTGTTTTGACATGAACTCGTTGCACTAGTTTTCAAGAAGCAAAGGTCTTCACCATCTTCGGTTACATGAGCCACCAAATGATCTTTCTCATCAAGACTCTCATGGTAACGATATGCATCATTTACCTCTTCATCCTCTTCTTCCTCTGAAAAAGTAGCATATTCGTATTCTTCATCGTTTCTGCTTAAAAATAAACCGTAAACATTAAGTTAAAACATGCTCTCACATAAGCAAGAAACATGTAGTATCATATTGGATCATATTAAAAAAGATTTACCTTGGAAGGAATGGGATGGCAGAAATAAAAATCAACAACTTAGAAAGAAAAATGGAAGTGAGGTAGAAAAATAGAAAAAGAAGTTGAAAAGAGCTTGAGGCATTGTAAAACAAGCGAACTATGGTTTCTTTTGAACATTGCATTTTGGTTGCAACTAAGAAAGAGAGTCTTTGTTCTATAAACATCCCCTCTCTTTATTAAAGGGAACTATCTCTATCTATTTATCTGTTACACACACACATAAGAAAAGCAAAGTCATGAACACAAGCAAGTAAGTGGCTTTACTTTTCTTTTTTATAACATTGCTTTATTTCTTTCCTTTCAAAAAGATGTTTTTAATGTGTTAAATACACTAATAATAATATCATATAGTCTTGGATTTACATGGAACATGTAACACAATCAACATAGTCTTCAACAAACTTTTTAATTGCTTACAATAATATAAACATTTTCTATGTATATCTAGTTGTTTAAAAGTTACCTAGCTACTTTATACATTTTGAAATATGTACACATTTATACGTTTATTTCAATTATCTAAACACCGTACGTGTGTACAACATTTTATACCTTAAGCAAAAGTACTAACGCATGAAATGAAGTTAAATTAAAAATGTATAAATAAAAGTATGAACGAACGTATGAAATAAAACTAAATCATATCCTAAATTGGCACAATATGTAACTTATACGGAGTAAAACTTTAGACGTTATTTTAGAAACTTTAATATTTTGACGGGTTAAAGTAGTATTAACTAAAACTGTAGGGACTAGAATAGAAAGCATCTCTGTATCTTTCACTTTATCTGGACCACACCATTGAAGAAGAAGAAGAAGAAGAAGAAGAAGAAAACAATGGAGGAAGAGAAAGCAGCAGCGTACTACGACGAGCTCACTCGTAAAGGCGGCGGCGCAGCCCGCTTCAAACAAGGACTCGGCTTTTCATCCGCCGGAGATGGAAACCGTGGCGACGACGTACCGGCGAGAGGCTCGGCTATTCCGTCTTCTTCGTCATTCCTCAGCAGCTTCGTCAAAGCTACGACTCCTTCCAATTCATCTGATGTTGCTCAGAAACAAGTGCAAATTGAATCGATTCAAAATAAGCTTAAGAAAAAACCTAATTCATCTTCTTCGTCTAGGGTTTCAGATCGTAGCGATAGAGATAGAAGTAATAGAGACGTAGATAGAGATAGAGATAGAGATAGACATAATAGAGACAGATATAGAGACAGAGATAGGGGAAGAAGGGAGAGGAGTAGAAGTGGGTCTCCGCGGCGGTATCGGAGTTTGGAGAAGAGGAGGGATGATGATTATGATGATAGGAAGAGCAAAAAGGAGAGAACTGGTGGAGTTGATTATGTGAAATTGATTCAAGGATATGATAAGATGGTATATACTTGTTAATTGTTTTTGTTGTAATAATTATTACGGAGTAGGATATATGGATACGATTTATCTTATTTTAGTGCTGTATGAAGTAACTTCTGTTATGTTTTGTGATGCTGTATATAGTCACCAGCTGAAAGGGTGAAAGCTAAGATGAAACTTCAGCTTTCTGCAACTGGTAAGTTAATGTTAAGTGATTACTTTTGTTTTACTGAATTGTGTTAACTGATATCCAACAATGTGAATACTTGATCTGCTTCAGCTGTAGAATGGACTCTGTGTCTAATCATTTCGCTTTTGTGTATTTAGTTATAACCACGTACTTGATTGCACGCTAAGCTATCGGTATGAATGTGTAGTTATGTTTTTATATAGATCAAAAGTATGCCTTTTGTTACAACTCCGAGTCTGTAAAGATAATTTTGTTGGACTAAGAAATTGTGGATAGGGAGGATTTTAGGAGCGGCGGATTTTGGGTAGAGAGGGGAATACCCTCAATTAGTTTTATTCATTCATAAGACCAATATGACTATATTAGCTAAATCATCTTATTTGTTATTAACAATTTTGGACCTACTATTGACTTGTTTTCTACGTAGCGAAGTTTAAATTACCTGTCTGACTCGTTGGAGAACAAACATAACCCAAATTGACACATTTATAAGTAAATGGGTCAAAAAAATTCAGCAATACTTATCTGCCCCTAATAGTACCAATTGTTTATGCACTATCTCATATGCAGCTAAACAGGATGAGGCAAATGGGATGGGTTCCGGATGGGAGAGGTTTAACTTTGACAAAGATGCCCCTTTGGATGATGAAGAGATTGAAGGTTATTCCTATATCTTTTTTAAGCAATAACTTTTGGCGATGACCTTTTGATCATTACATTTCATGATCTTTCTTTACATTCCCGCAAGCATAATGTCGCGTCTATTCCTTGTGGTCCTATCATAGCTGTAATGGTTGCTTGACCTTTACATATATTGTCCGGCTTTCTGTTAAACAGCTAAGAACGCTTCAATACATTTAAAATAAAGAAATCACGTGGTTTCATCATATGATTGATCAGATCAAAACTAGTTTGGGTCAAACGGATCATTTCTAGCAACAGAGGGGTTGGGTTGGCTCATTTTGTTAGTAACATATGATCAAATAGTCAATGCATCAAATTGGAACTTGTGGCCTGTTTGAGATAAAAAGTTAATGACAATAAAAAGTATAAAAATAAAAAAATAAATTAAATAAAAAACTAACTCAACCTATTCATTAATAAATGGGTTGAGCCCGTCGTAGTAATCAACGTGAAGTTATTGCATAAACCATATGATTTGTTTATTTTAAATGTATTGAAGCGTTCTTAGCTATGATTTCTTTATTTTAAACCTGTTACCTTATATGGTTTCATCATGATATCATCAACTTTAGTGGCGTTAACCAGCAATAGGTTGCTCTACTTGCAATTTTCATGGGACATCTACGTAAAACGGAAAGGAAAGTAGTAAAGTTTACCTTGGTTTAAAAAAGCGCTAGGCGATGCGAGGTGCTAAGGGTCCGGAAGGCCGAGGCGCTAAGTCAAGCGCCTCACGTACTAAAACGCTTATAATGCAGAAAATACTTATAAATTGCGTATTCAAATCATTTATCTATCTAATAAATGCTTGATCCTGATTCCATTCTATTAATCAAAGAAACAAACAATAATTTAACCACAGCAGCCATACAAGCATATACATTACACTATTACAGCAGCTATAATCAGGTGTTTTGAGGTTGGTGACCAAAGCCGCAAATGGGGTTTCAATATTTTCAGCCGTTACAGATTTTCTTTTATGTTAGAAAGTTTGATAGGGTTAGTATTATGGATCTGAAACTGAATCTTGGCCCTAAAAAACTTAGCCTAACAAACTCAAATTATAGGCCTAACTATTTCTTAAAGAAAACCCAAGGCACCAAGGCGCCTCGCCTAGAGCCTAGGCACCGCTTAATGGGCGCCTCCTGTTGTACTATCGCCTTGAGTAGGTTTGAAGCGCCATGCCTAGTGCCTCAGAGCGCCTAGGCGCACTTTTTTAAAGTAAGAAGTTTACTTACTGCTACTATTCATTTGTGCCTCTTTCAGCTGGGGACGATGATAGAGATTTAGTGAAGCACATTGGCCAAACTTTTCGCTTTTCTGCTGTGGAGGTATTTTCGATTTTCATGCTTTTGTCATTCAAGTGTTACCATTAATTAAATAGTCAACGAGAGATGCAATTTCATTGAGGAATCTAAACAATTGATATTGATTGTATGCAGGCAAGAAGGGAGGAGAAGATCAAGGCTACCCATGATGAGGCTATTTTTGGAAGTGCGTCTCTTGCACCACCTGTTGATACCGACAGTGAAGCAGAAGGAAACGATCAGACAAGAGAAAGTCCCGAAGCTGCCCCTGTTCCAAGTCTCATAAGCGATCAGGTGTGTGAATCTTTGCACATTAATATAATGTAGAGGTGACAAGATTGATTGATTAGATCAAAACTAGTTTGGGTCAAAACGGATCATTTCTAGCAACAGAGGGGTTGGGTTGGCTCATTTTGTTAGTAACATATGATCAAATAGTCAATGCATCAAATTGGAACTTGTGGCCTGTTTGAGATAAAAAGTTAATAACAATAAAAAGTATAAAATAAAATAAAATAAAAAACTAACTCAACCTATTCATTAATAAATGGGTTGAGCCCGTCGTAGTAATCAACGTGAAGTTATTGCATAAAATTGCCTGGTCATATATTATTGAAATGCTGATTCTGTTGATTTAGGTTCGGTCATTGCAACAAGGATCATGGCGTGATCGTATACGCAAAGCTTGATCGCGTATGAGTCAATTGGTTTTATGCAAGTCTGAATTGTTAATTGTAGCCTGTATGTGTAGAAAGTGTTATTGAAAGTTCCTTTAGCATTGGTAGCTTTTCTAATATGGGACACGTGTAATTGCTGATTTTAGAAGATCCATATTTATATTTGGGAAACTCCGATGTCGAGAATTTGAGATGTCCTTGTATGAGTTCGAAAGTCTAAATTTATTTGGGGGCTTGTGATTCTTGACTTTCTAGTACGTGGATATATATCAATTACATATTTTTTTTTTATGTTTTTTTTTGTGACTTGGACGCGTTGCATCTTCTGGTAACATAAGCCGTTGACACATGAGTATATGCAAGTCGTCTATAAATAAACACATTTTCTACTTGTCTTACGGCTGACTTGATCAGGAAAAAAAAAGTAGGATCCAAAATCCCATTATATTAAATTAGTACTCCTAAATCCTAATAAAGATCTTATGGGATATAATATATTTATTTTTAATGTTTTAAAGCATGAACCTTTATTAATGGTTCCAGATCTTCGAACTAGTAGGACATTTAAAAGAGAGTTTGTTTACCAAAAACGGTATATTAGATTAATTAAATAACCATATTTACAGCTATCTAGTAGATAATTATCTTTATTAATAGGATTTCTTAGTAGATTGTTCAAAGAATCCATGCGATTGACATAGTATCACCAATTAAATTGACCCATTTCAACACGTAGGAAAGAGTATTCTATCCGACATATTTCCCTAGTAACCTATGTTTTAAACTCTACTCCGTGTGATAATAGGTTAGGAGGTTAAAATTGTCAAGTTTGGGGTTAAAATATCATTTGTTCCCTTAAAGACAAACTCGTGAAAATAGGAGTGAAAGACCAAGTCTTTAAAGGCCTTGATTTCTTAAGGTGACACTTACCAAAGACGCCGTCAAGTTATCCACTATTAACGCGTAATCAACACACTTAACCCTTTCTATAAATAATAAATAACTGAAATACAACACACAATTACGTTCATTTCTTATTGTCTATCATATACAACTATAAGCAATCTCTTCCACTCCAAACCTATAAAGACGCACATTTTACTTAAAAGTAGGAGATGGGTGACTTAGGAAAGCAACCGATTGGCACCGGAGGAAGCTGTCGGAAGGTCAATGCGTGCTCTTTTAGCAACCTTCCAGTGAACAGGTGGCAGATCAAGAAAAGAATTCTCAAAGAACTGATATTTGGAGACGAAAAACAAGCCACCGGAGGTGGAAGGGCTGAACTTCCACCAAGCAGGTGGAAGATCAAGAAGCGACTTCTTAAACAGCTATTTTCGTCCCCTGCAAGCGCTTAGCTTGATGGTATATGACTCAGGAATCCCATTAAGCTTATCGAAATAATTCCAGAGTAATTAACTTTTGGTGCATTGTATTTTGTTTGCAATAACAAGCAGATTTGGACATACTGAGAATGTAGACACAAAAAGCATCGTACTTGATGCTTTTTCTGTCCAAACTGTTCATTGTTCCGGATTGTAATGTTTCTTGTTTATTTTGTATTTAAGCATAAAAGACAGGTTTTTTGCAGCGGAAAACCCGGGTGTGTTTAGTAAGTTGTATGTTTTTTATTGAAAAATATAACTAAAAAGAATTCTGTAATACTGTATGGATTACTTTTTCTTCTATACTTTTGGTACACTGGTATTGATAACTTCACAGCAGGGTTGTCAATAAGCACAAGAACTATGCAAAGAGCACGTATACAGCTAAACTCCATGAGCCAATGCTTCAGAATTGCATAAGAAACTCCGGATTCACAGTACTAACCAATCAATTTTCATTCAGGAAATCGAAAATAATGCACAGATACAGGGCCAACAAAAATAAAAATCAGAAATTCTAGAAGTTTAACATTTGGATAAAGCTATCAACTACAATATATAGTAAAGAATGATTACATAAGACTATCATACTACTAAACTACTTGAACAAAGTGAATCGGAAATCTTGCCACATTTGATTTCTCAATACAGCTTTGTGTTCGATCATTTGCTAAGATCTTCATATGCCAAAATGGAAGAAGAGCATGCATACCTCACCGCAGGTACACGAGAAGACTTGTTAAATATTATGAAGAAAAGTGCTCAACATCCATTTTAGGGAAACCAGACTGTGCAAATTTAATTGCTTGAAGAAGACTTTTTGCTGTTTCCTTCTCCTGTTATCACAAATATATTGTCCCACATAAGTTCATAAAGTTTTCTCCTTTTGGAAGGTCTCTCTTCGAGATGGCAAACTGTGCAGAGCAGTTACTAGGCACATTGACCCACAACACTTTGTCTAGAAAAACTATTTTTTATCAAAACGAATTGTGCATCAAATATGATACATATTTACATCATCTAATAATAATTAATTTTGTGGTAATATTTTAGATGATTTTATGCATTACAAAATAAAGTTTGGGTGACCTCCAACACATTTGACCAATTAGAGTTATTTCATACCCCAAATAGACCCACGTAAAGGTAAATGGGTCAAAATTGCCACCACTACCTTTTTGTTTTATAACAAAAATGAAGAACACGAGAGAAAATGGGTAATAACTGAAAGGAATAAGCATGCAACTTACAGGGCCATTATAATCAAGAAGACGAGTGCAATACACTTCAGCTTCTTCAAATCTTTTCTGGGCTCTACAATAATTTGCAAGAAACAAAAGAGCTTCAACCATATTTGGACCTTCTCGTTCTTCATCTTCCATTCTCTCCAAATCTTTCTTATAATAAAACGCAGCCTCTTGGGATTGACCCAGTTCACTATGCAGCTTAGCTAGCCTATGAAGAGCAATGGCTTCTCTATCATTACAATTTGCAGCTCTCCTGTAACACTTGATAGCCTCCTCGAGCATACGAAGCTGGTCCGTTTCATAGCACTGAGCCATAGCTATCCACAACCGAGAATCAGCTGGCTGCAAAAACACCGATTTCTTAAAATAATGAAGGGCATAATAGGGCATTCCCATCATTTCATACGCTTGTCCTAGCCCATACCATGCCCGATAATCACACGGATTTATATCCACAGCCCGCCTGTAAGCATCAACAGCAGCCGGAGTGTTTTTCATCTCAACATACTCATGACCCATCAACGTCCATGCAGATAAATACTTTTTATTTAATTTTAGTGCCCTCCTAAAATACATAACTGACTTCTCGTGAAGACCCTTTAAACTATAGTAGTTACCTATAATACAACATGATTCAGGCCTGTATTTATCCGTCATGAAAACTTGGTGGGCGAGGTAACTAAGGCCCGAGAAGCATTCTTTTGCATACAACACATTAGAATACATGTCCATGTCATCAACACGATATGGGTCAATCCTAAGAAGCTCCTCAAATATAGCCTCGACTTGCTCAAACTCACGTAGACTGTACTGGGCTTTAGCAATTTGGGCTTTAATGTAATTACTGTAACCAAAAGTTGCTTGCAGATTCTCATATTTAGCTAAGGATTCATTATGCATGCGTAACTCGTGATATGTGCTGGCAAGAAAGAAGTCTTTCATCCAATGATTGTTGAGTTTAAGACTGTTTAGTGTCTCAGTTGTGGTGCACAAAGATTGGAGTTCCAACCAAGCAGTCCAGTTCCATGGGTAACTGTTTACAGACTCGACTAGAACAGTTCGAGCAAGATTCTCGTTACCTTTTTCTTTGAGAACAAGACCGTATAAGTATAGCCCAAAGGAGTCGATTGCGCCATTCTTACGAACCGCAGACAAATCACGTTCTATGGACACAAGTTCACTATTCACAGCATCACTTTTACCCAAAGGTCCCTCAAGTTCGATTGTTTCTTCTTCTTTCCGTTTTTCCCCAGCCTGGAAACAACCAAAATTCAACTATAAGCAACACGAAAGAGATAGATAGTTTAACTGGGTTCGAGGCACAAATGAAAAGATTTTTTTTTTTTAACATATACCTCCTGGCAAGATCTTATGTTAAATATACAGAGAAGGTAAAGTTTAACAAACTATAATTTCAGCTATTTGTTGTAATGAAGTAAGGACAGGGAGCCTGGAATACGTAAGAAAGATGTATGGATACATGCAGAAAAAACGTTTTTTCAGTAAGTTCCAAAATATTTTATAACGCTTATTTCGAAGTCATGAATGTTGAAAGTAGGCAACAAATGAATATGTTTACATAACAGATTGAATAGACGTGACCAAGACTTGCGAATGCTAACCTACACAAACCAGAGATGAAATATATGTTGTGAATGAGGTAGATTGTGTCATTTTTCAAATAAATGTCATCAAAATCAGTCACAGAGTCTAAATAAAAAACATATGATTGCATTTAATTGAAACAACTACCAGAAGGATAACAAAAGCAGACACCTTTCCCAGTCAATTATCTAGTACTTGGTTAACCGTAGATTCATTAACAAGATGTGGTTAACTATCCACTCAATTTTGGCATTCATTATCGTGATCGAAAACCAAGCACAACATTCAAGTACCATATGCATCAATAACTACATTAAAAACGAACTTGATGAATGCACACGAGTTATTACCTTTATAACAACATTAAACAAACAGATACACTAACTATTTTAGCATAAACAACGTCGAATAACACAATTAGCATTTAATCAAATACCTGGTGGGCATGTATGAAAATACTACCATACATACAAACTCCCAAATAAAAAACAAATACGAAATCTATCGAATTTAAAAAAGATAAAAAATACTAACCAAATACAGAGCATAACATCTCAAAAACAAAGCTTTTTTCCCAGTCTGATCAGATAAAACATGAGCAGCTCGTCTATACTCTCTACAATTAAAATACGATTTTGCGAGGAGATAAAAATCGGAATCCACAGCTTCATTGTCATCCTCCGGTACCGGAGTTGACACGTAGGATGTACCGGCAATCGGAGTTGACGTAACTTCATCGGTGGAACGAAATCGCCGGCGAATGCTTGAACAGTCACGTTGTAATCGTGTTTGTGACGGTGGATACTTTGCTGGATCTTGCTCAATTCCTACTAATTGTTCTGCTGCCCTGTTTATATGTACATATAAGCATAAAAATTAGATTAATTTAGTTCCACTTTCTAGGGGTTTCAAAATTGAATAAATTAAATAATAGGGTTTTATTTAGAGGGTTTTTGTTTTACCATTTGGATGCAGAGTATAGGCAACGATCTGTAAGTTGACGGATTGCAGTTCGGAGTTCGTTCCGGCAAGCTTCTTTGGTAATACCCATCGGAGTGTGTACAAATTTTCGAATTGTAGACGACGGCGAATTTGCTCCGGCGGTTTTCGTGAATTTTAATTTGCAATTTTGAAAATACTTTTATGTCTTTGTGGATGAAAAATAAATATTGCAATTTTGGTCCCCTAACTATGATATTTTTATAACGAGGCATGAAAGTAGTGAAATTATAAACTTGGCCACTAAATAAGTAAATAATGATATAAACTTTCTTTCGGATAAGTGAAGTGTATGTATTGTTGTTCACCCTCGTAATGTCATAATAAAATTTCACTTTGACATGATGATTTTTTTAGCAATACGGGAAAATTTGATGCATATGTGATTATAAGTTTTAGGAGATCACCTACGATTTGAAAAAGAAAACAAAGAGTTTGAACCTTACATACATGTCTTATTTATTAATAAGAGGTGAGAATACTGGATCTAATAATCATGAATCAAAAACCTACATGGACGATAAATAATCTAAAACTCATGACATAAATCTCTAAAAAAATGAAGAAGCTATTATATTTTCACTTAAAATATTTTCCGTTTATTTGGTTACTGACTTTGGCATGTAGCGTCATTGTGATCAACACGATTATAACTATGTATTTGATTGATCTTCTCTTATTACTTTTTCGAAGATCACTTGTAGTCAAGTCATGTGGGCCTTGATGACTCGTTTTCATTTTTGCTACTTACACTATATAACGTAACCTCTACTCATGTAAACCCTAATCTACAAAAATAAATAAGATTTATCTATAGTTGGTTGCGAAGAAAACCAATCGAGTCTACTAAATATGATAACATTATATTTGCGTGTGCGTATACATCCTCACATTAATATATGTTTTTTTACTTTGTGTTTGATCCTTTTATTTTTGTAGGGTATATTGTAATTGTACATTCTTGTTTGGGTTATAAATTCACATGAATTTTCGCAATTCATTGCATAATTTATTTATTATATATCTAAAAACATAAGTCATATTGTCATGCTATAATTTATATTTCGTACGTTTTAAGAGATTGCGATAAATACTTTGTAGTGGAGGTTTTAAATCAATCGATAGTGTGCTCGTTTCTTACCCGGTTACTCGTCTTTTTATGGTTTTAAGTGTTATAGTTGGTGGAAGATTCTCGCAGTGTGCCTTAGACCTCTCCCAATAGTTTGCACCAATTGACGCATCAGTTGGTGTCACATCAGCGCCACATCAGGACTTTCCAAAACAGACACAAACTGACACTACACTGCCAACAATCAAACATCAGTTAACATCATTTCTCTTTTTTAGGACCCACACACTAATTTCTTTATTTATTTAAAACACAAACTTAAATAAACCATTTTCATTAAAATTAAAAATATTACATTAAATAAAAATAAAACATTACAATTCCTAAAAAATATACATTTTAATTTCAAAATAAAATACTTTTTTTTGTCTGTGAGATGCTCCCAACGGGATTCCTAAAAAATCCGTGAGCCCCACTAAAAAGTAAAACCTTTTAATTTCAATTAAAGCAATCCATTTATTTTATTTTAAAAAAACACACATCGTCCCTGTGCTCATCTTCCTTCATCATCCCTGCAAATACTTTGCAAGTAATTAAAAACAAAAAAAAAAGAAAAAGAAAAAATCGATGGAAACAAGCGATGGGCTCCACACAAGATCAAGCGACGTTCTCCCTATTTCCTTCGCCAAAGCTTCGAGATCAAGCGACGGCTCGGAACCGATGCCCCGTGCCAACGGCGTCGGTTCCTTTCTCTTGACCGACAGCGGGTACCGATGCACCATTGGGAGGGGTCTTATGTTAAGTAGTTTCTTTCGTATTTTATTGTTGGTTCGCAACACAATAGTAGACAACATGCTTTTATTGTTGTGTGATACGTGTTTGATTCGTTTAATTTGGTGAGGAATCATATTATTTATGCTAAAGTTGATGAAGTTATGCAATGATTTTGCAAAGTTCTCAGACGTGTAACGTTATACCATTTCTTACCTTTCATACTGCTTAAATCCGTGGTACTCCGTAATAAACTAGGGGAAAATGACTCAAAATGATATAATTTAACAACAAATATATATATAAAGTTTGGAAATTCCAAATCACAACTTTAAGGCTATGTTTAACAAAAGGGTAGAAATATTTTCACCAAACATGTTGATAAATTCACTACACTAAGGCAATCAAAGCTTATACTTTACTGACTAGTACTACATAATTATGGTGAATTTATCAAAATTATTGATGAATTTATTATCATCCTTAATAAATTTTTTTATGCATAAATGATGGTACATTAACGGGTGTTGGTATTAATAAGTTAGTGATCATTCTACAACAAAATAATGCCTCTACGAAATATATTTTTATATTTTGATTTTACAACAACAAACTCAAGAATAAGTTTGGCAAATAACACGTGACATGATTGGTTACCCACGTGATCCCAAAATCCGAAAGTCGTACCGCTTCAACTTGAAACATAAAACCAAGGGCAAAATGGTCCATTCGAAAAAACAACTGAAATCAAAACCAAGTTCCCGCCTGCAACCAGAAAACAAATTAAGCCCTCCAACGAATTCCTTGTAAAATTTTCAAATAATTTCAAAACCCTAAAAAACCAAAATCCCTCCCAAATTTCAACCACTTAAACCCCCCAATCCCCCGCCATCATCAACGACATCTGCAAGATTCAATTACATTACTACATCTCTCTGCAATACGTCCACCAGATCCATACACACTCTGAAAAAAATATGTCTCTACTTTCGCCTTCGATTTCGGCATCGGGATCTACAGCGTATTGCCGGAAGCAGAAGTCACTAGGTCTTTTATGCTCAAAGTAATTGAATTTACTCGCAGTTGTACATCAATTTGATTTGGTCTTTCGGATTTATGTGTTTATCGGTTAGTTGACTGTGTTCTTGAATTATTTTTTGTAACTACAGTTTCTTGAGCTTGTATAATCGTGACGGAATTGAAACTGTTGGATTAGATGAAGCAGCAGCAAGATTAGGTACTTTTTCGTTATCTATAATTATACTTATTTTCTGCGTGTGTATGTATGTATAAATCTGGGTGGATGTATAGACATAAACATACATTCATCTTTGTTGGATCCTGGTGTTAATTATAGGAAGATTTAAATCTGATGTTGAACTATTGGGACTACAGGTGTGGAAAGACGAAGGATTTACGATATTGTCAATGTTTTGGAGAGTGTTGGGGTGAGAAAATTGCCTCTGAAAATTTAAAGTCCTATGATTAATTTTGAGAAGTTTTTCGATCTGAATTTTCAAGGTTCATGATTTTGTGTAGGTGCTTGTAAGGAAGGCGAAAAATACGTATTATTGGAAAGGAATGGGAGCAATTCCTAAGGCTTTGGATGAGCTAAAGGTTAGTAATTAATGGTTTGATACTGTTTTATTTGGATAACTTGACGATGAAATAAATTGTACTTTTGTTGCAAGACTAGATATTGCTGTATGCTTTGTTCTGTTTGCTAATTATTTTTCTTAATGGTGTAATAGGCAGAGGGTTTTAGAAATAATGATGAGCAGATCGAATGTAAATCTGGAAAGGTAATTTCATTTCTGATTTGCGATTTGGTTATTGTTCTTTTTACATGGCCCAACTTAAAAGGGGGATTAGAAGAGTGAAGTTAAGGGTTTTGTATAACCTTTTTTAGGTTTCAGACGATGATGAAGATGAGAGAATTCCCAATCCCAGTGCTTCTGTACAGGACAAAGTAAATGATTCCATTAATAAAACTTCTGTGTTGTTCAAACCAGGTAGATTATCCTTCCATCTAAAATTAAAATAGATAATGCTAGCTTAGAAGTTAATTAATTCTTTTTCAGTTTCTCAAATTAGATAAACCATCACTTCAGTTCTGATGTATTTTCAGCTGTGTACCCAGGTTCTTTATATTAAAACAATACATTTGTTACTGTCAAAATCAGTGTATACAAGGTGAATGTTGGATAGGAGATCATTGTTAAGTGTCAATGTTAGGTAATTTGATGTCAGTAAAAAAGATAAATTATCAGGTTGTTGTATGGAAAACTTGAAAACCATTGATGTTATTTGTGAATCACGTTGTGGGTCGATTGTCGCAGACTGCAATTTTTATCTACATATAGGGCCTGAGGAACACTTTCCCTTTTCTATGGTATAAGAAAGATTTTTGACCTTTGGTTTCTTATAAATTTGGGGTTTACAGACAATCGAAAGGAAAAATCTTTGGGGCTTCTTACAAAGAACTTCCTCAAGCTTTTCCTATGCACCAAGGTGAGTGAACTCTTTACTTACTCTTTCATTGTCTGCCTTTTGTGATACAACATGTTTCCTGATGAGTTTTAATCAACTTATTTGCAAATTTTGCTGTTAGTCGGATATGCTCTCTCTTGATGATGCTGCAAAAATATTGTTGGGAGAAGCACGAAATCCAGCGTTAACAAGAAGTAACAACTCCTGACATTGCTTTGAACTTAAAAATCTCTATAAAAATGTGAACAATGTAGCCTAATGGCATCTTGGAAAACTTGCTGCAGCTAAAGTCAGGCGGCTATATGATATTGCTAATGTGCTGTCTTCCATGAACTTCATTGAGAAGGTAAATTGCATCCTGCTGTTTTTGCAATGATTAGATGTATCTTATTAAGTCGTGTTGACTTTAACTTTGTATTTGTATTATGTTTCTGATTTCTGAATCTTCTAGTATTAGAGTTGACTTTTACTCACCCTAAGTCATTTTGTATGATGAGCAGACCCACCATCCAGAAACCCGAAAGCCCGCCTTTAGGTGGTTAGGGATGATGGGTCAAACATATGGCCAAACTGGAATTGCCACTTCTACAGTTGATAAGGAATCCAAAAAAAGGGCGTTTGGGACTGAGCTTACAAACATTTGTTTCAAGAGAAGCAAGTTGGTTTCACCTTTAGACATGGCTGCAGAAAAGGATGTGAAACCACTGCACTTTGTTGGTGAATGTTATCCTATTAAACGCAAGACTGACATGTGTGCTTCAGGTCTGGGTCCTGACCAGATCAGTCTATCAGCTCATGTAAATATGACTAAATGTTGTGATGGTGAGAATAACAAAGTAAAGAAGACTCATGATTTGGAAAGTATAGCCTCAAGTTATCGTCCACAATATCAAAATCAAGGTATCTATCTAGCTTTGCTTGGTCTAAATCATGCTGTTTATCTGCATACCACATTGAGAGATGTAGATGAATCAATTGTGTGGGTTTTGTGACATTGACCTAGGGAGAAATGAAATGCACCTCACAAAAGAAAATACTATGAAACATAGATGTTTACTCAGCACTTGAAACTCCTAAAATTTTTAGTCACCTAATTTAATTTCTTAATTGTGTACATTGACTTATGGTTGACCAATGATGCATTTGTTTATTCCATGGATACAAAAATGTTGACATGCTGTTTTTTATTGAAATGCAGCTTTGAGAGACCTATTTGTTCATTACATGGATGCATGGAAATCTTGGTATTCTGAAGTTGTTGACATGGACCCAGTTGAAGTACTGTAATATAGAGTGAATGTTATTTGACTTGAAGTGATCCGCAGAAATGGCCCTCAAAGAGATGACAGTATAGTACAGCTGGCCTGATTTGCTCATAAAAGGATTCATGTATGGGTATTGGGTAGTTTATATGGGTCCTGATCCAATTCCTTTCACAGTTAGGCTTAGTCAGGTTCAAATGTAACTCCAAACAATTGTAATCATTGTTGATTGATCTTTATAAGAATGTCCGTTGTAGTTTATCCTTTTTCTTTATGTGAAACGCATATTTAATGTCGATACTTATTCATCAGAACAACCTGCAACTAATTTTGGTCCTCCATACTCTTATGCTTTTCTCTAATCATATCACATTCTACATATGTGTTTTCTAATCAACAAACTCATTAAATTTTATACCACGAAATCAAATAGGATAAAAGAACTTAATAGAAATATATAACATCCCAAATGTCAATAATATGCGATTAATGCAATTGTTACATATAACTCATGCCAGTCTTCTACTCCTCTTAACATATAGTTTGACACCATTTATAGCTTGGTACACAAAAAAGTCTTCGGCTTATGCAACAATAGCAAACTCTTTTATGTTCACAATTAAATCTAGGAAAGCAAAGACCGTTACTTATATCATGACCTAAACCATTGATATCCTTAGTAGATGGTGGCTCGCTTAAATCGACATTGGTTGGTGCAAGATCCACTTTTTTGTTGTTCACACCAAAACCTGAATCAATAACAAGTACAACAAAATGAATGTAAAGTAAATCATCTTATAGCAAGTAACTAATGATATAATATATCCATTTCAAGAATTAAGAGATCAACTCACATAAGGCTAAAAGGCTAAAAATGACGACCAAATATAGCGTTTGCTTGTTGATCAACATCTTTTGTATAAGCTTATAGGAGTAGAGAAGGGTTTCGATAAGAACTCAAATATTAGTAAAAATTCTGAATAACTTTTGTCGGAACTATAACTTAAATTAAAAAAGGATTGTGATTAATTGTATTGTACGGAGTATTTTTGAAAAATATTGGGATTACTCGTAATATATAGTGTTGCAATCTATCTGTGGACCAAGATTCGTACACGTACAATTTAATTTGAGTAAACATTGTTTTTTCATCATTAATGTAATTGTTTTTTTTTTAAAAAATATTATTATTTTTTTAACTTGCTATAATATAATATAATATATAGAGTGAATTAAAATAGAAACATAATATATTCATTGAATGCTAGCTAACAAAGTTATGAACTAAATGTACACAAAATAGTATTGCAGTATGAAAGTCAAAACTTATATGATATCATATCATGTGTATCATATTGTTATAAACTTTTATTATAATTCATTAGAAGGCAAGTGCATAAAAATGCAATTAATTATAACTTGATATTTATTGTGTATGTTCAACTGTTCAGATTTACATTGTGTGTATGAAACTAGTAATTTTATGCTATTGTATGCAATTTTTTGTATTTTTTCCATGTGTCATCCTTACAAGTTGACACGTCACCAAAATACATACAATGACAATAAATAACTAGTTTCTTACACATAATGTAAACCCGAATAATTAAGTACACACTATGAATTTCAGCAGGGTTGGATTAGTGGCTAAGTCCCTTGCCTCTAAACAAGAGGTCAAGGGTTCGAATCCTATCCTTTGCAAAAGGTCGAAGGTACTTTCTACCTTTAGTTAGAATTATAAGCACTCTCTCTACCTTAGAATAGAGGTAAGACTGTCTACATCTAATCTCCCCCATATACCGTCCTAGACGGTATTAGATCCTAACCCGCGAAAGGAGGTATGAGATGTTTCTTTCTTTCTTTCTTTCTTTATCAATGTAAGGTTATTGTTAATTGAATTTTTATGCATTTTCTCCATTCAGTAATCACCACCGATATTATTTATCATACTAGTATTAGTCCCCTTACGATGCACGATTGTATTAATTGTAGTACTTACTTTATGGCAATAGAGTATTATAAATAAGAAATATGAATGCCGTAGTTACAATAATTGTACACAAAAAGAATTACAAAATCATGTATCATTAAATAATTAGTTTCTTTTTTCACATATTTCGTTCTATATTTTAATATCATCTATCTTTATAACTAAGGAAGGAAACCTTTAATTATGTGTCAAATATATACACATGCCACATCATACAAATCCTATGTGTCATCACCATATAAAAAAAACTTGATGATGTGGATTTTCCTATACCCTTATTCCAAAAAAGGTAATATTTAATTATTATAACTATTTTCATTTAATAAGGTAATTAATAAAACTAAATTATACTATTTTAATTCAAAATAATGTGTCATATAATAACACTTATAACTTTTTATTATAGTCCAAACTCATGACATCCTTTAATCTATTTTTTCCTTCTAATTTTAATCTTTTAATTTTTTCATCT
Organism: Pseudognaphalium luteoalbum; assembly: GCA_963422505.1. Taxonomy (NCBI): domain Eukaryota; kingdom Viridiplantae; phylum Streptophyta; class Magnoliopsida; order Asterales; family Asteraceae; genus Pseudognaphalium; species Pseudognaphalium luteoalbum. Next base: position 7,032,785 of record OY730193.1, on the reverse strand, counting down.
TAATCTTAACTCTTATTCCTCTAACTTTCTCTAACTCTCTCTTTTTAAAAAAATAAATAAATAAACTTTTATTAAATAATGAGAACTTACTTTTAATGTAATTATATCTTTCATTAAAGTTTTGTTAATTTGAATTTTTTTTATAATCATCTTACAGATTAAGGGAATTCAATTTATGTTATTTAGTAAACTGAATACAAACTTTATGAATATGCAAATCAAGGTCATCATCTATTTTTTGAAGAGTTTTTTTCTATTTTTTTTAATCTCACACAACTTAATTACAATTCAGTATGCGAATAGTAAGACGTGTAATTCTATTAATTCTATATTACTTTTCAAATCTATATAATGTAGGTATATATTTGATTGTTGTAGAATGATTTATATTTTGTGCATATATTTGTACATTAGTTATTCAATAAAATGTCTGAATTGTTATAGTAATGTTTACAATTTATTTTTTCCAAGACTATTAACATACACATTGTTTATCAATTGTTGCAAGGTTAACATATTATAACTATAGGAAACGAAAATGTCACAATGACTAGACAATTTTTGTTAGCTAGAAAAATGTCAATTTATAACATACACATCTTTTTAACCTTCCCATTTTATTGATATATTGTGGGAAAGATATGTTGTTATTAATTCATTTTTGAGGGGTTAAAATTTATAAAGTATCACTAAAACTGATAAAAAAGTTCCTTTTATAATCTGAAAGTTTTCACCATTTTATATATCATTTTGACTTGTGATTCACATATTACGACATTTTATAATGCTAGTCGTGCATCGTACGGGTTTAACACTAGTTGGTAATATATACATACATTAAATTGTTAGTAAGTTGACTAATGAAAATTTACAGCAATGGACAATGCCACGTGGCAGTAATTAACACTAATATCCACTTTAAATGATGATGATGATTAACTATATATATGGTTACATGCTCATCATTATCATTATCAGAGGGCGGAGTTATGATTTAGAAGTATGAGGGACAAAAAAAAATTTAAATTATATGTTCATGTTTTTGGAGGGCAAAACTTATGAAATATCGCAAATACCTTTAACTTTTTTTCTTTTTTACATGAATTGAGAATTCTTTGGGGGGCAGCTGCCCCCATACCCCCCTCTGCCTCCACCCCTAATCATTATTCTCCAAATTTTTGTTCATATTTCAAACAACCAAATACATATAATATGAAATTTCCAGCAAAATATATACTCCCTCCGTCCCAAAATAAGTGTCTCATGTAAAAATGCACACAGTTTAAGGAAAGTCACTATCTACCAATAACATCTCATCTTTACCCACTAAAATCTTTTCTGATTGGCTGAAAGAGAATCTGGACACTTATTATGGGACGTCCCAAAATAGTAAGTGAGACACTTATTATGGGACGGAGGGAGTATTATGCAATAGTGTAATTATTTTTGTATTAAACATCAAGAATAACTACTATAATCATTTTTGGTTGGTTAATATGTTAATGTTATTAAGATCGAAATGGCAATTTCAAGTTGAGATCATAAGATCGTGCTAACATGGTTTAGTCTATTTTACGTGTGATGACCTCTATAATTTAGCCACAGTTTATTATATAATTTTCAAGTAAGGTTCAAATGAGTACAGTGACTTTGAATGAGAATAGAGAAACAACCTGAATGTGTCACGTGTCACAAAATACATTTCCCCCATGTTTTTATACGTAAATACATCTCAAATGGTAAGTCGAAAAATCATAAAAATTGCATCATTAAAATCAATGTTTTATTCTCTTCGATTAGAGATTGACAAGGTATACTTTTTAAAAACTTTTTTTTTTCATTTTTTGGTGGGTTTTGAAAACAACTAACACATATGTTACTCCACATGTGTTACCGGCGAGTAACACATGTGTTACCAGCTAGTAACACATGTGTTACTGGCGATTAACACATGTGTTACCGACGACTGACACATGTGTTACTAATTATGTACAATTTGTAAAACCGAGAAAATAAAAGTTGTGGAAAGTATACCTTGTGAGACGACAAATCGAAGAAAAAAAATGTTGATTTTTAAGGTATGATTTTTATAATTTTTTGACTTACCGTTTTTGAGATATTTGAATTTTAAAAACGTGGGGAAAATTGATTTTGTGACACGTGACACATTCTGGTTGATTCCTCCATTCTCACTTAAAATTGTTGTACTCATTTGACCTTACTCTATCATTTCATTAGCTATTAGACCACTCGTAACACGGTGAGGTGGCACGCATTCTCCGGCTTCAGAACGCCGGTAAGGGGGTGTTCTGGCCGGGCGTTTTCGAGGCGTCATCGGGGCAAAAACGGGGCTTAAACGAGCGTTTTCGTAGGACCCACTCCTTTTTTCTTTTCTTTTTTTCACCGTTTTAATCCGTTAAAAAAAACGTTTTTTTTTCAAAGGGACCGTTAAACGGTTTAAAAAAAATAATAATAAAAAAATAAAAAAATGAGCCACGCTCCTCTCAGTTGTTCTTTTTCAAGAATTTTTTTCAACCCACCTAATCTATCTATATATATACTACACCACTTCCATTTATTTTTCAACCCATTTTCATCGTCCATCCAAAAAATCATCAAACACCACCACCCTCATTTTTTCCCCTCAACCCATTTTCACAACCTTCATCACCATGTCGAATCCAAATTCATACTCAAATCCCGACCACAATTGTAACACCCGACTTTTCACATCATAATTTATAATATATTAATCTTAGAAAGCGCGATTCCCAAACATTTACAAAACATTTCAACAACGTTTACAAACTTACATCTTATACTTGCAAATATTTAATTACATATTAACAAAACGGGTGTTACTAAAACTTTCCAACATAACTATCAAAAGGTCAGAGTTAGCGCATCAAGTCAGACATCCGGCTAAACATCCCCAACATATCTACATCAACCAACCACAATCTGCAAAACATTCAACAACGAGGGGTTAGCTTACGCTAAGTGAATGGAACCGTAACCGACGATTCAATTCAATCATAACAAGTCTTACAACTAAATAAACCACAACTAATTAAACACATAAGCACATAACGTCAAGAGGATCGGCGGTTCCTGTATGCTATTCTCAGTACACCACGACCACTGCGCGCCATGCCATTCACAGTGATCTACCGATAGCTTGACTACTACCTTCACAGTGTTGGTTAGTTCTCAACTATGTGTATCAAAGTAACCAAGACAGCTACACAGTATTAGCCAGACCCAACCAACCAACGTTGACCTCTGAATCAACCATACAACTTAACAACTTGTCACATAAAGCATATCATATGCAATTATGAAAATCAGCTGAACAACTTTCACAACTGGATCAATCAACTTCAATCAACATAATCAACAACTGTAATAACTGAAATTAATCATGGCAACAACTACAACATAAGCTATCCTGGTTTACCCGTCGTAACCGAACCCGTTACAACCGAGTTGAACCGAGGACTACGGTAACCACTCACCAATATATATGATCTTCAACTCAGTGGTCTAATCTTACTGAGTTGCTGCCCGCTTATCTGGAATCACAATAACATCAAGTCAGTAACTCATCCCAACTGATTAACTATTACTTTAATTATAAACATATTCAATTAAATAACATCAACTATTACAATATAACAATCCAAACTACACCTTTTCTATTTATTACCCAAAATCCACTATTTCAAACCCATAGCAGATCGGCTTCTCAAAGCCGATCGGCTATCCTAGTGCATTTCTGAATTTTATTTGCAAAGTCAAGTTCTGTGACATTTTTCAACTAACAAAGCAGATCTTCTTTGCTTAGCCGATCTGCTTTTCATGTAAAGCAGATCTTCTTTGCTTAGCAGATCGGCTAAGGTGCCCAAACCCAGAAATCAGCAACTTTCTGCACAATTTCAGCTCGAACCAACATCCAATTTTTCACAACAACAGCTACTAAATACCAATTTTTATCAAAGGAAAATCACCAACATCACACTAGCATAATATAACCATAAACAAGCTATCTATTTTTAATCTCAAGCATACATCATCATCAAATCCCCAAATTTTCACCAAACCCTAACTCTAAACTTAATCTTGAAGAACACTAACTAATATTAACATATAAACATCATATAAACATTACATATCTTCAAATAATCATCATCTAATCAACAAAACATGAACTAAAAGCTTTAATTCATACAAATCATCTATATATTCAACAATTACCTATTTTCCATACAAGAGTATCAAGAACACTAAGTTACTTACAATTAATTGATGAACAAGATGATGATGCAAGAATGATGATAATCTGATTTTGATGATAAACTATAATGGATTCAAGTACAAACTCTTTTGATTTTCAAGTTATGTGGGTGTTCTCTCAAGAACATATGAAATGAAATGTTAGGTGAAAATGAGTCGGTCTCCACCGCCCCATTCTTTTATCTGTGATTATATTTTACCCCTTCTAACTCTATTGTCTGGAACCTGAAAATACTCGCGAGATAAAATATTTTATTTTACTGTCAACTTTATTTATTTTAAACAAGTAACATTTTACTAGTCACAATAAAAACTAAATCTCTTTTACTTGTTTATTTTCAAAACAACCAAATAAACTATTTTCCTTTATTAAAATAATCTTTTATTTCCAGGCCCAGAAACAGGATGTTACAACAATCAATCCCCAAATCCTGATAACATGTCATACATCAACCTAATGTTATTCGGAACAACCAACATACCCGAATCGAGTGGCTCTGCCCCAAATTTACGTTCGAATATGCCAACGTACGGAGTGTATCCACCATACGGAATGTATCAACAACCCTTTGATTATAACCAACAACAAAATTTCTCTTTTCCTAACCCGTATTTCCATCAACAACCGTTCCCACAACCACCACAACTGGAAGAAGTAGTCTCCCAACAATCTGAAAAACAAGTAGCGTCATCCCCTTAAAAAAGAAGCCACTGGAAGAAAAATGACAGGGACAAAAAGTCGTGCAACAAGCGGCAATGGGCGCCGAAGGAAGAGGCGTGGGTTAGCAACTTGTTAGTGCGACACTTCCGAAGACTCGGAACGAGGCAACTCACAAAAGAGGGGAACTTTGTGGGGTACCGTTGAAAAAAAACTTATGACCAACACACATGGTTGGGTTTATATTTTTATGATTGTAACGTTTAAATTTTTAGGATTGTAACGTTTTTATTTTTAGGATTGTAACATTAAAATTTTTAGGATTGTAATGTTTTTATTTTTAGGATTGTAACGTTTAAATTTTTAGAATTGTAACTTTTTTTTAGGATTGTAACGTTTATATTTTCGGACGTAATCGCAAATTTTAATTTTCATATTTTCTTATTTTTACTATCGTAAAGTATTTTAATTTACCTCTATTTATATAATTATTGTGTTGTATTTTATTATAATTAAATTGTATTTGTTTAATTAAATATAAATGAAAATTAAATTAAGTTAGTGGGTGGGTCCCAAAGGGAAAAATTGGGTATTCTGGTGTTATGGTTAGGAAGATTAGACTGACGTTCTGGTGTTATGTTGACGTGACATCTGAAAAAGGGACGTTCTGTTCTGGTGTTATGTTGATCTTAGATAAAAAGCTCACATTACTTCAAAGTGTGACACTTAAGGACCCCAAAATATTACACTTCATCATCATTCATTTTTAATATTAAAATATTTAACTTTTTCCTTTTCATCTTTTTACAACTTTTTACAAAGCAAGACTTCCTAAAATAAACATAATTTTCCTTTTCAGCATACTTTAACCATTTTTTTATATTACGACTACGAACTTGCAAACATACATGTTTTTATCAATTTCACATATAGATTGTGTTAGTTGAAACAAATTATATGTCAGCTCGTAATTTCCTTATAATGACGCATTAGACTTTTAGGGTACGGAAAAATACATTTCTTTTGAAGTTTGTAGCTAGCTTTTCATCAATTCGGTTTCAAAATAATATAACACGAATTGATATGATAATTACTAAAATTATCTAATGGTGTTATAATTAGAATAAAGAATTATAATAAGTTTTTTTATCGTAATAAAAATGAATTTTGTTAACGAGAACCCTTAGGGCTGTCGTTAGAACTTTTATACATGCATTAACACTTGTACTTTAACTATAACTAACTCTATTTTAACCCTTGAATTTATTTATTTTGACCCCTTAAATTTTGGTAAAAGTACAAGTTTTAATCCATGTCTGAAAGTCTTCCTGAAAGCTCTAAGGACTTTCGTTAGCAAACCAAAAAAACAAATACACATTATAGAGTCATGATTTCTCATTTTGCTAGCTTAGTACACGAAAAGTATCGGATTTCTTATAGTATAGGATACAATATATTATTTTTTGCATAATTTCAAAGGTATATTAGTTTGTTATTACTCCTACTGGGCTACTATAAATATAAAATTTCATAACATCAAGATGTCTATGTGACACGATTAACAGGTAGCAAACGAACTATCAAATAACGTAGTCTTGTATATAATTGTGCTAGTCTTAACATATAGTTTGACACCATTGATAGCTTGGTACACAAAAAAACTCTCGTCCTATGCAACAATAACAAACTCTTTTTACTTGACAATTAAACTTAGGTACACAAATACCAAACCGCATATCACGACCTTGATTCATATCTCGAGTAGATGGTGGCTGGCTTAAATCAACATTATTCGTTGGTGCAAGATCCATCTTTCTGTTGCGATTGTCGTTGTTCACATGACCAAAACCTACATTACAAAAAACATATGTCAAACAAGATATATTAATCACGTACACAAGACTTACGTACAACAAAATGAGTGTGATTTTTTTAACACGTAATGATTTAATATATTCATACTATCATTAAGGAATTGAGAGATCAACTTACAGAAGGCGAAAAGGCTAAAGATTACGACCCAAAATAGTGTTTGTTTGCTGATCATCTCTGTACAAGAGTGGTGATTCTAAGAACTATTGTTTATTTTTATTTTTAAAACAGAATAATTTTTGAAGTATACTGGATTACGCGCAATTTATATAAAGTTTGGCAAATTCGAAATTAATGGACCAAAAGCCACCACAGTTATTAAAATTGAGTAACTTTGGTCATTCATCATGAATGCATATATATATATATTGTTTTTCTTTAGCTTGCTGGTAATAATTAATCATAATATGTGGAAACGGATTTAAAAGAAAACATAATATTTGCTGAATGCTAACACAGTAACGCCTCTGGACATTAAATTAATTTAACATGTATTTATGAACTAATAAATGTACAAAAACCAACACTGCAATATGGAAAGCATGGTCATATATCATACCAAATCGACCCGCAGCCCATTTCGCCACCTCTGGTTCTAAATCCTGTCTACCCAAACTACGTTTGCAATCACTATCCTTTTTATTTTTTTGAAAATAAAAGAAATATATCAAAACACGCAAAAACTAAAAGGATACAACAGACCACAAAACAAGCAAGCCAACACCTACAACCATGAAAAAAAATCAGACCCACAATCCAACAAAAGCTCGATACATAAGAGAGCAGCAGGTACGAAATCTACAAACACAACCACTAAACGTAAAAACCAAGCCACCAACTAAAACACCCAGACCACGAAAACTCATATAGAATATATAAGTTTGAGTAAAAGTTGTTATCAGGGTGTGCAACATGAGCCGTTGCACATGACCCATTTTGATTGGAGACCCAAAATATTAATCTCAATATGTAGTTATATATATTTACGAAACGAAATTAGAATACAAAGCTTGTACGTAGTCAAGCGGATAACACATCGAAAATGGATTTCAATTAGTGCATGTTCGATCAATTGCAACTTTCTTTTTATTCATTGTTTCCATTTAAATCATTTCTCCGTATTTTTTATGGCAAATAATGTTTCCAATTCAAATGTTTCTAATAAAATTTTTTAAGTAGTAAATTAAGGTTTCGGTTTTACATAGTTATTTAATTAGTCTCACATATTTAGTTCCTTTGATAAAAAAGTTTTCCTTATCTAATTAGTTATTGTTTTATCATTATCTACTTTCGAAGTGAAATTTTGTTTATGTCACAAAAAATTATTTTTGAAGTCAGATATTGATAGGATTTGAAATTAATTAATTTACTTTAATATTATAAAGCAACACAAAACTGAAATGAAACTTATATAAAAATTGATTAAGGGCCTAATTTGAAATCATGGCACAGGGCTTTCGAAATCAACAAGACAACCTTGGTTGTGTGCATTGCTCCGGCCTTTCGGATACCTCGGATGAGCCAAGTGTGTGAGAAGAATTTTCTTTTGGGATGATGTTAGGTGGGTGAGGGAAAGAAGATGGTGTGAGTCAAAAGGGATATTGTGTTGGATATATTTGAGAGGTGTTGGTTAGAAATTAAAGCTAGCAAAAAACTAGCATTAATTGAAAAATGGCATTTGAGTGGAAAAAGAGCCATTAATACAATTTTTACATGGTTATTTTATGCTAAACATTATGTACACGAAATTTAAATTGTAAAACTTAATCAAATAATTGAAACTCTCGAATATAGGAATTGATTGTATAAACACAAAATTCTACAAAATTTTATGTGGTTACAATTTCATAAACAGACTATTGAGAGTGCGTTTCTACTATCTTACAATATTTTAAAAACGTGTATGATTGGGGAAAATCAATTTCGGAGGTTTTAGAGATAAAATTTGACTACAAACGATAGACAACCCGCCTATGACACTTTGCTAACATGTGCGTCTCGTTCCGACCTTCCGTTATAATTGACAAGTCTAGTAACTCCAAATGCTTAAAAAGTTATGTCATACTTATTTTAATTTCAAGTTTAATAATGATAGTATAAATAATATTTAATTAAATATTGATGCGCCACCAGCGGTCGGTAAGGATTTCAACCCTTGTCGTTGCACCGGCTACCGGCGGCGATCATCAGTGGGTGTTTTAAATTTGTAATTGCGGGGCCTAAGTTTTCCCTAACAATGCTAATCCTAAGGGTGAGCAAGTGGTAGGTATGACCTAGAGTCGTTCTTCAAACCGACTGAATTGAAACTAAGGCGTGACAGATGAGGGCTTTCAAACTAGTGAAGGGTTTATAAAATAGTGGGGGAGTTTTGATTTTTCTATTAACTTAGGCAAATAAATAAAAGCGAAATAAAAATAAAAGATAAAGGAGATAAAATAAAGATAGTGTTTGCTGAAATTTCGTTAATTAAGTCATGGGATGATGTTTGAAGAAACTGTGTTGAAAGATATTTGTTAATTATTAATCTTGAATACTCGTGATGTAAACACTAGATTCCCTACTAATTAAAATCCCATTAGCATGTCACACCGGGAGCTAGGTTATGGTAACATCACAAAGTATTTAGAATAAAAAGCAAAATCTTAATTATGGTTTAATAATACTTTCATATGAACGGGAACAAATCTTAAGGTACTAGACATAACTGAATCATATAACGATTCCTCGTCATCCTAACAGATTCATGTATTTAAAACGGTTCATTTATGACTTTAAACCAGCCCTTGCTTAAGACTACCTAATAAATCCCCTATCTATTCACAGCGTTCCTCACTTTAAGTGGATCCACCGCTTGAAACCTTGACCATGTATTGTCCTACGATAATCCCCCATGTAGCCTTGCGGTTCCATAGTTTCATACCTTTGACAAATTATATTGACACAAATGACTCACTACCTTTTAATTGGACGTCGTTAAAAAGGTGTTGTAATCACGTTTATTGGTGGAAAGGCGATAGATTAATTTGAAGTTTAAGAGTCTATTTAGAAAGGTTTATTAAACTAGGTTTCTCATTTTATATGTTAGTCCGTAATATAACTACCTTCGGTTGTTACTCGACTTCCATACATTTGTACTTCACCTTGAATTGTTTCCAGTACTATATCGAATAACAGTCGAATAGGGGCCATCATATTACTTCGTAATATTATACCGTTTCGTAATATGACTACCTTCGGTCGTTCCTCGACTTCCATACATTTATACTCCACCTTGAAGTGTTTCCAGTACTATATCGAGTAACAGTCGAATAGGGGCCATCATATTACTTTACGATATTTTACCACTATGATGATCCTAAGGCAACAATCAAACAAGAACATGCAATAAGCCGATCAAAGCGATACTACTGATCTTTAATATTTAATTATAAATCATCCCATAATTAATTAACTACATCGCAAGCAAACACAACAAGTATACTATTCTCTAATCATGACAATAACTAAATCTAGCATAATCAATATACACGTAATTAATTAAGATAGATAAGGATTAGAAAGCACCAGGATTAAATGCGGGATAAAGTAGACTCGAATTAATTGACACATTTCCAAGCTTACACGAAGATTTACAATGCGTTCCGTACTTTCCTTCTATTCTAAACAAGCTCCTAAACTAGCCTAAAACTAATTTTTAGTAAGAAAATAGAAAGAAAGTAGAATCAATATCTTAAGAGAAGTATATTGTTCTAAGAATGGTGTGTGTGCAAATGAGCCTCATGCCTCCTATTTATAGGAGAGTTTTGGTGCATCTTAGCAAGTGGAAGCTCACAATAGCAAAAGGTGGAAAAGGTGGTGGCACCGGGTAGATAAGTAAACTCAATCTTAAAAAAATGTTGAAATGCGTTATATGTTATAAGGTTTGTTACATATACATGTTAGCAAAATGCCACAGGCGGGTTGCCCAACATTTGTAGTCAAATTCTTTCAGTAAAACCTTCAAAATCGATTAACCCCTATTTTACATTTTTTAAAAATGTTGTAAGAACTAAAAACACACTCTCTAGGTAGGTCTGTTTTATGAAATTATAACCATATAAAATTTTGTTTAATTTTGTTTTTAGATAGTCAATTTCTATATTCGAGAGTTTCAATTATTGATTAAGTTTTACGACTTAAATTTCGTGTACATAATATTTAGCATCAAATAACCACGTATAAAATGTATTTATAGTTAATTTATCGACCCAACCCTTGATATTACACATCACAATTTGCACCTAGCCATTTTGAACATGCAATCTGATAGCCGCAACTCACAACCCGAGCATCAAGCTCACATCGACATTTCTTATATATATATATGTGTGTGTGTGTGTGTGTGTGTGTGTGTATAGGGGAGAACAAGAGGGAAGTAAAAAAAAGAGGGAAGGACGGAAGCTATTCTCAGCCACAAATTCTGGTCAACTCAAAAGTCAACGCGGTGGCATTTTTGTAAATAACTTGAAATTACCTCCCAGCACGTTAACATGCATTTCAAAAGCATGTTAATCAAATTACAATTTAATATACATAAAAATTCATGTATCATGAATATTAACTTATATATGTTATTTATATTAATGAATATCATAATTTAACATTTAGTACTGTATAATTATATATATTAGTTAAGATTCATCTTTAAAAATGTTAATATCTTACTTTTTTTTATAGTTTTTAAGATTCACTGGTGATGAATGTTAACTTATATGTGTTATTGACAATGATGAACACTTTAACATTCATTTACAAGGCATATTAAATAATACATGCATGCTTGATATTATACACAATGATAATAATAACATTCATTTACGATTAATGTAACTGATATACATTATTATACATTAATGTATGTTATGTTATCACATTCAATTGTGTGTAATAGTATATATATATTCTTATTCAACATAAATGAATGTTTAAACCTATGAAGTTGTAATTTTGATAACATGCTTTTCAGATGAATGTTAACGTTTTGAGAATTTTTGAGTTTGTGAAATTCAATTGTAATAACGACCATAATTCGATTAATTACTCGTTTATATGTTTTTTATAAAGAAATTCATTTAATTCTATTGTTTTTATCAACAAATCAAAATTTTCTTAAAAAACCCAATAAGTTACACCAAATTCATAATTTTGGATGAATTCGAATTATGACGAATTGAAGATGTGTATGAATGTGTTTGATGAATTCGAAGATAATATTTTTGATTGAAGGAATCATTGAATTACATGCTTTAATTTTGAATTTTAGGCAAAAATTGAAAAATTGAGTATTGTAGAAGATGTGAGAAAATAAGTGATTGTAATTTACTTCTTTCATTCCCCCAATTCAAGAGCTTACCTCTTGATCCTTCCCCTATATATATATATATATATATATATATATATATATATATAACTACTTATAAAGCATCTCTAGATGTGGGACTTTTTTCCTTCCAAATTAGTTATTTCTACTTTTTAGTAAATTATGTGTTTATGATAGATTCATTCAAAATTAAAATACTTTGATTATCATGTAATGATTAATGTTATGTTATTTGACGAAAATAGCATTATACATAACGAAATTTTATTAAGTAGTTGCAACCGTCGCATTGTGCGGGCAATATGATAGTAAAATGAGAACCAACCCATAACTGAGAACCAAAAAAACCCATAACTGAGTAGTTTATATATATATATATATATGGGAGATTTCAAATGAGAACCAACCCATAACTGAGAACCAAAAAAACCAAATCCAGTCAAGGGTATGATAGTAAAAATACATTTTTTAATTTTTATTATTTAATGAAATTGTAACCGTTTGTTTAGGAAGTCCCACATCTCTTGAAGATTTTATATATTTCATATTTCTCTCTCATATAATCTTCATCATCACAAACATTATGATTAAATGATTCGTTATGCATATATATCAATCCAAGATAACAAAAATCTAGTGAACACAAGAAACCAATCATTATCATAATTAATCTAAACTTTTAGGGTTCTTAAATAATCATGTGAGCCCGTGTGCACAAATGAACACCCATGTGCACTTGTGAACGGTCGTTGTGCACATATGAGCTGACCCATTTCTTCATGGTTTGATACATTTCAAATCCATCTTTATCATATTCATATATAAGATCATATGTGCACAAATGAACAACTCTTTTCTTCTTCTTTTTTGTGTTATTGTTCTTCATAAGAATACCATCTTTATCTTTTGGTATCAAGAATATAATGAACAAGAAGATATAAACATGACATGTTTATCCTAGATTTAATGTATTTCTTCAAGTGTGCACTTGTGAACATGATGTTTGTTTTGATGTGAGCATGTGAACATTTCGATTCTAGTCATCTCCATAATTGATAACAGACATCGGCATCATCATCATCATCATCATCGGACCCTCATCTTCGTCTTTTACAACAGCCAGGTTCATTTTTTTTTGTTGGCTTGGTGGTTAGCGATCGAGATGGAGTAGTTAAAAGAACATAAAATGAATGGTACGTGTGGTGGTGATGGGGCGACGACGATGTTATTTGCAGTGGTGGACGCTGCAAGTTTTTAGTTGGGAGAGAATATATGGATGGTGGGTGAGATAAAAAAGGAAAATCAATTTTGAAAAATTCCTTGTGTGATAAACATCCGATAATTGTCACACGGTTTCTATATTTAGGCCACATAAATTCCTTAATTACCCTTCTAATTTTTGAATGTGTTTCCTGAACGTCATATTATTACCTTTATGCCATAATCATTTCTATCCGTAGATTAGTTTGATCAACGGCCTTCAATCAGTTCTTTTGGTTTTCAGTTTTGGGTTGGTTCTCATTTGAACCTCCCACTATATATATATAAATGAATGAGTTTCATGTTCTTAAAAAAGTGGTGTATGTGAGAAATATTTTGTAATGTTTTCTGTGAGTATATATATGAGAGTATAAAAAGATTACTATAATTGACCCGTGTATACACATGTTTGACATAAACTAATATTATAAAATTTATTGATATATTTCCATCAATAATAAGTATACATATATAACTTACGGGTTTGTCTAACTTGTGCCTTAAGGGCATATGTTAAGAAAGGAATATTCTTCTCGAAAAATGAGAAATGCATTTTTCAAGAAGAATCTTGATACCTTTTTCATTTTTCGAAAAGAATATTTTCAACTTTTTCAATTTTCGAGAAGAATATTCACCACTTACCATATGTCCTTCGGGGCACAAGTTAGAAATTTCCATAACTTATATACTAAATTCTGTATAAGTCAGACCCCTTGAGCATTAATCCCAACATTAACCTAGTAACATAACAAAATCCCAGCATTATACTACAAAAGTACTACAAGTCATAAGGGACACAAACTAACTATGGACTCAAACTTAATTCTAAGTGCACCCATTAAAGGATTACGGTTCAACGGGTCTTCACCTTTTAGATTTACATTTGGAATAGCAAACACAAATTTTACTTAAAATGTTAGTATACAAACACCTCTTAGAACAACTTGTAAGTTATTCAATTACATAGCTATATACATGATAATTAAACTGGAGTTTTTCTCATACACATTAATATGTATTTGACTGAATTGGATTTTTCTCATACAAATCATCACTTGTTAAGTACAAATAGAATCTTACGCAAAAGCATAAGACCACTGGCATTTGACCTTCTAAAAAAGTCTACTACATTTACAAAGACCACTCGCTTATCATCTACATCAAGGAAATCATTTTAATTCCGTTGTATAGTGGTTCATCATACAGTCCACACCTTTAGTTCATAAAAAACATGATCCCTTTGCCTGAAAAATGAAACATGAAATTGTAATTACTAAAACTTAGTCATTCACCCAAGGTCGAAATCTAAATATGAGAACTTATGAAATCAAATCCTAAGCTACAAACACAAAAGTTAAACTTACAAAATCAAAGCAACAGCCTTAAATTCCATGTTCGAAACCTTCAACATCAAGTAAACAAAATACAAACAAAGGATCAATAACAATCAAAACAATATAATAAAATTATCCAAGTAAAGCATTAAACATGATAACCTGATCGACGATGAAATGTAAATAGTCTCTCAGAAACTTGACCCTGCCATTTCGATATCTTTTGACAGTATGATTTCACTTTCTCTTGTTCTCTGTTGAAGAGAAGTTAGTAATACAAAATGATCACTTTTGTTCTAAAAATTCATAAAATTTAAACATTTTGGTCAAATTACAGCAATATAACATAATCAAAAACTAAATATACTAAAACTGAATATGAATCAATTACCTATAACTAATATAAGAAGTTACAGGTGTACCAATTGCTTAACTTAAAATACATTGAGCATTTTGATAATGTAAACAAACAACAATTTATCAAAACAGACAACAGAAATGACTTCCTTCATAGAAACTAATTTACCATTTTCATTCTCGTTCACAATTTGATCATTAGCTCCAATTTTGTAGTTGGGAAACCGAGTAGAAGCAAACATCACATCCCATGCTTTGCATTGCATAGCTATAATCACGCCCCACCCTCGTCATATTTATGAATTATAATTAAATTAACAATCTCAGCCAAATCATAATAGTCAGAAGAAATGTCTGGATATCATGCCCAAAAGGTAAATGTAACAAATTGTATGGTCTGACAAATAGTTTATAAGAATAAATAAACTACGAGACATTGTAATTATTAACTCAAAAATGGCTTTCTTGACCATAAAAACCAACATTTAGCTTCATTTTCATAGTGAATATAGAGTAAACATCTGAATCAAATCACTAAAGGAATTTTGAAGAGAGCACAAATAAACCCTAAAAATTGGAACATTGCACACAACTGGTAAAAACAAAGCCCTAAGTTTCACATAACAAAAAGGGCAAATTAACATATGTAAATTGGAAGATGATGAAGGAAGAATGTACTTACATAGCATGTAAAGGTAAATTAATTGATTAAAAGTAACCAACGATTTCCTCTTCCGTCAACACCCCATCACCAACGTCATCGTCAAGTTGATCTAAAACCGTCACCACCGACACCAATTATCGGAAGTAGAGATCGGAAGTAGGTGGTGACGAAGGTGAAGGTAGAGTTTTTGTGGAGGTGTAAACTTCATGGGGTGAAGTTAAGAATTTCACAAGCACACATATGTGTAAGGAATTAAATAACAAAATTAAAAGAAAGAAAACTTACAGAGTATGGAAGAAGCTGCAGGTGGTTTTTAGGTTTTGTTATTCCAAATGAAAGAGTGGAGAGCAGACATGAATATGATAGAGATAGAAGAAGAAGAAGTGGACTGAAGTAAAATATAGCTAATTTGAAGATTGAAATTCTAATCATCTCTCAATACATTTGAATTTTTGGTTGGAGAGAAATTATTCAGATGAAAGAGAAGACAATTGATGAAGAAAAAGAGAGAGATAAATTGATTCAATGAAAAATGGAGGCATGCACAGGAAGAGTAAACTGTTGGTATTTCAAGCAATAGATAATTATTGGGCATCGTACAGTGAAAAAGCGTGACAAAGTGTGCAGGAGACGATACATAGGAAATAACATTTATTTAGGCAGAAAAATTAATTAACTAATTAAATTAAATTAAGCTATTAAAAGAAAATCAAAATAAGGAGAAAATTCATTGATTCGTAGCTGTGCGATGTCATCAAAATATCAACCTTAGATTGGGACAAGTTAGCTTCATGACATCAGCATCAACTCCTTTTTATTAGATAGGAGAGATATGTATATATGTATTGTTTATGTATTTTGTGTTAACTTCTTTTGTAAAACAAAATTAAAAAAAATACACAAGACACACACACATAAACATCCGGATAAAAGATTTTGTTGCCGAATTTTTTTAATAATCTCTAGTCTTATCCCTAAATAAAATTCGTGAACCCAGACACCTTTCAAGGTCGAATTATTTCTTTTGAAAAATGAACTCCATACACAATTGTAAAGTATATCCGGATTGTAATCAAACCATGTTTCACCAATTTCCTCAAAAATAATAAAATTGAATATGTTTCTAACTAGCAGTTTAAAATTAATGCACGATTCAGCTGATAAAAGGGATTGCACGATGCATAAATGAGAGAATTACGTCAACTCCTTTGGAATGCTAAAAATAATTACCACCACCAGTGGTGAATGATATCAAATACAGTGGTAGTATTCAGGTTGACTTTGTGAACAAATTAATTAGCCAAAACTAACTTAATATGGAGGTGCGGGGAATCGAACCCCGTGCCTCTCGCATGCGAAGCGAGCGCTCTACCATATGAGCTACACCCCCGTTCTCTGTTTTAACTGAAAAAAAATACAAATAGAAAACAGAGTCATCACATAAATATATATTGCATTTTGGTAAAAAAAAACTATCCGACGCCTCGATTCTCCAATATATATTTTGCAACCATTACAAAACTGAGAATTGGCAATGTTTTGCAAGCAACTTATAAAAATCACTCGAAATATGCATCCATAAAATGGACATGTAGTGGCCCATAAATATAATGCTAATTTCATATCCTTTGTTTTGTTTGTTTGGGTTTTTTCTCTACAATTAATATAGAAAACGTACGTATATGTAGAAAGAAAGGAATGAAATAATCAATGTTGGCCTACAAAAACAAAAGGATGGATCTGATTTGAAATTGTGATTTGTAAACTTTTGCTTTTGGTCTAGGTAAAGTATGGGGTGGGCAAACAAAGGGGCTTGTCAACCCGAAACTTTCTTCCTTGTAATCATTTTGTACATTTTACAAGGACCACATGGGGGGTGTCAATGACCCAATACTACCTAGTAGCTACTACATCGTTTTTGTCTTTTCACTTAGGTATAGCAACTAACTTCAATTATTAAATCTTATTAATGAAAGCCGTTATAAAATTCCTCATTTAGATTAATCCGACGTACGTTTTTTTTATCTTGATCTAAAGTAGTTACTTAAATGGGGGTGTCCTTTTATTACAAGAAGTTGAGAATACCTAGAACAAGTTGAACTTAACCAAAAGATATAAGTACTTATTTATAATAAAAAATGAATTTCGGTATTCTTGGAAACAACGTATACATATATAGTTTATGTATAGTTGTTAAACTCTTACAAATCAAATCAAAAGTTCATACTACGAGGCGACCCAGATCCCGACTCATAAATGGATGTAACTCGCATAGGTCGTTTGTCGATTGAATCTTACGAGTAGAAAAATCAAACAAACTTTTATTGGACAAAATAGATAAAGATATGACTAGAATCAATTTTAAATTTAAATCTTTGTGTTGATTGTCAGTTAACGACTTAATTATCGACTATCACCCCATTTTAATCTTATTCAATATAATAATATACATGTACATATCAATATATATTTATTGAAAGATATAGTGACTCTAACGAGTTGAGTCACGAGTAAAAAATTAAAATTCGGAGTCACGCATTTGCAACTATGAACGTATAAATTAATGAAATTTGGGCCATACATATCTGATGACTCAATAGGTGATAGTGTGATACTACTTATATAGTTAAGTTTGTGCTACTTCCCTTACTTGTGGAAGCAATTCTATTCTAGATACATAAAGTTAAGTTATACTCCGTTATATTTATGAAATAAGAGTTGCATCTTCGACCAATTAAAATGGTTTTGCATTAAAAAAAAAAAGATTTAAGAAAAGGAAACAAGTGAAGTGAAGTGAAAAAGAATAGAAATGTACAAGTCTTACAAGGAATACAAGCAATCGCAGTGGATTCATCAAGAGACATAAAGCGATAATGAAAGTTTTTCTTGGCTTAAAATCGTCATTGTTTGGTGTTACCCAAAACATGCTTCTGAAATAATAATAACTGTATTATTATTCCTTTTTAAAAAATACTAGTACTGGTTCTAGTAGACCGGTAGTAGTACATGAAAATAGGGCTGACAACTTCTTACATAACCCGAAACCCAACACTAACCCGATTCGAAAATATTAAGGTTGGGTTGAGGTTTTTTGACCCGCAAACCCGTCAACCTGATTAATTTTTGGGTCGGGTTTGGGTCACCTTAATGAGTTTTTGAGTTGACCCGACAAACCGAATTCTTTTAAATTTAGTTAAAATTTGAGAAGTTCTATCTTAAATGTTATAATCCAACATGTTTAGTGGTGTTTTAGTATCAGATTTTGATGAACATACTAGGTAATATGATTTTTTAAAATTTTTTAAAGCATTTTTATGCTTATTGATGATATATTGTAGATTTAGTGGTTAACCCATGACTCGAAATTGATCTGTTAATAAAAAATGACTTGAAAATAAGTTGATCTTACTAAATAAATGGGTAAAATGGGTCAGGGTTAGGTTGGGTTGAAATACTCAACCCGATAAAAAAATCAAATTGGGTTAGGTCACCTACTTCTGATCCATCAACCTGATAACCCGAGCGGGTCAACTCGACCCAACCCGAATTACCACCCCTACATGAAAAGATGAGAAATTTATTTGGATGGTCAAATTTGACCCTCAATATTTAAGGTAATATCTATTCATACCAATTTTTAATTCTCACCATACTATTTTTGGATTAAAAAAGGAAAAAGTATAAAATGATAATAAAAAGTAATAAGAAAAAGTATAGAAAAAATACAGTAATAATTATGTTTAGAATAAAAAATAGAAGAAAATGGTATGAAGAGCATGGACCATATTTAAATATAGAGAAACTCTACAAAACTATCCATTTTGATTAAGGATATTGTTCTCCGAGCGAAATATAGTATAAATTAAACACGCTAGCTAGTTGTTTATCGATATGCTTTGATTTGGTAATGTCAAACTAATCCGGAGTCAACTTAAGGAATTGAATTCTCTCAAACTTCTGTCAGATCAGCGAATTCAGATTCATTTATTTAAGTACGATAGTAATAAAGATGGTAGAGATCGAATATAACAATTTAGAAAAGTAAAACCAAAAAGATATAAATGATGTAAATAAATCATAAAAAGATACGATGACAAGAATAGAGAACATATATCATTAGCTTTCAAACTTATATAGTACTCCGTATAAATTAAAAGAAACACTAAGAGGGAGCTAGATAACATTTGATGTCTTTGAGTCATGCTTTCAAGCAAATAAGCATTATTATGATGACTTCCTCTTCTCCACCACCTCCTCTCTATCATTATCCCCTCACTCCCACTATCTTTACCATCCTCCAACCAAAACACAAAAACTCGATATTCATAAATTCAGCATACAAAAAGATAGCTCAATTTGAAGATGAGATGAAGAAACCCTAGAAATTTTTAGAGGTCTCTCTCTTTCAATTCTCTCTTATCTATATCACTTGGGGGAATCAAGCAACTCGGTCCGATCAATGTTTGCTAGATCAAACATCATATCATATGGTTCAAGGCTTTCTAGGTAGTTTACTTTTTTCCTATGTTGATCACGTACTATACGATCATTTCTTTTCCTTCATGTACCCTAACATATAGGGTTTAATTGTATTTAGCTTAAGAAGTTATAAGACATGTTTGTGTTTTTCTTTTTATGTTGTTTATAATTATATCATGGTGATATATGGTTTTTTCTGATAAGTGGCTGTCCTTGTAACCATTCCGGCTTTAGGCTAGTGGTATCATACTTCCAGTGTAAACATCTTCGTAAGTGGTGAAAGTGATGGCTTTTGTGAAATAGGCTATGGTTCAATCTCAACTCCACACGATTTCATAGGAAACGTCTGAACATTGTCTGAGGTGCATGCGGTCTTTGGTCTTTAATTAGGAAGGGTCGTATTGGATTTAAAGAATCCCGAGTTCTCGAAACAATCTTTTGAGAGGGGTTGTCCTTGTAAAATAATTACCTCAAGGTTTCAATTCGGTTCCACAATTTGGTAAGAATTACACTACAATGTTTCTTATATTTCCTGAAGTAGAGAGCTAGATTTGCGGTGAGGTTCTGGTTTTGTGATCTGAAATTGTTTTTGTTAGATTTGACTGTGTTTATCTATTGGATACAAATGTAGTAAATCAATTTTCCTTCTCTCTTTTGTACGAGTATTCAAGTATATTGTGTTGGCTTTTATTGGGTACGTTAAAGATTAATAACTTGATGATCATGGTGATTTCTCACATCAAATCTATAAATATACGTGTCACGTGAATTAATTAGCTTACGAAAAATGAGGAATAAAATCTGTATAAAATACAACTACCTTACCCATTTCCGACATTACCTCCACACCCGTAATCTATAATCAGCTGACTCTACCTTTCTTCAACCTTTTTCCCTCCTTTTTCCTCTTAAACCACAATGGCTAATTCTCAATTATTTCCATTAATTATCCTCCTAATTTCATCAATTTCCTCAGCCAAAACCACCCAAAACCACCACGGTCCGCCATCACCTCCCCTCACCCTCAATTACTACGACAAAACATGCCCAAGGTTCCAAGAAATCGTTCGAAACGTTGTTGTCCCAAAACAATCAATACACCCCACCACAGCCGCAGCCACCCTCCGTCTTTTCTTCCACGATTGTATGGTGGGCGGCTGCGATGCATCCGTCCTCGTTTCATCAAACGCGTATAATAAAGCGGAAAAAGATCAAGACATTAACGAGTCGTTGGCTGGAGACGGGTTTGATGTCGTTAAACGTGTTAAAACCGCCCTCGAGCTTGAATGTCCGGGTGTTGTTTCGTGTGCAGATATTCTTGCGGTTTCCACACGAGATTTGTTGGTTCTAGTTGGCGGGCCGAAGTTTGAAGTGAAATTGGGCCGAAAAGATGGGCTAGAATCGAAAGCCTCGAATGTCGAAGGTAAATTAGGGAGAGCAAATATGACAATTAATAATATAATTAAAATATTTGAGTCCCATAAGTACACAATTAGAGAAATGGTTGTGTTAATGGGTGGGGGACACACCATTGGGTTCGCTCATTGTAAAGAATTTGAAAGCCGTTTATTCGGGCCAAAGCCCGACCCGTCCGTTCACCCGAAACTTGCCGAGAGATTAAAAGCAATGTGTGCGAATAGCTCAAAGGATCCGACGGTATCAGCTTTTCTCGACCCGATTTCGGCGGGAAATTTTGATAACATGATATTTAAAAATCTATTGAATGGGCTTGGGGTGTTGGGCACGGATCAGGCAATGGCATCCGACCCGAGAACGCGACCGTTTGTGGAAGAATATGCTAGGGATCCGGTTGTGTTTTTCAAGGATTTCGCACGTGCGATGGAGAGGACAAGCGTGTACCAAGTAAAAACCGGTAATCAAGGAGAGGTTAGAAGAAGATGTGATGCGTTTAATAATTTACCAGCGGGCAAAGTTGCTTAGTTAAACTAATCATCCGTATTAATTTTAAAGGGTACTCAATGATCATTATGTTAACTGAAGTGTATATTTACGGAGTAAACATTTTGTTGTGATTGTAAGGGACATAAACTTGCTAACTTTTTTAAAATTTTGGTCATAGTTACATGTTAATGAAGTCAACTTATAGAAGTTTAACCACAAGTAATTTTAAGCTATATACTCAAAATAGCGGTGGCTTATGGGCCAAATGTTGCCACTATAACCAGCCTTGGTTCGGGCTAATAATTGGGCCTTGTAGTAAACAAACCTCCACGAATGTTTTGGGCCTAAGGAGGACATACCGGTTCACAACTTCACACTAGTCCAACTCGTTGGTGACCGACAGGGAACTAATCATCATCATTAGGCCTGTAAACGAATCGAACGAACACGAATGAAATCTGTTCATGTTCGTTCAATAAGGTTTTGATGAACAAACGAACAAACACGAACGGATAGGCGAACAGATTTTGTTGTTCATGTTCGTTCATTAAGAAAATTAATTTGTTTAGAAACACAAACGAACGTACACAAACAAACATATAATTTAATGTATTTCTTCATTAATACCTTAAACGAACCTAAACAAACATAAACGAACACACACATACACACACACACACACACATCTACACATATATATTATATAACTTGAAACTTTGCGATGCATATTCAACATTACAAAACGATTACAATATGAAGATAAATTCATTTGCTTGGTCTGGTCGTTGGAAAGAGCAGCACATCTGGAACTAGTGGAGGGGGAGAGTGGATGTGTTTTTGTAGTGGAGGGAAATGTGATATGGAAATATAAGGTAAAAATATCTAGCTGTTTAATATTATCAAATGAAAATATCAAAATATTAATAATATTCTATTTGATATATAGCTTTATCAAAATAACATATACAAATATGTATTAATTTAATTAAACTATTAGTTAATAAACGAACATTTGACTGAACTTTCACGAACATGTTATCGAACGTTCACGAACGAACGAAATTTGAGTTCATGTTCGTTCATATAATTAAACGAACATAAAAATTTGTTCATGTTCGTTCATATAACGAAACGAACGAACATAAACAAACTTGTTACCGAACGGTTCACGAATAATTCACCGAACGTTCAGTTCACTTACAAAACTAATATTAGTAAATAATTTTAATGGCTTTTACATTCTTAGAATGCATGACATATTAAATTGGTTACTCTAGTCTAGACGATAAAATCTTAAAGGTGGCCGGATGTTAATTATTAATGTAGTCAAATAAATATTGGAAAACTTCATACATAACTGTCTAATTTTTGGAAATTTCGTGCTTACTCATTTACATGTATATATAGTCAAAGTGTCAAGCACCCCTCGTGTATGTTTGTCATGTTATATACTCTAAGTACGTATCGTTAATTTAGAGTGAAATTTCTGTTTGACTTCTTGAGATTGTTTATGAAAGTATATATAATTAATCATGGATTTGAATTTGAAGTTTGTATTAAAATTTCAGCAAATTATTATTCATTTCTATAGTTTAGGGAAAAGGGGAAGAAGGAAGACGGACGCGGTTATTATTTTGTAAAAAATTGGTGTGTATTATGATACCAAATGATTAGTGCCTATGTAATAATAGATAGTGCTCACCATTTTATTAATGAGTACTCATAAAAGTAAATGTCGATTTCATACTTTAATTGATCAAACAAAAAAGATAATATTTTATTTGTGAAAAGTATATTTTGGAGATACGACAATCGTACGTATTCTTGAATTGCTCCACATATATTTGCCGTAGCGGTGTGTATAAATACTTATCTTTTAAGAGGGAAATATTAATAAGTGAACAATCTAAAATTGTATGTGTTAAAATTTGGAATTTTATCTTGAGAGAAAAAGTACTATTTGTTATGGAATAGTGTTTTAGTTTTTTTTTTTGGGAAAAATAAAAAGTTCTCCATATATAATAATAATAATAATAATAATAATAATAATAATCTTTTCATCCTGAAAATTACAAAATGTTTTACATCAATAAAAAAGCATACGTTAATAGGGATAAAGCATATATTACCATCATTAAAAAAAAGTAGTTATCATTAGCTAATTAACTAACTAATGATATGGGAGAACAACCCTTTTAGGGCGTCGCCTTAAGTTCGAACTCATTAGAGATGATTGGGTGGACCATAATGGGGGTCCGTCAGTGATTCCAATACTGCATTTCAAAAAAAATGAGATATTTATGAGTCATTGGGATTAACTAAAAGATCGAATTTTTACCATATACCTACAACATGAATCATTAAATTAACTAGCTACTTGTATTTACTTCACAAAGTAAATTGCTGTTGGTAGAAATTAACGACTCGTTATTTATGGCAAATATCTATACTACTATAAAATACATCTATCTCCTCAAAAAATTTCAAGATTACATAAGGTACATCCCAATTACTACTTGTTACCGCTAATTTTATTTTTCATCAATCAAATACTAAATCTAACTACTAAGATTTTTTTTATTAGTTAAATATTAAAGTGGACACGTAAAAAAATAAGATTCAACATTACCATATTTAGTTATATATGTAATATACATTTTACAATATAACACCTATTATTTTCACCTTTTAATTTTCACTAAAATTACATACCGAATGTCAAAGTATAAAAGGAAACTATGAATATCAATATATATGCAGTAGAGTTGCTTGCCCCTTTTCTTCTCCCTCACCTACCCTTTTATTTCCGCTTAAGTTTACCCGATCCATTTAATTAATGTAGCTTTTGGACCCGTGAAACATTTTAGCACCTACCAAAATTAAAGTTAGTCGACGTAAGCTAATGAGTTCGATGTCGTACGTACTTGTTGATTGCATTCTGAAAGAATAGAAAGTTGAGTTCATCTGTTTCTGCTGACATTTTTACTATTAAATAGACTAACGAACGCCTAAACGAAAGCACCAACAAGACTAACCTAAATACCCGATCTAGAGATCAAAGACACCATCACCCACACTAGCTAACACCAATCAACCAAATTTTAAAAACCAAACCAGTGGCCGGCAGTACTCTATTTGAGCAAATAACAGTTTGTTTGTTCGATCCACTTGACTCTTTATGTGTTCCTTCTATAGCTAGACTCGTCGATCACATCCAGATCGAGATCACTAATTATATATAGACATTGTCGCTAGCTATCTAACATACGTGCACGGTGCAGTGTGCACCATTAATTTATCTATAATCTCTCAGTTTTCAGTAGAAAGATTGGCAGATTTCATTTAAAAACGTACAAATTTAAAGTCGATGAACTTTTGGCACGTAGATAAAAATTATAAATACGTATTGAGCTGAGATTCATTTTGCAGCAAAGCAACCCAACTTATAGTTAACACTATTTATTTTTTATTATTTTGAAGACATGAAACAATATAATATGTATTTCAAGAATTAAGAGAAAAATAAAAAATCTTCGAACTTCTTCGTTTAATTCGCTAATACGTTGGTGAGGGGGGTGATGTGGTGGTTAAGGTTTCTCCTGGAAATTACCCTCTCAATTTCTTACGCGTCATTGATTTCAATTCCCATTTTTTCATTCTAAAAGTTGTTCGATTTAGCACATTATAAAACCCACGACATAACTGATATCTTATTTACAATTTTCTTCAAGTCTTCAACACCATCTTCAAACCCTATATATATATATTTTATTTTATTTTGAAGATTTTGATCTTTGATCATCTTCTCCTTTAATTTGAAACTCATCATCTAACTTGAATTCATATATATAGCATATCTTTGAATTTTCAGTCA
Organism: Pseudognaphalium luteoalbum; assembly: GCA_963422505.1. Classification (NCBI taxonomy): domain Eukaryota; kingdom Viridiplantae; phylum Streptophyta; class Magnoliopsida; order Asterales; family Asteraceae; genus Pseudognaphalium; species Pseudognaphalium luteoalbum. The sequence goes on along the minus strand of OY730193.1, from coordinate 7,006,733 downwards.
GACTTTACTAGCTTCTTGAAATTTCTTGTTTGGGGTAAAAATATTATAGGTTAATTTATCAGGTTCTTCTCAGGTGAGAGAGAAGTACTGGCCGGTGGTATTCAAGATTTTTGTAACACTTTTTGCAAGCTAGGATCAATGGCTGATTATTTTGGTTGTGTGAGTTTTATGTTCTTTATTATTTACCTTCTTCTGTTTATTAAACTTTGCTAGCTAAACGGCAAGTTAGTTGTCTCAAAAATTAAACCAAAAAGTTTTCTATCGTCACTTATAGCTATACTAGTAGTCTAGTGTTACGTTAATTTGTTGATCCGGCGTAACTCCAACTCGCCGGGGATAGAACTTCCGACGACCCATGTAACGTTGACCTACAAGGCGACGGCTATTTAAGTATTATTCAAGTGGCTTATCATATCTACACCAATCATTTGTCATTCACGTTCATTTTATGGAATATTTTGTTTTTATCACTTTAATATTGTTTTTATCTTATTTATCGGAGTAGTACAAGTTTTTTTATTGTTATTTTTTAAAATGATATCATTGTGAGTTTCTGGTACATGGTAATAATATTATCATTCTTTTCAACTTTTGTTTTACTGTTTTGTTCCCTTAGTTTAAAGGATTTTAAGACCAATATAAACTGTTTTTAGCTAATTCTTTAACTATTAAATACATAGTATGTTTCCAAATACACTTGTATTAACTCAAAAAAGCTAGGCATCTCCAAAATATATTTTTCAACATACTATTTTTGACCCTTTTATTAAGCACTTCAAGTTGAAGAATTTTGAAAGCATGTGTAGATAATCTTATTGCATGAGAGTACGCAACAATATACAAATAAATAAAAGAAACATAATACCATTTTCATTTAATTAACTCCTTATAAAGAAACGTTTGTAAACTCGTATGTTCAAAAGATTCTATCTATATTCATGTTAGGCACGATATATAACATATCAATGTAAAGTTATACAAGATGTATGTTATATGTTATGTTAGACTTTGATGAATATTAAATCTCATGACGATCATCGTTGATCGATTTTTCTATATATATTTTATATATAAATATCAGATTAGTTGTAATCAAGTACTCCGTATTAATTTACTATGACTAGCATGTTGCCGGTCAATAAAAAAAGAACAAAAGGTAAAAGACAAAAAAGACATGCATAAAAAGTAAGCTTTTTAATAATTAGCAGCTCACCAAAGGGTACAGTACTTGATTTTAAATCATGCGCCTACAATATAAATTTTGTATGCGTGTAATACACCCTTAATAAAGTAAAAGGTTTAGTATCATATTTGATAAATCCATTAATAGTGTGCATTAATAATTTGTACATCATTAATTTTAGCTTAATACATAATTCTGATGAATGTATGAAAATATCATAGTCTTTAATTAAATCTTTGGCTTTTATTGAACTTTGCAACTACATATGCAACCTTTTAAAGTTCTACCTTTATTTATATTAGGGTTTTCTTGTTTCTATTTGATAAATATTTGAGAAAATAACGTTAGTTAACGCTTTAAATAACGTACAGGTCAAGACGGCCGCACCTTCAAGTCTAAAACCCAAAAGCTACAAGCTGAAGTTTTTAACCGGAGTTGCTTCTCCGGTGCTCACCGGTAAAAAAGGTGATAGGGGAATTAAAGCAAGTGATGGATCCGATTTTATCGGAGTTGAATTGGTTGATAGTGAGACTGATCAACCAATTACCGATGAGCCTGCAGCGTGGAAAACAGTGAGGATAGTACTTCTTCCTGAAGTTTTCGGTGGCGTTTGGACACATTCACGTTTCGAAACGAGCATCATCACGGAGCATGAAAACAAGAAAAATATTCTTCAAGGTGATCTATTTGTTAATCTTAAGCGTGGGAGAGCAAGTATTGGGAAAATTTGGATTAAACATGATAAGAAACACCTTAGAAAGGTTAAATTTCGGTTAGGAGCAATGATGGATGCATATGATTGTTCCTATGAGATCAAAGAGGCTATAACGGAACCGTTTCAAGTCAAGGATTACCGGAACGAGTGTAAGTAGTCTATTATGCCTAATTGATAGTTTTACACCTTAATTAGTATATCCAATTTGTACTAATTATGATATATGCAAATGTTTTTGTGTGTAGTAACTAGCAAGAATCGATCGGTCACACCATCGGATAACGTTTCAAAATTGAAGAATATTGGGAGAAGTATTTGTGAGCGTCTCGTCAAAGAAAAGATCAAGACTGTTGCTGATTTTCTCGATAGGCTCTATTCGAACCGTTCAAGTCTTGAAGAGGTTTATATTTTCTACTCTCGAAATTAAATACAGTAAAATTCTTGATCAATATATAAATAATCTAACAAGTGTACATAGATTTATGGTAGCAAAGGAAAAAAGTTTGAGGAGACTATTCGGCATGCAAAATTGGCGGATGAAAAGGTATGTTTCATTTAGCTAGCGATCAGACCACATTAGAAAGAGAGTTATTTTGGTCGTAAATATAATTGACAATATTACTGTAATTGTTAACAAAGCTAGCTATTGGGTATATCTTTGTAGTACGAGACGTGTGGATCGGTTGGGTCTACCTCCCAAGGATGGGGTAACACGCTACTTGCTGAACCCGAGAGTTGTACTGAATATAATGTCGAGTGGTATCAACCAAGTCCATCATCCAATGTCACGATGCCGATGACACTATCTGATCAAGATCCTCTTACGGTTAAACATTATTATGATGACTCAACAAATGTATTTGGATTTGGATTTGGATTTTGGAACCACAATGTACTTTAATTAATAGTTAAGACTACATATGAAAATTTAATTTTAAAAACGGCGTGATATCATACGGCTTAATTAGATAAAAGTTACTACAGTATTTTAGAAAGAAGAAAGAAGAAGCGAGTTATGTGCATCCGAGTATGCGACCCTAGCTAGCTAGTAGGCTAATATATATGGGTAGATGGTGGGTTATTAAATAGTAGTGGTTTGTACGCTTGGTATAAATTATAAAACATATTTGTTATTGTTAATTGCTCACATCGTTGTTAACTTTTGACTCGACTCAGAATCTCTATTTTTAATGTGTGACTCGGCTCGACTCGTAAAAACCATTATTTCACAATAAATATGTATATTTATATCTATATATTAATAGTTGTTAAAGTTTTTTATTTTTATTTGAGGTAAAATATGGTAAAAGTCAATAATTAAATCGTTGACCATCAATCAACATACATGTTTAATTCAAAACAAGTTATAGCTTATTTTTTTATTTATATGCTTTTATCTTTTATATTACATTACAATAAAAGTTTGCCTGATTTTCTGACTCGTAAGAGTCACATACAACTCGGAAGAATCAATAAACTACTCGTAAGAGTCAACGTCATTTAAGTGTCGGGATTTGAGTTGTCTCGTCTTGTGCATATTCGACTCAACTTGTAAGATTTGACTCTTAAACGTATAAGAGTTTACTAACTATGATTACTGAAAAAATTTCATTGTGCAATATATATATATATATATATATATATATATATATATATATATATATATATATATATATAGTAAGGTTCCAATGAGAACACTTCAAAAATAAGAACGATAAGACTACTACATAAATGCGCAATTAGCCAAAAAAATCATTAAATTCACACTTATACATCTCAAATATGTGTAAAAATTGATTAGAATAAATGTGAACTTTCAGAAATACACAAAAATCGAAAAAACGATTGATGCACAATGATAGAGATAATCGTGCATCAATCGCTTTTTCAATTTTTGTGCATTTTTAGAAGTGTGCATTTGTTTTTTTTACATATTTGAGATATATGACTTTGAAGCTAATGATTTTTGTTGGCTAGTTGTGCATTTATGAGGTGTTCTCACCGTTCTTATTTTTGAAGTGTTCTCATTTGATCCAAACTATATATATATATATATATATATATATATATATATGTGTGTGTGTATATATATAGGGTGAGGATCGGGTTAGAACTAACTAATGGTAAGAACTGAGAGAACTGGGGCATCTCCTTCACCACGTGCAGCGACTCTCAATTTATATATAAAAAAAGAATTGCCCCAATCCTTTAACTCAAATTTATTTTCAAATAACTAGTAATTTCCCCAAACAAATTACATCATTTAATTCAGTTTATTACAATCTTTAATCTGTTGTAGGTGAAGTGTACCGTTCTTTAACTCAAAGTAGAAGCATAACCAAAAATTAGAGGCATGTTTGTACATGCATCCGTGAAGTATTAGATGCACCTCTGTAAAAACACAAAAAATGTGTAATTAAAAGACAATTGAATGCAGTTTTCACAAATATACATATTAACTTAGATAATTAAACATAACAGATTCAACAAAACTATATATGCATCTTGCATCCGTTGATGCATCCGTAGTTGCATCCATTATAAAAAAGAATGTCAATATGAATTAGATGTAAATTAATACAAATTGAGTACTCTGATTATACTCCGTATCTAGTTCTTGGATACAAGTTATTTTACTCTGTTTATACTGAGTACTCAATATGTTATACTATGTTTATACTGAGTACTCTGTATCATCACGTAGTAACCGAAATTGGGGTAGATGCATAACCTTAAAAAAAGAATAAAAATTCACAATCTGTACAAGAAAACTGTTGAGTCACTGATCGCTGAACTCAAGTGGTCACTGATCTCAAGGATTAAGGGGGAGATTATATAAGAGATTGTTAAAGTCATTATTCGCTGATGAGTGAAGTCACTGATCATGCTATCTGTTCACAGTCTCTGATCTTCTCAATAATGCTCCATGAAGAAAATGATTCAAGTCAAGCTCCTGTTGCTGAAGGTCTCTAAGTCGCTGATCATATGATAAGCCAGTAGATGAAGATCTTATCAAGATAAAAGACTCAACTATGTGTGTCGTTGATACTCATCTATCAGCGAGAGTCTCCAAGTCTTCTTTGAGTTCTCTCCTCTGCTGAATAAAAGAAGTCACTGAAGATTAGCTGTTCAAGTCATTCTTTAGAGCATGTTAGCTCGCATCGAGAATGAGGAGAATTGTTGTTTCTATCAGTGACTGCAGCATTAAATGCCGCATTAAATAAGAAGTTGACATTCGGCGTTATTACGGCGCAGCACGTGTTTCTCGAAACTTGAAAAGAGTAATGTGGAAGCATTTGATTGGTTTATGGTACAAGGTGATATTTCCCAAGATAGAATGTCGTGCCATGATGTATCACATCTCAACTACCTCTCCAATCAAGCAGCGACACGTGTCGTTCAGATCCGGAAATTAAGGATTTCAGCGTCTATAAATAGCGTAGTATGTTGTACTTCATTTTATGTCGATTACTTGTATTGTCACTTGTTTGTCAGTGACTAGTTTGTCTAAGATACAAGTAACACCAGCGAGGGAACTAGTAGCGTGTTTGTCCACTACTAGTTTACTTCAGCGAGTGAGCAAGTTAGCGTGTTTGTCCACTACTGCTCATCTCCTTTGTAATAGCTGCATTGTTTGATTTGGATTAGTTTTGGCTAATCTATTCCGCAATCAAGAAGAGATAAATTTTATCAATAAAAGAATTTATCTTTCAGCTACAATTGCATCAGCAACTGAACTGCTTATCTTATATATATATATTTGTGTTCATAATGCTGTTACTTTAATACGGTTAAAAACTTGCTAAACAAGCTAACACTATAATAAGAAAAGTTTTTAATTATATTCACCCCCCCTTCTACAATTAACTCACTGTTAACGATTCACAATCACTAACATAATAGTGATTAGAGACTCACAAAAACTTTGTCGAAGTTTAATGAAATATGGACCATATCACTTAGATAAGTCCAGTTTGTACAAGATTATTAATAAGATAAAAAAACCTAGTGATAAAGCTTCCACCACAAAATTGCTTTTAAAAATCACATTTGCTTCCCCAGGAGACTGTCGCAACCTCCAGAAACATTTTTAACTATGTATGTCTTAACCATCGGAATAATTTCGCCGAAATCTTCTGCAGTTGCAACAGACTTATACACTGCATAAATATTATAGGAAATCCTAAACAATAGTCACTGCTAGATAGAATCGTCGACGATCGCCATAATCATGATCGAATTTCAATTTGGCCGAGAGGGAGATGCGTACAAATTTGATAGGAGAACTGGAGTGGTCAAGAGTATACGGCCGAGCAGTATTGATATTGAGGCTTACATGTTGGATGTTGGATGTGTTATGTAAAGTCCAATTAAATTTGGTCAGGTGTAATTAAACTGTAACACCCGACTTTTCACATCATATTTTATAATATATTAATCTTAGGAAGCGCGATTCCCAAACATTTACAAAACATTTCAACAACTTTTACAAACTTACACCTTATACTTACAAATATTTAATTACATATTAACAAAACGGGTGTTACTAAAACTTTCCAAAACACAACAAAATAAAGGTCAGAGTTGCGCCAGCTAAGTCAAACATCCAACTAGTCGTCTACCACCCGAACAACTTCAACTAATCAAAATCTGCAAAGCATTCAACAACGAGGGATTAGCTTACGCTAAGTGAATGGAACCGTAACCGACGGTTCAATCCAATCATAACAAGTCTTACAACTAAATAAACCACAACAAGCTAAACACATAAGCACATAACGTCAAGAGGATCGGCGGTTCCTGTATGCCATTCTCAGTATACCACGATCACTGTATGCCATTCGCAGTGATCTACCGATAGCCTGACTACTACCTTCACAGAGTTAGTTAGTTCTCAACTATGTGTCTCAAAGTAACTAAACAGCTACACAGTAGTAGCCAGACCCAACCAACCCATGTTGACCTCTGAATCAACCATACAACTGAGCAACTTGTCACATAAAGCATATCATATGCAATTATGGAAAATCAACTGAACAACTTTCACAACTGAATCAATCATATCAATCAATCAATATCAAACAACATAATCATCAACTGAATAACTGAAATTAACATGGCAATAACTACAACTAAAACTATCCTGGTTTACCCGTTGTAACCAAACCCATTACAACCGAGTTGTACCGAGGACTACGGTAACCACTCACCGATATATATGATCTTCAACTCAGTGGTCTAATCTTACTGAGTTGCCGCCCGCTTATCTGGAATCACAATAATACCAAGTCAGTAACTCATTCCAATTAATTGATTATTATAAACACATTCTACTAAATAGCATCAACTACTATAATACAATAACCAAAATACACATTTTCTGTTTATTACCCATAATCCACCATTTCCAACCCATAGCAGATCGGCTTCTCAAAGCCGATCGGCTTTCTTAGTGCATTTCTGTATTTTATTTGCAAAGTCAAGTTCTGTGACATTTTTCAACTAACAAAGCAGATCTTCTTTGCTTAGCAGATCTGCTTTTCATGTAAAGCAGATCTTCTTTGCTTAGCAGATCGGCTATTGTGCCCAAACCCAGAAATCAGCAACTTTCTGCACAATTTCAGCTCGAACCAACACCCAAATTTTCACAACAACAGCTACTAAATACCAATTTTTATCAAAGGAAAACCACAAACATCTAACTCTAACATATTACAACACTAAACAAGCTATTCTACTTCAATATCAAACATATATCATCATCAAATCCACAATTGTACCAAACCCTAACTCAAAACTTTACTTGAAGAACACTTACAAATTCTAACATATAATCATCATGTAAACATCAAATAACTTCAAATAATCATCATATTATCAACAAAACATGATTTTCAAAGCTTAATTCATACAAAACATATATGTTCACCATTTACCTAATTTCATATAAAAGTCTCAAGAACACTAAATTACTTACAATTTGATAATGAGCAAGTTGATGATGATGTGAATCTTGATGTTTAATCCCAAACAACAATTGTTTCTAAGTTCACTTTTAATTTCTTGAAAGTATGTAGAGAGTGTTTGAAGGTTCAAGAACAAAGATGAAGCTCTAGAGAAATTGGGTAGGTGAGATTGAGTCGGTTTACACCCACCGCTCAGTCTTTTATCTGTCTAAATAATATACCCCTTCTAATTCTATTGTCTGGAACCTGAAAATACTCGCGAGATAAAATATTTTATTTTACTGTCAACTTTAATTATTTAAAACAAGTAACATTTTACTATTCACAATAAAAACTGAGTCTCTTTTACTTGTTTATTTTCAAAACAACCAAATAAACTATTTTCCTTTATTAAAATAATCTTTTATTTCCAGGCCCAGTAACAGGATGTTACATAAACATCATAGGCTCATGATTATTTTAAGTTCTCACAGTTCTCTTCTATTAATTAGTTCTCACCAGATCCCTTCACTATATATATATATATATATATATATATATATATATATATATATATATATATATATATATATATAGGTGGGTTAAAAATGAGAAAGTTAATTTTCGTTATAACGTGAGAAGCACTCAAAACTACTTTTTAACTATTCGAAACACTTTTTCCTATAAAACTTTTTTAATGATTACTATTAAAATAACTTTTGGAAGCTATGATATAAATATAAATAAAAAAATATTAACTTTTTTTTTTGAACTTATTTTACAGTCGTTACTGTTGTGATTATTGAAGATAATCACAAAATATAACATGATATTCACATGTGATTATTCTCTAATATAATGTGATTATCATGTGTTCAACATAATCACAAAATATGGCATGATAATCACATATTATTCATGTGATTATCAAGTTATAAAATGTGATTATTATGAATAAAAATTTAAATTAAAAATAATTAAAAAATAATAAAACGTCAAAAAAAATTTATTTGAAAAATAACTTCTAAAAGTTATTTAAAAAAGAAGCTACGAAGAAAATTTTATAAAATACTCCCAAAATAACTGTCCACTTTTGACTTTCTGAAGTCTTTCGTTTTTAACTTTGACCTTTGATATTTTTGTTTGTGTTATATAATACTTGATGCAAAATATACGAATGGATTTGGTTTTAAATGTATTTTTATTAGTATAATTTTCATCAAGTATTACATAACACAACTAAATATATTTAAGGTTAAAGTTGAAAAAGAAAGACTTCAGAAAGTCAAAAGTGGACAATGACCCAAGGCCCAAACCAGGTCCAAGCCTCAATATATGTTTATATAGTAATACTCTATTGTATTTCATATTTGTAGCTACACATCATTCCATGTCTGCAGCAGATCGCAGAGTTAACAATCCTTGTTATCATATAAAATTAGCAAAACTTACTTGTACCACATATAGTAGTAACTTGTGGTAAACGTTTTCATAAAAATTTATAGCACTGAAATACACTAGATGTAGTAATAGCTAAAATATCACATGTGGTAGTATGTCGACTATGATATATGGTACTATCACATATGGTAGTATCCGCTATCACATGTGGTAGTATTCGCTACCATATGTGGTAGTATCCGTTACCAAAAGTGGTATTGTACACTACCGTTATCACAAGTTATGGTTAGTGGTATCTCATGTGATATTATATACTACCACATGTGATAGTAGCTTGTGATAACCGTTATCTTACAAAATTATTGAAACTGAATTGTACCACATGTGGTGGTAGTTAAATATCATATGTGGTAATCATTATCATGACATATGAAATTTAAAAAGAGATTATTGATAAAAATTAAAAATAAATAAAATTGTATCACATGTAATCTTGTGATTTTGAGTAATAAAAACGTCATCATATATGATAATGTTAATTGTCGACTGTGATATATGGCACTACCACATGTGGTAGTATCCGCTACCACATGTGATATTGTACACTATGTGGCAGTATCTGTTACCATATGTGGTATTGTACGCTATCACATGTGGTAGTTTGCGATACAACATGTGGTAGTATCCGATACCACATGTAGCATTGTACATATAAATGTTAGATATTTTGTTTTAAATTAGTAATTCTATCCCATAATTAATAGACACGTACCACCATCTACTACCTGACAGATAATTTATTAGCTACCATATAGATTAAGAACTTAACATTAACATTAAAATCAATGCATCATACACAAAGAAAGCCAAGCAAGCAAGAGTTTGATTGGAAGTCTAATATTCACATTTTGGTAATACAATGTCAAACAGACTTTGAGTGGAAATACACATCATATCCTATCAAACTTCAAATTTCAACTCATAAATGTGACAATTTTAGAGGCAGGCTTACCACTTTACCAGCCATTAGTTTTTCAGATTCTCTTTGCACTCATCTGCAAAATACAAGCAAACAAGTTATATAGACGTTAGAGCCCTTATTAATTTTGAAACCAAAAACAAACAAAAGTCAGTACAATGGATGTAAACGTTGTATACCCTTTTGTAGTCGTTGCGAAAAAATCCATTAATACATTTTTTACTTCAACAATACACCATCAATCCAATCTGTACATTCATCATCTCTGCAACTTAAACCACCATTAACAATTAAAACTTTAAAATGACATTCAATATTCAATCACAAATGAGAATGAAGAACACAAGATCAAAACATTTCAATATTTGAAGAAGTAATATTATATACATATAAGGCTCTAAAATAAAGAACAAGTGATTGATTTATAAACTAAAGACCTCTATAAACTATTACCAGGCATACAAGGAATTCAACATTTTACACAACATTAACCCTAAAAATACATAACAATGTACTAGTAACTCTCAATGTCATCTCACTTCTTCCCTTTCTTTGTTTCAGTTGTTGGCTTCTTAGCGATTGCCTCCTTCGGTTTCAAACTTTTAATGGTTGCCTTCTTCACCACTGCTTTCTTCAGTGTAGGCTTTAGAGCAGCCGACACTTTCTTCCCAGGCATAGACCTCGTAGATGTTCTTGCTACTTTAGCAGCTTTCGTTGGCGTCTTTGGCTTTGGCTTTGGGCTTTGCAGCTGCCTTCGGCTTGGCTTTCACAACTGGCTTAGGCTTCACACTCCTATCGATCAATTTCGATCAACCATTACCGTACTTGATTGTAAATCCAGCAACTAACGGTTCATCAATCACCGTCTTCACTCTCACACATTTCGCTCTGATTAACTTCTGCACTTGTTTCGCAATTTAAGATAAATGTTGTTTCTCGAGCTTCACAACAGATGATACAACCTCTAATTCAAACAATCGTAATCAAAGAAAACTTTGAATTACAGAAGAAATTCAAAGTTTCAATTCAAAATTCGACAATTTCTAGGGTTTTGACGTTAGGGTTTGTATAAAACGAAATCGAACAAAAAATGACGGTTAAAACGACGATTCAAACAAACATGATCGAAGAAAACTATGATTTAGAGATGAATACGAACTTTAATTTGATTAATCGAACATTACCTGCTTTGCGTTAGGGTTTGCGAATCGCTTGAAAGAGATGAAACAGAGAAGAGGATGAACCAGTCGCTTTTTTGTCTTTGAAAAGAAAAAAGGAAAAAAAATTAATATAAATGTAAATTACAAAAATACCCCTCCGCCCAGAATTACTTTAAGGTTATTTAATCAAATTAAAATTTGATGATTAAATGTAGACCCTTGATTTTGTTGATCTAATGGATGATATTCATTCTCTCATTCTCATCAAATATAACCATTCTCATTTGAACTTTAATTTTTTTTTTCAACTCGAATTTCATTTTCGCTATTTTATTCCTAGTTATTGAAGTATTTATTTAATATTTGTTTGCTGTTTGTAGTGAATTTCTTTGGAGACAAGAAAACAAACACACATAAAGAAAATCCTAGTTGCGATCTTTTTTTATAGATTTCAGGTGCACGTTTCTCCGGAATTAGATTTTAAGATCTATCATATTACTAGAAAACAAATGTATAAGGCTGTCACGCAAACTAGACATAACTTAAGCGACCACATAGATTCTTTTGATATTCTTTCAAATAACTTTTGACATTCCGTTGATTCACTAGCCTTGGTTTTAAGATTTTATAATTTAAATTTATTTAAAAATCACATCAATCATCTAATCTTCTTTAATATGTAGATCAATTTCAAATCTTGAGAAAGTCTTGATATTTATTTATGGGTTAAGTATCTGGAAATGCATTAAAATTGTCTCGAATGTCTATTGTATGTATCGTACTTATGGGAGGTGTATTTAATACATCCAACTTTCAAAAATGATTTATTGTATGTATTTTGATGATGTGTCGGCCGTTTACGATGCCACATGACGTCCCTAGAAGATGACACGTCATCAAAATACATACAATAAATCGTTTTTGAAAGTTTGATGCATTAAATACATCTCTCGTAAGTATAATACATACAATAGACATTCGAGACAATTTTGATGCATTTCCAGATACTTAACCCTTTATTTATTGATTAAGTTAATTAGTACCCCAAAACTTGTAAGGAAGTAGCTAGCTAGATCGAAAACGATACGAGGGCAATTAATTAAATGATCCGAACCCGTCCATTTCGACTTGGAATATATATGCATGCATGTTTTTTTGCATATTAATTGTACCGTATTTTTAATATCCATAAATAAAATCGCATTACAGATTAAATGATCGATGTTAAATTGATTGATTGTTATATATATCATATATATCCAGGTTACAATCTTTAATGTTATTTTCCCCAGCTTGACAACGAAAATAATGGCCCTATGGTTGACTCATTCTTTTTAAGTCATAGAGGCGGCTTTAAGTGATTGTTGTCTTATCATAATTGAACCAATCATGTTCTTTAATTTATATTTGTGTTCGTACTTTAAAAATCATATTTATATTTATTTATATTCATTCGCTGGTGACGTCGTTTTATTCCAATTTTTTAATGATATAATGCTTAATTTTAGTAAGAAGTATATTCGGTAATTACTCTTTTCACTAACACAAAATCTGGAGTTAGTTCATCAAATTCTGTAGACGCGCGTACAAACAATTACTACCAGATTTTAATTCTTGATGTTTTCACTTCGGAACCGTCTTTGAGGGTGGGTGAGGTGATCGACCGTCCAGGGTCTTCAAATTATAAGGGCCTCTAAATTTGTACGCTTGTATATATGTGTACGTATGTATACATAAAATATGATCGTTAATTGCAAAAACTGGAAAAAAATAAATTATTGTTGTTTCAAAATTGATTGATCTGTAACAAAAAAGAATAAAAAAGAATATCTTAAGTTAAATATAGGACCTCTTTTCGATAATTTATAAGTTTTTTGTTCAGAGCTTCTTAAAACTCAGAGACATCCTGACTGTATTGGTATTAAACATGATAAATAAAGCGCTAAACTCTTAGGTAAAAATTAAACGAGAATGACCAATTAAGAGAGTTTATTCTGCATCATATATATTTTGTCTCAACCGGTTTAAAAACCTATTTTAAACAATGACCATGGCCCAGGGGCTGAATTATTGCTAGAGACAAAACTATAAATTTATGGGCCACTTCAGCTAGTACCATTGAGGATTGAATTTTATAGATTATTATATTATTATATAATTTGGAGATCCTTTTTATATAAAGTTTTACCTTGTAATGTCGTGTCTAATATGTTAAAACAAAATTAGTTTTTTTATAACTCCACAAGTAAACTGATTGCTTTTTCATAAAGCAATTAAATTAAATATGAACCTTTGGTCACGTTGAAGAATTATAATCGAAAATGGTATAGATTTGTCGTTACATTGATAACATGTATCATTACAAGCTAGGGTAACTATATGTTTTTGGTTACATTAAAATCAAGGCCTCAGATATAAATCCGTATATTTTGTACGAAAAACACGTACGTGATGTAAAGAAGGTAGAGGCTAATTAAAATATTAAATAACATATCTATAATGCCTGACTTCATTTCCGAGCACATAAAATACATTGTTACATTTTGAGCTTAAACTTTAACTGAATCGGAAATTAAGCCGGGCCGTATCTTACTATGGTATAGCAGACCGACCGGCCCAATTTCTATTTCTCCTCGGCATACTGCTTAATCCTTTGACTTTTGTCTGTCAACGGATATACAATTATACTGTAAACAGTGCTTGCCTTTTTGGATCTTTGAATTGACAAAGAAAGTCAAATATAGAATGGCATATGAGCAGTTTGATGTCTCATCGTAAGTAACTTCCATATATGGTTCTTACGCTTGCAAAAATCATTAGATTAACATAACTTTCTCACTTTTGTATGTATCCGATCACTTTTGAATAATCGCACATAAGATTCACTAGCTATATGCTAGCTAAGTTTGTTACCAACCTAAAACACGATGATTAGTTTTTGATTTTGTAAATAAGGACATATATAGTACTAAAGATACGAATACTACTCCGTACAATGGTTACTTGTAAATACAATTTTACATGTTATATTAACACCTGATCGATCAAATACTACTTCGTTGACTGCCTCGAATCATTGATTGCCTCTCTTAATGGTCTGACTCTCTCAGTGGGTGAAAGAGATAAATGGTCTTGGTCTCTCAGTGGGTGAAGGATGCAGCAAATGGGTATTTTGAGATTTGCTTTTTGTTGTACTCATTCCTGTTTTGTGAATTTATAAAGCTTTACCTTGCTGTCCAAAAAGATACTACTTCGTACAGTGTTATCTACACGGCCAAAAGGTTAATATAATTAACCCCGAATGTTTAATAACAAATACATGCACCAAAATAAAGTCGCAATTTGAATGATTTTTTCAAAATGCACAACTGACCTACATTTTGAAACTTAAAAGAAATTCCTAAAAATGGGAAATAGCCGACAAGATGTAAGCATACAAGACAAGAAAAAGAAACATTTGACTCAATTACTTATAGCCGTTCAAAAAAATAAAATATAAAAAAATACAGTAAATGGAGGTTTTCTCATATCACATTATCAAAACGTGTATATATGGTTTTTGTTTTATAACGTATAATTAAATTATAACAACTTCAAAAAATATAAAGAGAGTATGAACATATATGAGAAAATATAGACATCATATAGATACAAACACAAAACAAGTTGCTCCTATATTCTATCTTTATTTTTGCTCTTATGTAACATCAATCAAACATAACAATTAATTGATTAATTAATTCACATCTTAGGTTTTCTTGTTCTTTTCACCTGTATAAATAAACTGTTTTCTTATTTCTCAGCTAGCCATAGGATTACAACAAAATCCTAAAACACCCGCCAATTATATCTTATATAAGATCCAATAAGGTACTGATATGTGTCATTTTGTGTAAATATATTAAACCGATACTCGATACTGCAACCCTTAATGCTATCAGGATAAAGCTTTTAATTTTGTTCTCGTTTGTAAACTCCAATGGATATATATCGATCGATCACAATGGATCGCCATTTTGATTTAAAGGTGACCATGTCAACTAAAGTTGTAAACACATTTGGTCAAATTTATTTTATGCATGTATAATAACTAATTGTGGAGTATAATAGGTTTAAACAGTAAAAAAGTTTTAACCATAAATAAAAAATGATTTGCTGATCATTAATTCCCCATGCCGGGTAGTAAGGTGAATGTATGGTTCAATTTTATAATCCTAATTAATAAAATTTTGAAATAATACTTGATTTTTGATTTTTCATATTTCATATCTCTTTATATATAAAAAGTCTGAATTACAATTATCAAATCTCTAAACATTTGATGTGTACTAGTGTGGGCAAGTTAAGTTTTGTCAAGGAAATTTACTTAGCTACCTATACGCGTTGCAGTTTTGCTATTAAAATGAACAAAGCAAAACCTAAACCAAAAGTTTATCATATGATCATGTGTATAATTACCATCGATCAGCTTCTTTAACATCTTCAAGCAAGCTAGCAAGTGCCCTAATAAAAATGAACCCATGAACATACAGTAAGCTCAAAACCTGGCCTTTGTTCCTCACCATCATCTAATTTCTTCAAAATCTTCAAGCCCCAAAAATGGATCATCCAAAATGTTTTCGAAAATCAGTTGTTTGTAACCATTCGATCTTTTCATCGCCCTCTTTCAGATCTTCAAACCTTGCGAAAAGAACCGATAGTTTTTTTAAGAAGAAGCTCATAACCCTTTAATTGAATCTTATCATCAGACATATTGATACATCATGAAACTCTCTAGTTCCACCACACGAGTTTTTCAAACCAAAACGCGTCTTTACAGTTTTATTTGCATCGAACTTTCAATTTCTAAAAAACTTTAAATAGTAATCTACGCGATTATAAAAGATCAAGATCGAAGATTAAAACCGTCTGATATATATCCTTTTTCGTTACGTATATCAATTGTTAATTTGTTTTCTCAGGTGATAGGTGGCTTTAAAGAGTTCTCCATCATCACTTCTGAAAGGAGTTCGATCAGAAAAAGAAGAATATACATACCTTGAAACGATATGATGGATGACAATTATCACAGTCTTCATTTTGTAAGTTTATATTCTTTTTTCTCCACTTGATCCTTCACATACGGTTACTTCTTCCAACGTTTTTGAAAGTCCGTCTATAGCTTCCGGCCGGTCGGTTATCCGGACGATAAGCCGTATATTTTCCGGCAACTTTACCTGCAAATAGTATATATATTATGAAAGACGTACAGAAGCTTGAGTATAGTCAACGTGGCGGATATAGTCTTAAGTGGCTTATCATCATCAACCAATCATTCTAACATTCTTTGATTTAGATAATCTTGTCCAACTGTTTATTTGAAATTGGAATTATTCTATAAAAGAAAAAATTTAGTGGAGAGTAATTATATTGTTTGTATCTTTCATAAATATATTTTTTTTCATGTATGCTAAATCTGTGTTAGATTTGACTAATTAATAATTTGTTGCTTTTCACTATGATATCGAGGTTTAATTAATTTTTTTGTTGTTTTCAAATTAAATGTTAAAAAGAGTTATCATCGAGATTACTTTTCTCTACTTTTGACTGGTATATATTTGCGCAAATACTTTTTTGTATTAAAATTTTTTAACTAATAGATATTGCAACGTCGATAAACTTTTTCTTCACTTAATTATATTTTGTATTTTATTTATTATTATGATTATAATGATGATTAGAATTGTTCATAAATAACTGTTTTACTTCAACACCGTACAAACTTTTTACCTTGTTAAATTCGATAAACATAACGAATTAAGACATTTAATGTGTTTGTTTTTTCCTTTTTTCAGAAAGAAAAAAATAATACAAACAGTAATGTTATGTACTTATGTATGACTAAATCTTAAAAATATGCAGACATTGGTTGAATTTTACTTTACTAATTTTATTTGGAAAAGTTTATGTATATCGATTAATTATTTAAGACATTATGTGTCACTCGCTCTCATTTCATTTAATATGTTTGCCCCATACTCCCATCTAACCTTCCTCATTTATTTAGAGTATTTTAATGATTTCAATATGAAAACTGGTATCGATAAGATAAGCTTAATTTAGGGAGTTGATAGATAAACATTAACTCAAACACCAAATTGTACGATTTTCAAAGCACAAAGTAAAAATATAATGAAGCGTAAATTTGATGTACAAATCAAATTTTGTTTTGTATCTATCACTCCCCTTAATTTATCGACATTTAAATATTTTTTTACTATGCGACAATATCACTGACAATGATAATTAGATTGCGCGTCCAACTGAATCAACTTTTACAAATGTGGTCGTGTTTTGTATCAATTTTTTGGCCGTTAACTTAAAAATGAACTGACTTATATATACTTTAGCAGGATTTCGAGGCATCAGCAAGTTCAAAGCCCATAATTAACTTCGAGTTAATTTTTTCACATGAAGTCGCTTCTCCGGTACTCACTAAACAAAACATCGCTCGAAAAGCTAACAGTGTTGGTGGAAATGAGTCGATCAATGTTATCTTGGTTGATCGTAAGACACAAATAATAGTCACTAATGGTCCATTAGCCTCGTCGAAGGTGAAAATAGTACTTCTTCGTGGAGATTGGGGAACGTCCCTAGAGTTCAAAGATAACATCGTGGTCAAATGGAGAAACAAAAAAAATCTTCTTCAAGGTGCTCTTTATGTCGATCTTGAAAATGGGTGTGGGACGGTTGGTAAAATTTGGATTAAACATGATGGGAATTCTCTTAGGAATGTTAAATTTCGATTGGGTGCAATGATTGTTGGTTGTCCTTATGGTTATGAGGTCAAGAAAGCTATAACAAACTCATTTGATGTCAAGGATGCCCGAAATGCACCTAAGTACTTGGGAGCGTTGCCATTAGATCATGAAGTGTGGTGTCTGAGGAATATCTCAAAAAAGGGAAAAATTCGTAAGCGTCTGAATAGGAACAACATTATTACCGTGAAGGATTTTCTCGATTTGCACTACTCAAACAGTCAAGCACTCCAAGAGGTAACTAGTGTGTTTTCCCCCTTCAAATGTTATATTCATACATCAATATATTGTAACTGAAAGTTGACCTTTCATTAAACCGCAGATATACGGTATCAAAGGCAAAAAGTGGAATGAGACAATAAACCATGCGAAAGCGTGCCTCACAGAAAATATGGTATGTCTCACTTACTGATGAATATAACATCATTGTTATTTTAAACCTAACCTTGAAATCTTTATTGAGTCCAAAATGATGGTATCATTTGTAGTCTAACGCATACAGACAAGTTGGATCCACTTCTCAGCAATCGAACGTTACCCCATCTTTTGATCATGATGATTGCATGATCTTTGATGACATTTGCTATAAGCCGCAACCTTATGATCAAAACGATGATCTTCTCAGTAACATGATTGTGGATGATGATTATTCGATCCAAGATTTACAACTATCTATTCCTGAGTTCAAACCATGTCAAGCGTATCAAGAAGTTGGAGCCAATGATGCATTGGTTTTGGTCCACAATGGAGGGAAAGGGAAATGTGTTAAGGCTAAGAAAAGATGGGTGAAACTGCGTACCTTCTGGTTCTTGACGGCGTCTTTCTTGAAGAAGCTCAGGTCATGTGTGGGTGCAACCCTCGTACATGTCGGCTAAGATGGCTTGAAAGTATATATATGTCATTATGTCCTGCCCGGATTAAATAAAATTCTGTGGTGGTTTTTAGATTGATACGTACTAAATCAAATAGGATATGCTTTTACATAAGCTGTAAATCCTTGTTTATAAATGAAATTCCTCCATATGTATCTACAATTTGCAATAATTTAGATATGCAAATGGTTAATGGTTTTGGTCCTAACGAAAAACAAGCTATTGGATGTACTTTTCGGCCTACCTTGTACCAGTCTCCACTTGGTCAGGTTGTTGGTCGGCCCAGGAAGAGCAGACCAGCCCAATGTTTCATGGGGGCACAACAAGAATCTAAGATGTGATTTTAGTAGAGTTGTATGTTGTTGACATTTATTTGTCAACATAATTCAAAAGAGTGCTTTTGATTCTAGCTTGATTGACCAAAAATCAACTAACGGATGTGGTATCTTCAATGTTTCTTACAGGTTGCAAATCACGACTGTATGATCTGGTTGTTATCAGGGTCCTTGACTTTTTTTTCTCTTTTTTTGACTTTTTGACTAGTCTAAGAAGAGAAATGATTCACTCACAAAATTTTTACAAAATAAGTTTTATAAAATGAGGTAGGCCAATAGTATTAAATGAGAGAAACAGAATGTGTTTTTGCTTAGTGTTTCTCATACTCCACATCATTATTTAATAAAAGGTATTATGTGATTATTATCTACGTTTAAAATAGTTATGTGTATCTTCTTCGCCCGTGTACTAATGTATAAACAAATACTCTTCTAATCTTTAATTATCATATTATACTAAGTGTTTTTTATATATAGAACAAAATCCGACACTGGTTGGGACTTTCGATTTGTTGACTTATTTTAAATTTAATTAATTATAGAGAATTTCTAACGTGTGTTCTAAGGGAACAAGTTAAGGGGTGAATATTTTTTTCAAAAATTGAAAATGTTGATAACATTCTTTTTGAAAATAAAAAATTATCAATATTCTTCTTGGAAAATGCATTTCTCATTTTTCGAGATAAATATTATTATCTTACGTTAGACAAACTCTTAATTAAATTATTGCAATTGCATTGACATACTAATTTTGATTATTTGATGATCTTATCATGATTTTATTAGTTTACAAACTTTGTATAATCTAATCCCGTAACTCATTAAGGTGACATTTGATAAACTCTGTTTATCTTTACACAAACAGATAACAAAGTACTAGTTTTAAGTGGAAGACATATACTTAAAATAAAAAGGTTTTTTTTTTACTAGCATAATTATCGACTTCAACATGGTACTTGGAATAGGTTACTTTTGTAAAAAATTCTGTCACAAACTCACAATCACAAAACCTAAGTTAAACTTTTTTTTTTAAGGAATACGTTAAACTCACTAAGCCTAAGGTATAATTAAGCCCAAAACCTTGATAGTGAACTGGCCCATTCTTTTCAGAAGAAATATCTAGGCCCAAGGGTGTCATAAGTACCTGTATTATGTGCCCTAAAGTAATGAATTTGTGACATGTAATGAGCGAGTGTCCAATGTAAAATTTGTCGGCGTGAGCCAATAAAACCTATAATCTTTACTAGTATTGTTATAGCTTAACAAATTAATTCAAACAAATCATAGTATTATACTATATGTTTACAATATATTTTTAAATGATTTGAGGCATGCAATTTAAGTTATATGAATGTAAAATTCATATTACTTATAAATTACAAATTATAAAGTGATAATCCAAAGTATAGAATTATTAAGTTTATGTTTTTCCAAGTATGGTTAGGTTCGGTTTTTTCGGTCAATTTTTTCATAAAAAGCCAAAACCAAACCAATATTTTGGTTTTTCTAAAATTAAAAACCAAACTGCCAGTTATTAATATACATTGGTTTTTTCGATATCTCTAATATTTTTAATTTTTGAGTCAGTTTCGATTTTTTATGCTCACCTCTAATATTGTATATATTGTATATCGGAAGGTACTCATCATGGTTTAGTAAAGTAGTAAGACACTTATGCTTATTGTAGTAATTGCTTCACTACTAAGACGTTTAGTACAGTGTAACCAATTTAAAGATTTGAAAGTGTATTAATTACTCCACTAGTAACACATTATTTATGCTTATATTGTATTGTGAAAAATCCGTTTGTCCACTTCTAAGGTGTAAATTGTTGCGATTATTTTTATGTTAGAATTGTAACACGATGACAACCTCGGACGAAATTATTATTATGATTTCTCCTAGAATTATAAGTATACTCTTTGGTTCAAGTTCAAGAATGTGAATTAATCCTAGTACTTCTTTACTTTTTGAATATTTCAAAGCTCTTTAGTCTCATTTCATTTGTTTTAAGCAATATATGAATATACGTCAATCGGTGTACTTTAGTTGTTGTTCATCTAAAGTCATGCATGTAATTGTGTTTTTCTACTTATAAATTATAAGAACATTATATCTTAATCGATCCATTTACTATTAGTTTAATCGATGTATAGTTACCTTGGTGTAGAAATTATATAACATATGATTGGAAGTGAAAAATAAATTTGCTTCAATTATAAGAAAATCAATAACTAGGTTTACCTATAATTTTAGAACCTACATTAATTAAATTAAGTTAGATCAAGTAATATATATTCACATACATATACATATACATATAAATGTATTTGGGTGCGGTATATTCATCATATTTTCTGAAAAAATTCATTGAAAATGTGCATTATTTACGTATACACTACAAGCTCTATATGTGTATTACTTTGGTGGATTTATAAAAACAAGGATGGAATAACCAACCCCTTTTTTGTTTTGTTAAACAAGATTGTAAATTGTGCCTCTAATATTGAAAATGGCATTATATTACATGTTGGATATATGTTCTATTATCACTTATTGCATTTGATATATTTTTAAGTAAAAAAAAGTCGGACCTACATTTGCATTAGGCAAATCTAACTGGCACAACTACGATTGTCTTTATGGGCATGTGCCTCACTGTTCTTCATCGTATATATTTATCAAAATTAATACTTAAAAAATTGTGATGCTTTATACCAAAATGATGATTACATTTAGGGGTGGTCAAAAATTACAGCAGTTGAGTCTAGGTTGGTCTCCACTTTCGATCTAATACTAAATATTTATATTATATTTTTATTAAATAATAATGATATTTACCCAAGACAGTAATGTGTAACGTTTACATCAAACTTATATTTCAGATGATTTAAACATAAATAGATTTTTATTACATTAATAATAACGTTTCATACTTAGAGACTTTGAGAGGTGAGGGAGGTCTTGTGACATTAGAAAAAGGGATTCAAAAAAGTGATAAAAATTGGTATGCCGACTATGCTTTTAAAAAGGTGACATTCCGTTGGATGTATTTTTTCCTTCATTCTTTCTTCATTATTTATTTATCATTATTCATTATCATGATAATTATCATGTGAAAGTGTCTTTTTAAGGATGATAATTTGTACATCACTAAATTTGCTTTATAATTTCTTATTTTTTAGAGGGTAACTCTACAATCTAACACACATTTTACATACAACCATCACGAATATATACACTCACTGCTTCAAATGAGGCTTAAAATCACAATCTTCTAGTTAAAAGGCTCATCTCGTACTATTAGGCCAAAGGATCTTTGGCTTTATAAATTGTTATACAGTGCAACAACTTTGTGTAGAAGAAACTTTGGTCGATCACTAAATATTGATTCGTGTTAAGACAACCGTTGTGCAATTTTTTCATTCCTCCGTCTTCTTTTCTATATGACAATGATCATAAGATGATTTCAATCTTTATTTATGGACTTACCTGATAGTTGTTTGAATGAGAATATAGATCCACACACATATATATATATGGGAAGGTTCAAATGAGAATCACTTTAAAGTTGAGAACTTTGAGAATCACAAAGAATACATGTTTGTTCACATGTGATTAACTTCAATCATATGTAAATATCAATGTACGTTTAATTGAAAAAGAAAAATGTCAAAAAAATCATAAAATTATATCGGAAAACACAATCAAACAAATATATGTTCACATGTGAACGATAATATGAACAAATCGGTTAAAATGTATTTTAAGACGTAAATTTATGAATTTTTTTTACTTTTTTCTTTTTCAATTAAACGTACATCAATGTTCATATATAATTGAAGTTAATCACATGTGAACTAACATGTATTTGTTGTAGTTTTCATAGTTTTTAACTTTTTAGTGGTTCTCATTTGAACCTCCAAGTATATATATAGAGAGAGAGATATATATAGATATATGCATATTTTGACCGCTAAATCTATATATATTCATTGACCATAACAATATCCTGTGTATTAGTTGCAATGAGAACACTCTGAAGTCTAATCATCCGAATCTGGATTGCTTTGGCAAAACGCAGTACTTTCTACCTTTTAGGCACAAAGAGGGCATCAAAACAACACAAGAACAAGTATGCACACATGAAAGGGTAATAAAGTAAAATCCCTATAAAATTCCATCTTTTGAATATATTAATTAATCCCCAAAACTTCATACAATTACAAAATAACCCCACAATTGACAGCTACAGAACAGTGTTTTGACTCTGATGATCATCATGTTGTAAAACCCCAGCCCTCTCATAAGACTCCACCAACTCAACACATACACACACACAAAAGTTTTGATTTTTCTCGATCAAATACAGATTTCAATTTGTTTTTTGTGTTTCTTGATTTGATCTCTGTTCTGGGTATTCAACTTTGTTGAATCTTGGGAGTTATACATATATAAAAAGATGGCATCATATGGTGGTACTACACAAAAGTGTAAGGCTTGTGAGAAGACCGTTTACTTGGTGGATGAGCTAACTGTTGATAATAAAGTTTATCATAGGGCTTGTTTCAGATGCCACCATTGCAAAGGCACCCTCAAGGTTTTTATATTTCTCATTTCTTTATTACTATCTGATGATCCAAGTTTGATTTGATATGTATGTATTAGAATTGTGATGTTGGTTGTATCTGATGATTGTTTCTTGGTTAGATTCTTAAGTACTAATGATTCTTTGTGCTGTTTTTGATCTGGGTTTTGTGTGGTTATAGAATTTACGTCACAAAGTTAATTTTTTATATTTGTTTGATATAAGTTTGTTGATAGTTTGATTTGATGATCTTGATTATATGTAATGAATCTGTTTTGCTGATTTTGATCTGGGTTTGTTGTGATTATTGATTTACAGTAAACAAGGTTGAATTTTTAATTAATCTT
This sequence comes from Pseudognaphalium luteoalbum, assembly GCA_963422505.1. Taxonomy (NCBI): domain Eukaryota; kingdom Viridiplantae; phylum Streptophyta; class Magnoliopsida; order Asterales; family Asteraceae; genus Pseudognaphalium; species Pseudognaphalium luteoalbum. The sequence goes on along the minus strand of OY730193.1, from coordinate 6,982,411 downwards.
TTTAGCTGTTTTCGATTTTGATTATATGCAAGTATTGATCAAAAGTAACCATAGTTGATCCAGTTTAGTACATGATCTGCTTTTGTGATATCATATGAAGTAACCAAAGAAGTTGTGGTTTACATGTTATAGGGATCTCTAATCAATTTGAGGGTTCTTAATGTTTAAAGAATATTAATGATAATTATGATTGGGTTTTGTAGAATTATTAATCTTACATCACTGGAATTGTTTTATCAATTCATTTGGTGGAGTTTTATTGAAAATCTGGGAATTCCCTTTGTTCATAATAATTAAAAAAATTAAGGTTTCCAGTTTTGACAGCTTAACATATTGATGACGAATAATAATCATTAATATCATTATGTCGCTTAATATGTTTATTGCAGTTGAGTAATTACAGCTCATTTGAAGGAGTGTTATATTGTCAACCTCACTTTGATCAACTCTTCAAAATGACTGGAAGTTTGGATAAGAGTTTTGAAGGTTAGTCTCTTTATACTTAAGTTCATATAATCACATGAAAACTTTAACATTCAATCCTTAACCAAATGTTTTAACTACTTTTCAATAACAAACAAAACTACGTATCTTTTATGCTGAAATTGATATCATTGATTTGTTGTAATGATGGTTATGGGCAAGTACAAATAAACAAGATACGTATGTGAAAAGAAAATGTTGCAATATATATGAGCCATCTCAGAAACTAGATCATTGTAAATTTCAAGGGAAGATTGTATTGGTCATTAGTAATTTACTAATTCATCGTTTCTCATGTAGGTGCACCCAAAACGGCTAGATCTTATGATCAGGTAGTCCATTAAGAATCTTATTGACGATAGTGGATATAAGCAGACTATAAATTCCATACTTGGCTTTCAATCCTGCAACTATTATCATCTGTGTTTGGTCATCGGTATGCTAATACTTGTAATGTAAAACTTTTAGGGCCAATCTAACAGCAGAGTATCAAGCATGTTCGGTGGGACACAAGACAAATGTGTTACTTGCAAGAAAACTGTCTACCCTCTTGAAAAGGTAAACTACTTACAAAAATTCACATGAAATGATTGCTTAGATCGATAAGAGGTGTCCCTAACTTAAAAGGTTGAAACAATCAGATATTTCATAAGATATGCGTTTGTATAAAAAAAAGATCTCACCTTTCACCATCTTGATGATCGTGTTCCAGGTGGGTGTTGATGGAAATGCATACCACAAGGCTTGTTTCAAATGCAGTTATGGTGGGTGTCATATAAGTACATCAGACTACGTGACTCATGAGCATCAGCTTTACTGTAAGCACCATCAAGCACAGCTCTTCATGGCTAAGGGAGATTTCAGCTCGTTTGATAAGCAACATGAACCAACAAACGGTGTATCCAACGGGGTGACTGAGAACACAACAGAAGCTTAATAGTTCAAGGTTTTGCGGTCGTCTTTCTAATGTTGTCCAAAAAAAAAAATTACAAGATTTGGAATTTTTTCACTGCGCGTGTTGAGTGTATAACTTCTTGTCATGTCTGAATAAATGTGTTTTTGAGTTGTAACATGTTATTATATAAACCGATTGAGGATGTGTTTTTCTTGTGATTATTTGAGGCTTTTGTGTGATTACTTCTGTTGTCTAGTTGTTTTTTTGTTCCTTTGTTGATCAATGTCTCACTTATTATCAATAGTACCAGTAATTGCCTCTTAAACCAAAAAAAACTCTCTCAAGCATTTCATCGAATACTTTTTTGACAACCCCATATGAGCCAACTAAAGATTCATCTATACAACTTATTAAAACACAAACCATCATTAAAACAAACGAAACAAATACACGCCCAAATCATAATTAAATCATTTGGTGGAAACAATAATCTCATTGGATCATTAATTCGATCATACAGTGTCCATGGAAAACTTAAATCAGCTCGAAAAGTATTCAGTAAATACCCATCTTTACAACCCACAATTTTATGGAATCTTATCATTCAATCTTATTCAAAAACATCATTTGCAGTAGAATCAATGTACCTATTCAAAAAAATGCTAATGCTTGGTGGTATGCATTCCATAGCAGTTCCAGATGATTACACGTTTACCTTTGCTATCACCGCCTGTTCGCGCCATCTGTCAATGTTGCATTATGGTAAAAACTGTCATACAATGGTGGTAAAACTTGGGTATGATTTGGATGTATGTGTAGGGAATGCTTTAATTAGTATGTATGTTGCATATTCAGAAACAGTGATTGCTCAGAAGGTGTTTGATGAAATGCCAGAACGAGATATAATTACTTGGACTAGTTTGGTTAAAGGGTATGCGATGTCTGGCGAGATATTAAAAGCCGAGAAAGTGTTTGTAAAAATGCCTGAAAGGAATGAGGTGTCGTGGGCGGTGATGATTGCAGGTTATATTGGGCACAAGATGTGTAATGAGGGTTTAACGTGTTTTAATGATATGTTAAGTGATGGTAATGTCGAGCCTAATGAAGCGATTTTCGTTAGTGTGCTATCAGCTTGTGCTCATCTTGGCCAACTGAACCAAGGAAAGTGGATACATTTTTATATAGATAAAACCAGGTTTCCAAAAAGCTCAAACATTGCAACAGCTCTTATCGATATGTATGCAAAATGTGGGAAAATAGACTATGCGAAACAGGTTTTTAATGAAACTGATAAACGAGATCTTTTAACGTGGACAAGCTTGATTTCTGGGTTATCTATGCATGGACTTGGTAAAGAAGCGATCAAGGTGTTCTATGAAATGCTAGCAGAAGGAATTAAACCAGATAACATCACGCTTGTTGGTGTTCTTAACGCGTGTAGTCATTCAGGACAAGTTATAGAGGGGATCTCGATTTTTGACAATATGGAACGACTATGGGGAATTTCACCCAAGATTGAGCATTTTGGATGCTTGATAGACCTTTTGAGTCGTGCTGGACAACTTGAAGATGCATTTAAAGCTGTTAAAACCATGTGTATCGAGCCTGATGGTGTTATTTGGAGAGCCTTGTTGAGTGCTTGTAGAGTACATGGAAATGTACACCTTGCAGAGCGAATTACTGAACATATTAGAAAAATAGATGGTAGAGGGAATCTTTTGCTTTCGAATTTGTATGCATCGTTTGGTCAATGGGATAATGTAAGACATATAAGGGAATCTAAGATTGATATAGAGGATGATTCAGCTCCAGGTTGTAGTTATATTGAGATTGACGGTGTTGTACATGAATTTATCGCTGCTGATAAGCTGCACCCACAGATCGTGGAGATAAATAGAAAGTTGAATGAAGTTATGAAGAGAATTAGCTTAGATGAAGAGTATATTACGTCAACAAAGAATGTGTTGTTTGATTTAAGTTGTGAAGAGTTTAAGAATACATAAAGAGATCGCTCATGTTTTAATATTTATGTAGAGTAGATGGATGGATATTGCTCGATTGTCGATTATTTGTATACATCGGCTATGACTATATACTAACTTATCATATCAATGGAATGTTAAAACCGCGACTATGTTATGTTTTTTTGTTCTTGGTGTGTTTTTCAGCTTATAGTCCTAAGCAATTCTGTATAACATATTCTCATCGTTTAACGTGTAATCCAGCTTATAATACAGATGGAGGCATTTGTGAAGTGTCTTGTATTCAATTCACATTGGCATTTAGGAGAAAACTTGCTTAGTAGAAAAACTCTTTGATGAAGGTTGATCTGTTGGTGGTTGATAGGAATGTTAGATGAATTTGGCGTACTTCTCACGTGACAGACTGTAACATTAGTAGGCAAAATATGCCATGTACAATAATCAAAAGTTAGAAACAAGATTTGAATACATGTGCGGCTGTGCGCAATCAGGAATTAAGATTTCTATTACAAAATATGGGAAATAATGTTGTTGAGAAGTTTTGAAGGAACAAAACTAATCCTTTCGGCTTCACTTCCATCTTAATCCTTACCCATTAGATTTACAGTAATTAAATAACTATTGGCAAATGTTTCTAAGAATCACTTGAGTGGAATGTAATTGAACTTGAACTAATTTAGGACAGGATTAGATACACGTTTGGCTGAATAGAACAGCAGTTGTTGCTACTTCATGTTCTTTGATCAAACAGCTGGGAAGTATTTGTTGAGATTGAATGGCAACGAGTAGAATTCTTCGCTTCTTGTGTCTGTGTGGAATGAACGGAACTTGTCCCACCAATGTTTGCCTCTGTCTTTTCTTATCGCACTATCGTTCTTCTTAAGTGTGTTATCCAGAAAATACGCCACAACTCCAGCCACAAAAGCTTCAGATGAAAATGGAACATTGACCATATTGTTGAACTACAAAGAACATACAAAATTAAGGTCAGTGACATCGATGAAGTCAACATTGACAATTTTCAACCTGAGTGGTGAGCTTTAATTATTGTAGTCACAAAAGTGTTACAGGACAGCCCAACTTAAGTAAAATAAAAAAGTTCTCCTATTGACCAGATCAACAAAGCCCGTTACCCGCCCCACCCATTTTGCTCACCTCTAGTACTTGGGAAACTTGGAAAGAAACTGATAATTAGTGATTTTTAGGAGTGAGTAATTTTGCACGTACCCATCTTCCAGACGTGTGGACAGGACCATACCCATTTATAGCTTCGTATTCATTGAAATATTGGGGAATGGACAAACCCAAGAAGAGAGAAAAGCCTAGAATAAACTTTGTTCTGAAGCTGTTAAGGTTGCAGAACTGAAGGAAACTCAAACCAGATGAACCTACACAAAATTTTAAAGACATTCTGCGCTTCAAACTCTAAAACTAAGAATGACGGAAAGAAAGGAGGATTGGGTATACATTCAAACTTACCCACGTAAGCGAAGAAAAGGCAGTACAAAGCCGCAACAATGGGCGCAGGAATTGAAGCAAAGACTGCTCCAAATTTACCTGCAATATCATTAAGGTATGAATGAGTTGATTCGTGTTTATATCTGTTATGGGTCAAATAAAAATAAAAAATTAGCTAATAGGGAAATTGGTCAAATAGACCAAATAGATCAAAAGTTGCCCAAGCCCCAAAGCATACAACCTTTCAACCTCTTATATTGTTTTTAAAAACCAAAGATTGTTAGTAATAAACTAATAATATAATTTAACAATCATACTTAACACACTAAGTATTTATAAAAAACATAAATTTTCAACCCACCATATTGTCACCTCTATTTGAAGTTGAAATGTTGGGCAAATAAAAATAACCAAGATATAAGCCGTTGAGAAAATGAAGCCTTAAAAATGATCAAACTTAAAGAGAAAAACGAGAGAAAAAAATTACCCAGAACTGAAAAGAAAATCATGAACCCTGCTGAGATCTGTACAACTCTTCGACTGCCTACACGGGTTACAGCCAAAAGACCAGCATTCTCACTGCCAATATGCAAACGAGTGATTTAATATTCAAGGAAATGTTTACTTAAAGAGTCGTGATAACAGAAATTATAAGAAAAGAAAATGTAGGATTAGTTACTCACATAGATACAGAAGATCCATTCACAGTTCCAAACAAGCCAGACAACAAAATGCCAATTCCCTATCAACAAAAGACAACACATAATTAATAAATGCAAGTATGCAGCAATTTCCATTTCGGGATGTGTTATTTAACTTTATGATTGCATTTTTAAAAGCAAGTGTTAAATAATGAAATTACCTGCCAACCGATACCACGACTTAGAATAGATGGAGGCACGGGTGTCGCACTTGCATATCTTGAAACCGCAATGAAGCCACCAGTAGACTGATGATATGATTACAACAAGTGATAACAATATATAATTAATCAACGAACTGAAATTATCATTAAAGACCAATAAAATTTGTGAAAACAAAAATGAACCTCCACAAGGGCAACAAAAGCAGTCATCATCATTGCAAAAGCTTCACCCGCGTCAAATGAGGGTGCTCCCCATTGAAATGGATATGGAACTCTTATCCTGATTATTAAACAAAATATCATGATACATGAGTAAAATATTTACAGGATATACAAAATAATGACTGTACTAGCTAATTTTGATTTCTTATTTGCAAAAAAAATATATCCAATGAACTTAAAGGCCAATTCCAATTTGATGCATCAACTAACCATGGTGCAGCCTCAATTAGTCCAGAACGATCAGTACGACAACTTATTTGTGTCTTTAGTGCCTTGTGATTGTATGCCCCACCAACAGTAAGCAGGTGAGCATAAATCCAAACGATTGCAATGGATATCAGAACAGCAAATTTCTCAAAAATCGATTTTCCCGAACGTATCATATGAGCCACATACTGCTCAAAACCAAAGAATCCAAATCCTTAAAGTTAGTACCAAATAGATTCACAGTCCATATTTAAAAGTGGAAGTATTTACTAGAGCATGCAAAATAGAGAGCGTAAAGAAACTACTTTGTAAACGATACTGAAACATTACCTGTGACAAGACAACTACAATGATGAGCTGAGGCAGCCCTATCTCGACACATCTGGCTACCTGAATAAACAATCCATGTATAAGTTTACACACACACGCTAATGAAAAGATTTGATTTGTAGATTAATGCATATGTACTCACCCCGGGGAATCCAAACTCATAGAGTCCAAAACCAGCAAGAGCCACCAAAGGAGTAGCCGAAAGCGGACTCAAGAATCTATTAAGATGATTGTTAAAAGAAAAGAAACAAAGTAACTTTTAACCAAAGGATAGAAGCATATTTAATATTCCGAGCTAAAAATTTCCCTGTTAAATTTCAAACCAACCTTGCTACGTTACGCCAAAGACCACTGAACCCTAGAACAATTTGAAGAGTTGAAGCAACAATTAAAGCGCCCTGGATTGCACGCATTGTCTTCTTGAATTTCTGATCAAAGAATAGAATAAACACAAACTTAATACGAGATTTTTCAATTTCATTTCTAGCTCATTGTTTACGATAAAGATTATGAGATATAAAGTTGACCAACCTCAATAGGGTCTGGATCGTTCCAACGATTAGACAAGATGATTGAGATTGTGGGAGCGACAAAAGTATATGAACCCCCAATCACAGCAGGTAACCTAGTACCAAACAAAGTTTGCAACAAAGTGTTCCATCCAGCAACAAACAGTAGAGTTTGGATAACTTGTGCCTTTTCCTCCTGATCAAATTATGAAACATAATAATCAACATCTACATGTATTCAAGGAACTTTAACAAGGATATACTTTAGATGTATATAAGTTCTTACATTTCCACCTCCCATTTGAGGAACAAGGGCTGTGGGAATAATCACTGTTGTGCCAAGCATTACCAAGTAGTGCTGAAAACCGAGCAGAATAGCCTCAGCTGCATTGTATATGCAACGATTTGAATTAGTATTGATGAAATTCACGACATTAGTTAAAGTATTGTATTTTATTATGTCTTATATATCATGATAAATTGTGTGAAGTGTTTGTCAAAGAGACCTTTCTCAGATTCTTATAGTGTGTTTCATTGAAAAAAATAAAGTTGCAATGGAAAGATTGAAAGATTCAAAATGCAACATTTTCACTATAATAAAACTGATTCTGATAACTTAGGGGTCAATTGACATACTAACTTTTAAACAACCGAAATTGTTTAACAACTAAATAACCAATTACAATATTATGTGAGTAAAACACTGTCAACATGCATTTCACATCCAAACACCAACTCCTGAAGCTTGTTTTATTACAACTAATTAGCTGATTCTGCTTACCCTTATCACATAATCACTTTCAAAATGCAACACCAAACACCCCCTTAGTTTGATGAAAATTTTACAAATACTGTAGTATCTTTCACTCACAAATATGCAATATAACTGATAAAGACAGTCAACAAGAATCATTAACTTTAAGTTGACTTAGTTTGACTAAAATTTCAGAACCCAGAATCAGAATCCACAACAAATTTCACCAGAGATACTAAAGGTAAAGTATAAACCAAGTGTAAAAACAACTCAGAAAAACAGATAACAAGAACACAAAAAGCATTTCTACCAATGAACAAAAGCAAACAATGTCAAGCTACAGATCCTAAAAACAAAACATAAATTGATTCTACAAGTATCACAAAGAATGTATACCAAGTATATCTAAATATAACCTTAAAAAAACCCTTAGAAACCCTAAAACAACCTAGTTTAGAATCAACTACTTTCCACATAAAGATTCCAAAATAACTTTTTTTTTTCACAAAAACATAAAAAGATAAACATCCACAAGAATATACTAAAATACAAATATAAATAAATATGAACTCACGCCATGGGGGTGGACTAGTAATGCAGTAAGTAACACCAAGTAGCTGATCTTTAGGTGGGTGTGGGGCCGGTTCATCGGACTTTCCTCCGCCGCCACCTCCGGCCATCTAGCTTTTTTCCGGCGAAGTTATGAATTAACAAGATTACCCTTAAATCTGCAAAATAAAGAAAACCCAGATGGGAAATGGTTTATAATGTACGGAAAATAGTAACAAAATATGAGATTGATAATAAAGAAGAAATGACAAAGATTAGAGCAAACCACTCACATGGAATAGTAGCAATGGTCACACACACAGACACAGACACGCAAACAGGTGTGTGATTTGTTGAAATGAAGAAAAAGACAAAGGGTGTAAATTATCAATAATTTGTGTTTATGACTGTGTGTATTCACTATTCAGTGAATCAAATTGACAGTGATAAAATAATAGTATCAAAAAAATACAGTACTATACTCTCCCAGTCTCCCATCCAATTAGATGAAAAAGGTGATGTTTTTTTGTTCATGAAATTAAACTTTAAAATACAATATTAAAATAGTGGTATATTCTTAGAAAAACTTGTTTTCCAAGTTGTATGAATTTGATAAATAGAGTACTAAAAGCATTACATAAATTAAAAAATGTGTTAAATAATTGGATGTCTTATATATTTTTCTATTCAGCCACATTAATGTACTATGCACCTAATTAAATATCATAATGTTACTTGTTTAGCAATCTTTAATCTACTAATTTATTGTCATTAAGATAATATATTTGCGAACCGTAACCTCAAACAAGAATAAATCCAACCTAAATCTAAATGTCATTCCAAACTCAAAAAATATGAATATCTAAAGAATAATGATACATTCATCTCAGCAAAAAAACATTAAAAGTTGATATAATTCAATGGGCGATTGACATATTAAGCATTTTATTTTGAATCGGTTTCAAATAATGCTTGAACCCACAACCTCCTGTCTTCACTCATACCGCTAGGGTAGAGTCCCTTTGGTTTTTATCAATAACTATTACATTACACATTTACACCCCAAGACAATTTCTAGATTAATTTTATTTAGCTCAATTATCCCTTCTTATTTATATAGTGAAATTTTCAAAATATAACCTCAAAAGTAAAGGATCACAAAAAGTACAAATGTATTAATTTATTTCCGATTAAATTATTATAATGCGTATTTTAGCTAGAATTCGAACAAAACCCAAATTAAATTTCAACTCATTAAGTCATGTTAGTAAAGCTGTAGGATCGTCTTAGCTTGAACCGGGGTTTTAGTCACTGAAGTTGTTTAAGGTCTTTGATTGGAATCATCCTTTTAGAGTCGTCGTAATTTTTAACTTTTTTGCTAGTTTAATTTTTCTTTTAATATATTACTTTGTAAAATAAAATAAAAATACATATATAATGAAATGCAAATAAAAGTAATCAAATTTGGGTTCTCTTTAACTTTTAACTTTTATGTGTTTATTATTTCATATATCCAACTATGATTTCACTTAACTACGTTCTAAATTAACGCATATTTTTGTAATTCTCGCACTTCTTAATTTTTAAAAACCACCTCGCAAATACTCTCTTCATTGTCCACCTTATTATTTTTGTCTACTCCAAAAAAACTGTCCACTTGAAAAAAGTAACTATTAAATCCATTAAACTCTCAATTATACCTCATTTATTACTTTCAATAACTCATCTCTTTTAATTATTTCAAGTCAAACTTGTCTTAAATGTAAGCTCAAAAATGAATTTACATACTCTATCTTAAATTCAACAATTTTTGTTGAGGGACGTATAATCGGGACGGAAGGACTAGTAATATGTTGAACCATAAACTAAGTTTACTGTTAGCGTTTATAAATTACATATGATATGACCAACAAACACTTTAAAAAATACATGCTACCTGGTAACAACTTTTACATGTTTTTTCCCCGGTAGTGTATAACTCCTGCAGAGTAAGTAAACTCGTAACGAAACCACTACTTAATACCATCGCTTTCGAGAGTACGAGACATTACACGTTTTGATTTAACCATCATCCCTAATTTAGTCCAAGAAAGCAACACATCACCCGCATATTAATTACGGAGTAATTATTTTAATCTAACAAATGAAGCAAAAATCAAGTCGGGTGTGGTAGCCCTAGCTAGCTACTAGGGATCCAGGCTCCGGTTCAAATAATGTAAACATACTCGAAACCTATGACCCATGGTTAAAAAGTAAAAGCACAAAATATGAATAAATAAACAAACACAACAAGGTGGGTGTGTACTGTACAACTAAAATCATTAAAAAATTACAAGACCCCGCCAATAGAAAAGGTCAAAAAAGTTGATCCTTTACCATGATTCGTCAAACCATATTTGCAAAAGATATTAAAAAAGAAAAGGCAAATTGTGGTAGTGAATACCTTTCATAGAGACTGTACTAATGTAATAAGTACTCATATTACTATCGTTGTAATAGCATTGCGATGACATTAAAAAAATTTGAAACTGATTTTCATAATTTAATGACAACAAGAAAATAATTAAATGTGCACCCTTATAAATTACTAGCAAAAAAACTCCTTAATTAGTAGTGAATGAAACTTATATTAATTTGAAAGTTGATTAATCAGACCGCAATACATAGTCTTACTATCGTCATTTTCTTTCTCACTATCGTAACATTTTCAATTACTTATACCGTTGCAGAATCTGAAGACAATTCTTGTTTTATACTTGCACGATGACATCTGTTCGTATCAAATGACATCTCAAAAAATATTGTTTTTCGTGTGAGATCAAAAGACGATGATCTTGAAAATCATACACTTCCTTTTCTAGGCAAAACACTATATTCTAGTGAGTTTTGGTGGGCTTCGAAATACCAGACACTTTAATTTATTTGATCATGATATTTCGAGTATGTGTAGTCACTCATTAGGTGACACTCAACATTGTTTTTGGTTAGTAAGACCCGAAGGGTTCTATATGAGTAAAAAAGATAACCCATATCCTAATCATATATGGTGTGTTTGGTAACATCATTTTAAGAGATTATTGGAAATTATAGAAGATTGAGATTATATTTTTAAGAAACTCTATCTCTTATATATTTATAATCCTTGTTTGGCATGAAAAATGGTAGAGGGATTCTCTAAAAAATAATCCCCAAAAGTACAAGCTCCTAAAACTAGTTTCTACAAAGAATCTCCATCTCCTTATTATTGAATTACTAAATTACCCTTTTATAATTATTATAAAAAATGAAATCATAAACCATCATGTTCATTTATATCATTTTATATTAATAAGTTTCATCTCCAGCTAGTTTGCCAAACACGAATTAAAAGGTAAAAGTTCCAGCTTCATCCCCAAATAAAAACTCCATCTCCAACCCCAAACTTCCATCTCCAGCTCCATCTCCAACTTCAGCTCCATCTCTAGCTCGTTTTGCCAAACACACCCATAGTTGGATTTTTATGAAAAGTTGACCTTGAACAATGTAGCAAATTCAATTTTCACAAATAAACATTTTATTTTATTTTATTTGATATGCGTGAATCAAGTTTTATCCACACCTACTCTTTATAGCAATACCGTACATATTTATAGACCATACCAAATAATATTGGTAGTGTCATTAATGGAGTAGTTTTATTCATCAATTGGTCGGTTTTTTTGAGTTTGATAACCATGCATATTTTTATTTGTAAATCAAGTTGTTAGGGTGAGTTTTTTTTTTTTTTTACTGCACCCAAAAACGGATCCAGACGCTAAACACGAGTTCCATATAAAAAGGAAGTTTATAAATAACGTAGACCCCATTATTATTAAAGCGATAAAGCAAATTGAATAAAAAGGAGCCCCAAATTCAACAAAGGGGTGCATTGGTTGTGCAAAACACAATATATTTTCTATTTTCCTGTAATAATAACTAACAATTAAAAAGGACACCGGCCGACACTTTTTTTTTTGTAGACTTATGAGACGGAGAAAGTATGTGCGTCTATTTCTACATATAGGAGTATAATAATATATCCATAAGTTCGACGAGGAATTAATGTTCGATCTTATGGACTCAAATCAGCATTGAATATAGGAGTGACATTTGTTTAGAAAAAAGGATGTTTGACGGTTAGGGGTGTAATCGAGCCGAGTCGAGTCGATACAGTGTCAAGCTCGAGCTCGACTCGATTAGAAAACTTGAAGCTGGATACTCGACTCGAACTCGATCGAGCTTGTATTTTCAAGCTCGAGCTCGACTCGACTAATGAAACGACACTTTTGAGCTTGGCTCGACTCGACTCGATTATTGGTATTACAGTATTAATATTAAGTTAACTCGCATTTAACACTATTCGGCTCGGTAATTTCAAGCTTGACTCGACTCGACTCGATACTATCATGCTCGGCTCAACTCGAAGTTTGATAAAAAGTATGGTAAATGTGTTAATCTTTATATAAATGGAGGGTAAAAATGTAAATTAATGCAAGCTCGATTAGGCTCGCGAGCCTCTCGAGCCGAGTATATTGATACTCGAACTCGAAAGTTTACTCGAGTAGCTCGAGTTCGAGCTCGAGCTCGATTTGTACCGAGTCGATTTCGAGTATTCTTCGAGTCAATCTCGAGTAGCTCACGAGTTGTATCGTGTCGTTTACACTCTATGTTTGAGTAATCCTTAAAATACAAGAATTCGTATAAATAAATACAGCTGGCATCATGCAACATGCAACTAAAAGACACTATTTCCCCACCACAAGGCGCCGGCAGTGGTCAATCTCTAGAGAACTTTTGTCTTATTTTTTCATGTATAAAAAATACGATTTTGCATTTATAAAAGTTGTAACAATTTTAAACAAGCTTCACCACTCGAGTAATTACATCAGAATTAAGTTATAAACAATATTAATATTAATACATATATCCAGCCATCCAGGACAGTAGGGCCACTTATAATTAATTAGAGAATTAGGCAAACCTTAATTAATTTGTTGGTTAAAATTTAAAATTTGGCCACCGCAAGCTCATTAATTAAAGAGGCAAGGGATGATATATTCTACTTTTGGATTTGGATTTTGGATGCACAACAACTTCTGCAGGAGGTACAAACCATAAAGTATTATTTCCTACTTTTTGATTAGTTTATGTGAGCATGCACATGCCATGGGACTAAATATATCCAATTTTTAAACACCAACTCATTCTTAAGATTACGACGTCTGTAGATTTTTTAATCTAAATAATTCAATAGATAGATTCATGCACTAACCAAATTTTATTTTTTTAATTATTAGTTTACTACCCACAAAATTCACGAAATCGTTCATAAAAAATACTTAAGTCGCCTTATATATGTCTACGTCTGGACTAAGTTACATTATCAATGTACGTTAACGGTCAATTATTCACAGATTTTAACACATGAAGCAAAATATAAGATATAATTCGAATGATGTGGGTATATGTATAGCGAATGTGTTCGTGGATTACATTAGTAATCAAAGAACTTATTACCAAGAGACTGTTTAAATGTTCATCGTCTAAATTTAACGACTTAGCTTAATTACCAGTGAAGCACAACTATCTTGTTACTTTAAGTTTTGTTTGAAGTATGATAAAATACATTCTGTAATACTATTTGATAAAAAATTCTATATTATATGATAAAATTCCTATATTGTTTTAATTCGTTCTAATTTTGTTTGGTTTTGCTTGTTACAACAATGAGATTGTTTGAAGAGTTATTTAAACAATGTAACTTATATTCAAGAAGTTAGTAAGGATTTTTGGGATATACTTTTCAAGAAGAATGTAAGTTATATTCAAAAAAATCGGTAGAGCTATGAGATTGTTATTATAACACCCCTCTTTCTTATACAACAATGTTATATTATTTTAATAGGAAGTGTATATTACAAAATACATTTCATTACTTTATATTAAATAATGTACATAAACAGTTTACGTATTCAGATCATACCAAATTAAAACTGTTTAACAAATACTTAAAATGGGGTATTATATTTTTCAAAACAAGGTTTATACAAAACCATATCAAAGTCGCAAGTCGTCAAACTTTCCCTGCTGAAGCATCCACTTCCTGACTACCCACATAGTAAACAAAATCTGCAGGAAGTTAAAGTAAGGGATTAGCACAAAGCTAAGTAAATAGATTTATCACACACAATTCAACTTAGCTTAACTATGAGTTTACACCAAATAATCGTAAACACACATATTTCAATGAGGATCGGTGGCTCTTGGGATATCATAATACCCGGGGATTCTCAAAGAACACTTAACGTCAATCTGTATGGCCAATACAGAATAGACCGATAACTATTGGTTATTAAACTCATACACAGGTCTCAAACACAACAAATGAATCAAAACCTATGTAATTCACATAATAACCAAAAGTCCAACTACACGTTGACCTCAATATACACATATATTCACATATCACGTAGATTTATAGTCAATAATCAAGACTAAACAGTCTAACACATATCTACGTTTACTTGTTGTAACCAAATAGTTACAACTAAATCAAATGGTGAGTTCTAAATCCACTCACCGATACCTCTGACGTCTCCACACTCAGGATTCTTATATCATTGAGTCTTAGGTTGATCTGAAATAAAAAATCAAATATAAGTTAAAAATTCGTTCCATAATCATCATCAGAGCATATTTATCAAATCATGTAATCCCTGAAGTCTAGTCAAACAAAAGTTCATTCAAAATGAAATTAGAAAATCCCGAAATGACGTTTAAAAACTGAAAAATGCCATTTTCGGGCCCTAGATGACCCCGAATGGCCAAAAACTGCCTAAACTCTTAGAATAGAGCCGGGATCATTAGGCCGTTTCCGAGTGACCATGCGAATTTCAATCAAATCCGAGTTAGTGAAATTGTCACCTGTCAGTTCGCAGACAATTCAACTCGCTTCGCAGAATTCGGTTCGCAAAGCAAAACTCAACTCGCAAAGCTATATCTCAGTTCGCAAGAGCTCGGTTCGCTTCGCAGAACTCAACTCGCTTCGCAACAAGAACTCAGTTCGCAGGACGAACTGGGTTCTGCGAGTTTCGCTGTTCTTACGAGATTTTCGAACCAAAACTCAACAAACTCGGTTTCTATGATTTCTAATACATATAATAACATCATATACCACCTAATAACACCATATAGCAATATAACAAGCTTTAATTTGGTTTAATCACTCAAAAACCAATTTATAAAACCCAATCAAACTTGCTTTATTTTCTAGATGGTGATGATGGTGACAAGATGATGATGGTGATGTTCGTAATCAGAATCACTAGGCTTTCTTGAATTCAATTTGTTCATAGTTTACTTCATTTTCAAGAGTTTTCAAATTGATAAGTGAAGAAAAGGGTAAGAACATATTGGTTTGCAAAGTCGGTTTACCGACTCACATAATTAAATGTATAATTTTATACCCGTCCTAAATCTATTGTTTGGAACCTAGAAAATAGTTGCGAAAATATTATTTTATTTTACCGTCATCTATAATAATTTAAAACAATTAATAGTTTACTATTCACAATAAGTCCTAAGACTTATTTACTTAAGTTTCACAAGTAAAATAATTATTATCAAGTAATTCCTAAAAAAACAATTAAATAACTAATTTAAATAAAGGAATTACCAGTCCAGTGAAAAGGGTGTTACAGTTATTATATATTCAAGAACTTTAACATGCACTTATTATTAAAATAGATCCACGTAATATTGTGATAGTAACGAAAAAACAAACGCCATAAACTTAATATTTTGAGATTAAAAGTTTATATCGAAATTTCATAACACTTCTATTGGCAATCATGTGATGTGATCAACCTTGCGTGTATATCATAATCATTATCAATAAGAACATTATCATCATTTATCTCTTTGTCTAACAGATTTCACTTTTTTGACTTTTTAATTTAAAGAGTATACTCGGGACCAAAGTTAACCCAAGAAGATACCTACTCAATAATATATATAGAGGGCAGATAACGGGTTTGGATGCGCTTTGGGTACAATTGCATTATTTCGCAGGTATGGATATGGTGATGGGTTTTGATAATATCCGCCCAATTATCTATAACCGTATCCATGGCTGTGTTTACCCGTATTCATACCCATATTATTATTAAGCTTATATTATATTATATATTATATATATATAATTTATATGTATATATATATATATAAGAAGATAATGTACATATCAACTGTTGAACCTCATACCATACACTTTTATATTTGAATTTCCATGATTATTACATTTTAATTTTGTATGATATGAAAACATGAAATTGTTCGTTATCTTAATCGTACTGGAACTTTGAATAGTTAATTAAATAGTCATATTGTTAGCTTTGAAATTTGAAACCTTGAATATACTATAGTTCATGGTATTTTGGTTTTGCTTTTTTGCCATGTTTCAAATTTGCATCGTATTTTCAACAATTGATTTTTTTCTGTTCGGCCAAAGTTACATATATGGGGATAACCAAAACCCGCAAATAAATTCCTAAAACCGATAGGTAACACTAATTGGGTACCCAACGGATATTGGATCGGGGTGGTTACGAATATTCTAAATGGGTATCAGTACAATTACACTAAAACCTGTCCGAACCCGACCCATTGCCATTCGTAATCCAAGAATTGAAAATTATAAATTGGTAAAAGAATTCAAAAAGACGATCATATAGGATTTTAGATTATTAAGTGATGGAATGAAGTTATGAATTTTTTGGAACTCAAAAATAACTTGTTGGGGCCTTTTTCCATAAAAAAATAAAGATTGTAGATAGAGATTAAATTATGAAATATGTAATATAATTATAATAATATTTTTTTATAAATTGTATCGAGAAGTGATTTACAATAAAGAAGAATCAACAAATCTATATTGTAAATATAGAAATTATATTAGTTTTAATCAAATAAAAATAGAATTAAGTATGCCATTAATTAATAAAAGTAAAGGTTAGATCTTTATTGTTAATCATCATCTAATAACTATTATTCTTTCATATTTTCTTTTAATTTATAAAATAGATTTCGGTTCGCAATTATCAATTAAAATTTCTAAAATAATAATAATAATAATAATAATAATAATAATAATAATAATAATAATAACATACATAATAGTAGCATTTTATTGTGAGTTATTTATTTTTTTACTCTAGCTCTCATATTTATCTTGCCTTTTTTTCTTCATAATATATTTGTATTTGTTAATTGGATTGTAAGCATCATCTTTTGGTTGATTCAATCATTAGAAACAAGGTTTTATTGAATATGTATGCATGAGCATGATTGACCTTGAAATTTAGGGGTGACTTAACTTGTCCATTTTCAAGTTGGAATTGTAGGGAAATTTTGGCCTTTTGCTTTATTCTTTTTATCATCAAAAAGTGATGGGAACGGGTTGAGTCGAGCCCATCAAATATCCTTTCCAATATTGGATTGTCTGGTGCATTTAATAAATGTTAAAAAAATAAATTTAAATGAATAAAATATCCATTAAAACTTTTTCAATATCATACATATCGTTGTGTTGGCATAGAGGGGCACAGTAAACTGAGTCATAGATCACATTCTAGAGACGTGATTTGTATATAATTATTATTTTGGATGGATGTAACTAACAAGGGGATAAGTATCCGCGGCTCACTGCGGGTAACATTGCATATCATTATTCATGTAATCGTTGCGATGATAAAAGAAAACTTTATATTAGCATGCAACTCTAGTCAAATCGCATATGTAATATAATATCATCTTTTAGATATGATTAATTATCAAGTTACCGAAATAAAATATGTAAAATATAATGATTATAAAATAAGCTTTATATCATCATATAGAAAAACAAATCTAAACATATCAGAGTACAAAAATTTGAACATTCATTTCAAAGTTTTCACTATATATCTTTTTAGTTTGTGTGTGAATTGTTTTTAGTTAGTTATATGGTTCAAAACTAAATGAATTATTAAAATAAAAACATTATACTCAAACATTGAGGCTATAAAATTTGTAATTCAATACTCCGTAGTATAAAAGTTTGCAATTGTCATAGTTGTATGAATTTGATAATCAAACATGTTAGTTGGAAAAAAAAACACAAAAGAAATGTAACACAGGTAGATGAAAAAAATATATTCCAAGTTGATGAAGCTTGGAAGGTTCGAACAACGCGTAACTAAATCCAAACATATAGGCATTTATCTCACTTTAAAACTTGCAATCTCTAGAGCTAACCAGCTCCTCAACTCTTGCTAACAAGGATATCCTACAATTTCAATACACATCATTCTAAACTTTAAAATACATAGTTCTTTTGTTAAAGTGTGAAAGTATATAATAACTATAACTATACAAGAATATATGAAAGTATATAGAAAGACAATTATCTTTTTTACACGGTATATTTCCCGCATAAAATAAAATATTTGAGAAAAAAAAAGGGATGAAGGCATGGAGCGTGATGAATAGATTTCAAATCAATAATAAAAAAGGGACCAACATGCCACCCACCAACATCTTTATACTTCATGGTCCAATATTATAACTCAACTATAATACGACGTAATAATATTTAATTCATAAAGGCAAGTAATTTAGTACGCTAAAATAAACACATCTTGTTGCATTTGAATTTTGATGTTATCTCATCATTTTATTTTGGTAAATACCCTTTAGTTGAACCAATCTTGAGAAACTAAATATTGTTGTAATATTCACGCAATCAATATTTATTATATATACAATTAAACTGTGTTAATGGTTAATATGTACTATAGTATATAACCGCTTACTGCAAAGCTTTGATGTATGTATCAATTTCGAAATTGTATGGCGCAGTATCACCATTCCTTGTGGAAAAAAAAAGTCTCATAGGCTCAAAGTTTGCAAGTATTTGTTTATTAATATAAATGAAAAGGAAAAAAGTTAACACTGTCCGTTTCTTCTCATCAGCTTAAATATATGTTTATCAATTAAATTATATGGATTAATTCAGAGCTAAAACGTTATTTTATTTTTTCATTGTCGCAAAAATAACTTTTTTATTCGATAATAACAATTTGTTAACATAGTTTGGTACCCGCGCAATGTGGTGGTACCACATTTATAAAATGATGTTATTTTATGACGGCGATAATAGTAGTCATCATGTCAAACAGATAAAAGATATACAATGTAATTCAAAAACATAGTGTTGTCATCATAACTGATACACCATTTGTTATTAATGGAGTAGTTTTGGAATAAATGAAAATGCAGTATTTTGAAGACTTACTGTATATTGTGTTGAAGACTTGCGGTAAATAAAATTGCATGCAATTAAAGTGGAATAATTTTGTAATAGACAATTGTGTTAATTGAGATTTGTTTGTTTTTTATTTCTGGAAAGCAGATTTGTTACATTCGTATCCTTGTAAAAATTAATGTTGCTAGTTATTTGTTATTAATGAAAGGTAGTTTGATCATTTTGATTGTTAAAGACTTATAAGACTCAACACGTGACATGCTTTATAACTAGTTAGGGATTAGGGATAACATCATTTTGGATTATTTAGAAAAAAGTGGCCCATAGTTTAAGCCTATGTTATTACTGGCCTTCATTTGTTGGGCCATCAAACCCAATTAGATTTTGGGTTTTTTGTTACAGCAGTCTCCTGCACTCCTGCAGCCGTTCTCGAATCCCTTATTCGTTGCATCGCCATTTCCGAGCGATCCGTAGGATCACTGATTGTATACTCACAATCCCATTTTTCATCGTCCCCATCTGACCTCGGTATGAAAACTCTCTTTGAATTGGTTAATTTATTTTCGCCTCTTCTTTTATGCCTGCCACCTGTTCGACGATATGCTTGTAAAAATCTTTCATTTGGGAGTTTGTTGTATTTTAAAAAAGAAAATTATAATCATATGAAATATTGAATTATTCACACAACTGTAACAACGTTAGTAATAAAGTAGGTGCTTTATACCTCGTAAAAGTTTCAATTTTTTATTGTGCAGCATTTTGGTGTAATCATGTTTTTGACAAGAGTTTTTGGAAGGAGACTGTTTACAACAACAGCAAGATCAGAAACTAGTGCTGCAGCTGGGGCTGCTGCTACTACTGTTAGAACTGCACATAATCCCCTGGAGGAGTTCTTTGAGGTGGATAGAAATCCAGAAGAGGAGAAACCTGTTGTTTACGGTTTGTGTTTCCAAGTTTTATTGTTTTACATGTAATTCGGTATATGTTGGAGACTTCTTTTATGTGATGAATTTGTTTTTTGTTTCACTGCCCATGTTA
This sequence comes from Pseudognaphalium luteoalbum, assembly GCA_963422505.1. NCBI lineage: Eukaryota > Viridiplantae > Streptophyta > Magnoliopsida > Asterales > Asteraceae > Pseudognaphalium > Pseudognaphalium luteoalbum. Next base: position 6,961,799 of record OY730193.1, on the reverse strand, counting down.
CTGTCGTGTCTGGTTTCCGTATAAGGCTATTAGCAATTGATACAATGTTAGAAATATCAGTGAATAGAACACGTAGACAAAATCAAGTTTAGTAATTTCAGGCAACCGGTACTTGTCCCAAAGATGGTAATTTAGGTTTGAAAGCTTAACAAGCCGAAAATTGAGAGAACCGAAAGTCTTAAGATTCTCATATTCTTCACTCTCTATTGTTATAACTTATAAGTTATCTTAACCGTATTTATATAGATGTATTGCAATACTATATACATATGATGATTGGTAATCTAGGTTGCTTGAACAGGGCCAGTTGTAATGGAAGTCAAGTTACATACGATTTATGCCTGTTATATGTGTACTGTATTGATCAAACTCTTGAATTTTATTATCTTTTAACACGTCATGATAAGTTGCACTTTTTTTTCCCGTTCAGGACGTAGTTGGAAGGCTTCAGAACTGCGTCTCAAGTCTTGGGATGATCTGCAGAAGTTATGGTATGTCCTGCTGAAGGAAAAAAACATGCTGATGACTCAACGCCAGATGCTTCATGCACAAAATTTACGGTTTCCTAATCCTGAACGGCTACCTAAGGTTTGGGCCATTTCATTTAATTTCTTATTTTCATACCATAGTCCTTACATCATGGAAGTTGGACCCACTAAAGGAATCCAGAAAACTGAATGAAGCGTATTTATTTAAAAATGAATCTGCAAACTAGAATTCAAATAAAAATATGTTTGCTCTTGGTCAATGACTCGATGTTCAGGTGAGGAAATCAATGTGCAGAATCAAGCATGTACTGACTGAGAGAGCAATTGAAGACCCAGATCCTCGAAGGACTGCTGAGATGAAGCGAATGATAAACGCTCTATAATGACCTCCCGATCTAGACTGCTATCATGTATCAATAAACTTTAGTGGTTCATTATTAATGTAGTTTGTGAAATGGGAGCCATCGACTTTGATAGTTCTATGTAGTACTTTTATGCATCAATAACTTTGATGTGATTATGTGTAGTTGTACGATGCAGTCAACTTTTTAAGGAGTTGTGATAATGTGGCCGTGTGGCATGCCCATTGAAAGACATGCATATGAAGACTTGCATATATAGTTGAGTCGACAAGCCAAAACTGTGGAGCATTGTCTGATAAGTGCCATGGCTAGAGGTGTACATATGGGCTTTAGCCCGAGCCCAGGTCTAGAAAAAGCTCGAAATAGCCCGGCCTGAAAAAGCCCGGTTTGAAGCCCGACCTGGCCCGAAAGTTCTAAAGAGGCCTGAAATTATTCGAAAAAGTCCGGTACGGCCCGGGCCAGGCCGGGCAAAGCCCAAAGCCGGAAAGCTCGGACTTTTTTAAAATAAAACCCGAAAGCCCGGGCTTTTTTGAGATAAAGCCCGGTCTTTTTTCAAAGAAAAGCCCGATCCTATTTTAAATTATATGTTTTTAATATTTATATTTAATGTTTTTACTTATATTATATGTATATTACATATATTTTGCTCTAACAAAAAATATCCTTGGTATATTATATAACTTACACATTTTGAATGTACATAGTTTTCAATGAATTAAATACGTATACATGTATATATTTCTTTTATCGATGGATACTAAACAACTACGATAATATCGTATATACATTAAATTTGTATTAAAAAAATACAACAATAACTCATTTTTACCCAAATATATATGAAATTAGTAGTTATATAGTGCTAAATAAATGCAATAATTAATCAGTAATAAACAAAATTAGATTTTGGAAAAAGCCCGGTCCAGGCTTTTAAAAGCCCGGGCTTAGCCCGTTTAGCCCGTTGGCCTTAGTAGGCCTAGTATTTTTGTCAAGGTCCGGGCTTAGCCTGACCCGGGATTTTTTAAACCGAAAAAGCCCGGGCCTTTTTAGGCCCGGCCCGGCCCGGACTTTGTGCACGTCTAGCCATGGCAATATTGTTTACATCTTAGGTAGAGTTTAGCCGTATAGGTTCAATGACTTACGTTTGTGTGGCGAGTATCAGGTATGTTAACAATTTCATCATAATTTAAAATTGACATCAACAGGATTACAATGTCTAAGGTACATTTATGTTTTGCAAAAGAGTAAAAAATAGGTTTGCAATGTGTATATATTCTTAACGTAAGTTAAAAGATTTGTGAATTATACTTTGCTTTATTTTTGAGATTAAACTCATATCATAAGTTGGACTGGAAGCAACCTTATCATAGACTTTTTAGTTTTAATTAATTAATTAATTAATGATTCGGGGTACAGAAATTACAATCTTCCCACATATATCAAACGACACCGTTCCACCAGTCTAAAACCCTCCCCGCCTTTGTAAACTCATCTCCTCATTGTTTCCTCCACCGCCCTACGCCACCGTCGTCCACCGGAGTTTTCATCACTTCCACATATCACAATCCTAACGTTTCCACCAAGAATTTCTCAATCAGTCCACCAAATAACAACGTTAAGATGGTGGATAACAAGCGAAAACGAGGTCGGAAACCTAAATCTCAAACCCCCGAAACGCTAGATCACCAACTAACAAATCCAACCTCTCATTCCCCATCAATTGACGACGTAGATCTCACCCTCAACAACAACACTCCCAAATCCAACCATAATCATCACCTCCGCCGCCGCCGCAAGCCCTCCGTCGAAAACCCTGAAAAAACCCTAATTGCTGCATCTCCATCTAGATGCGTCGAAACCGATGAAAACGGAAATTTTAATGGTTCAGTGATTGAGAATGTTGTGGCGATGGCCAGAGTTGTGCCGGCAATGGATGCCGTTGTGAAGGTGTTTTGTACACACACCGAACCTAATTTTTCATTACCATGGCAGAGAAAGAGACAGTTCAGTTCTAGTAGTAGTGGGTTTGTGATTAGTGGGAGAAGAGTTCTAACTAATGCGCATTCGGTTGAACATTATACTCAAGTTAAGCTAAAGAAACGTGGCTCCGATACCAAATACGTTGCCATGGTTCTTGCTATCGGGACCGAATGCGATATTGGTGCGGTTTCCTCTTGTTTATGGTTTGAATTTTGATCATAATGTGATTTACATTTGCAGTGTAATAGTTGTTATATATATATATTAATGTGTGTTGATTAGCTTGTATGAATAATTTTAGTTTTGTTTTCTAGATTAGTTAATGATACTAAGTAGGTTTGTTACTTAAATGAAACCATGTTTCAACTGAATGCCAGTTTAGAAAGAGCATGAATTTTGGCTGCAATTAGAAATTGTGAAGTTGTAAACTTGGTTGTGTACATCATGAGATTAAGTTTTTGCTTTTTAACATGAAGAGGTATCAACTTAGAAATTGTTTGGTTAAGGATTATAGGTTGCCCAAAACAGTCCTATGCCATTTGCAAATTAATGATGTTGCATTCGATAATGTTCATCGTGTAATTTCGAGGGATAAATGACTCTATAATGCAACTAAGTTTATCAATGATATGTCAGCAAGTTGATTTATTTCTAATTCATAACGCATGTTTTAAACTTAATATGAGCTCAGAAAAACTGAAGTTTGGCTTCAATATGAAGTTGAAAGATGGAATTTTGTTTGCATATCCCGTGAGACAAAGTTTCTCTTTTTTGCATAATGTTCTGTCTGCCGTTTCCCGATTAATAGTCTTACATTTGATACTGTGCATCGAGTACTTCCATTATTAATTTAGCTCATGAAACTGTTTGTGCAAATATGTAGCTTTACTTACGGTGGAGGATGATGAGTTTTGGCTAGGTGTATCACCTGTGGAGTTTGGGGATTTGCCTGCACTTCAAGATGCGGTTACAGTTGTAGGTTATCCAATCGGAGGAGACACGATATCTGTCACTAGTGGGGTTGTTTCGCGTATAGAGATACTATCCTATGTTCATGGGTCAACTGAGCTGTTGGGATTGCAGGTTAATGAAGTTTCTTCAACGGTTCAACCATGGTTTAGGGTTTTGTTAATTTACTAATGGAAAATGATCTGAATTCAATGTAGATTGATGCTGCAATTAACTCGGGGAATTCGGGTGGACCTGCCTTTAATGATAGGGGAAATTGTGTTGGTATTGCATTCCAGTCTCTTAAGCATGATGATGCTGAAAACATTGGATATGTTATACCAACACCTGTAATAATGCATTTTATTCATGATTATGAGAAAAATGGATCTTATACTGGTACCCTTTTATTAATTTATTTAAGTCCTATCAATTTGCTTTTGCATAATGTATATCCCGTGGGTGATGATCGATTTCATGCATACCAGGATTTCCTATTCTTGGAGTTGAGTGGCAGAAGATGGAAAACCCTGATCTGCGTAAGTCAATGGGGATGAAAGATAACCAGAAAGGTGTTCGTATACGAAGAATTGACCCCACATCCCCTGAGCATAAAGTTTTAAAACCGTCTGACATCATTCTCAGTTTTGATGGGGTTGATATTGCAAACGATGGAACAGGTAACAATGTGTTGTAAGTACAACGTTTCTTTTTGTGATCAAATCTGTAATTTGTTGACTTTGTGCTGTTGAGTAGCTTACATTCTTGTTTTTTAAGTTCATGAAAACATTTAACTTATATTTTTCTTTTGGTGAGTTGCAGTCCCTTTTAGGCATGGAGAGCGGATAGGTTTTAGTTATCTTGTATCCCATAAATATACTGGAGATACGGCTCAAATTAAAGTCCTTCGTGATTCTAAGATCCTGAAATATAACATCAAGTTTGAGAGTCACAAAAAGCTAATTCCTGCTCACAACAAGGGTAGACCTCCATCATATTACATCATTGCAGGATTGGTGTTTACAACTGTGTCTGTTCCATATCTCAAATCTGAGGTGCACAGTTCACTCTTTAGTCTTTTTGCTTCTATGATTTTTTTTATGTCTAAGGAATATAAACTAATTGTGCATGTTTCAGTATGGAAAAGACTATGGATACGATGCCCCAGTTAAGCTATTGGATAAACTCCTGCATGAATTGCCAAAGTCACCAGATGAACAGATTGTAGTTGTTTCACAGGTTGCTAGACGTTCTTGTTAATTCCATGTTTTTACTTTACTGCTTTTCTTTAAATCTCTGAACGATTTGGTAGTTCTGAACTTGTTGTTGACATATTAATTGAAGGTACTTGTGGCGGATATAAACATCGGATATGAAGAGACTGTCAACACCCAGGTTAGTCATGTGTGGGTCGGGTGATATTTCTTTTAATGATTTAGAGACTTAGGCAAAATCAAGGACAATGAAGTCTAGACTTTAGACATGCACTTTTATATTGAGTTCTCCCGCAAGTTTTTTTAGTTGGTTTTTTGTTGTTGGGCTAACTATCCAACTACTCACAAGATACACTAGGTTATGCTTTTTGTATTGAGTTTCCATAATAGGTTACTCTGACGTTTGTCTTCCTTGCAGTAGACTAAATTTACATTTGATTGATTGGTCAAACGAATTTACCTCATTATACTTTATACAAATACATATAAAACTGAAGAAATTGTTCTTTGTTGAATGAAGAAATTATTTCATGGAGATTAGCTACCTATGCATTGATATATATCTCCTTCTTCTTCTTCTTATTTTTTTTTTATAGAAAGCTGAGAATATATATTTTGTCAGTACATCCAAAAGTCAAAAGACCAATTCTTACCTAGCCTGCACTATTAGATGGCATTGGTAAAGCAAAATTCTAGTTGTGTTAAACGAGTTATTTTACACAGTATTGAAGACTCCTGTTTGAAACTTCATTTCTCACAAGAAAGAAATGCGACGTATATATCAAGAGATTTTTAGCTTTGAATACATTCTTGTAAATAGTTTGCTGAGAAATTCAAAAAATGCCTTGCTATATACTAAAATTAATTGACGCAAGTTAATGCTGTTAATTACTATAGACAGATAAAGCATCATATTTCGCAATTAGTTTTGGAAAACACTGTCGTTCTTATCTTTGTCTTAATCAAGTTTGGATTTTGTCATTTCCAACTAAGGTTGTGTATTGCCTCTTGGACCATACCCCATCTCTCAGTTTTTTAGCGACATTCTTGTATTGCAACATCAGTAAGGTTTTTTTCTTCCTTTCTTTTACGCCTACCATTTTATCGCATTTTAGATTCGTGCTTTGGTGGTAGTGGCAGCCTGTAAAAATACCTTTGTAACTATCTTAGAAGGTGTTATATCTAGATTGTGAGAATGGGTGTGGTAATCAATATTCCCACTTCTTATTTTGTCTGTTGTATTAAATATGTTTAGGTTCTTGCTTTCAATGGACAGCAAGTGAAGAATCTGAAGAGCTTGGCCAACATGGTAGAAAGCTGCACTGATGACTATCTAAAATTTGAATTAGAATATCAGCAGGTCTGCTCCTTCTCTGTCTTGCATTTCTTTTACGTGGGTGATGATTTATTTGCAATAATACATGGTAGTTCCATTTGCTTATTTGAGTGTGTCCCATTTGGGTTATGCTCTTTCTCTAACGCATCAAATGAACAAAATAACAAGGTTATAAAATTTGCTCGGCACTAGTCGAACGGTTTGGGACCTTGTAGCTCGTACTCTATCTAGGCGGGGAGTAGTCCGGGAGTAGACGGTTTGGAAAATTATATGTTTAGAAACATAAACGTTCAAATACTTCACACAAATAAATATTAAGTTTTTAGATTCACGCTTCATCCATTCAGTTCAGAAAATTACTACAGAATCCAAATATGTGTAATAAAAGTGACGGCCCAAAAGTTTTTTCTTTAAAAACTCTAATTTTAAAGAAAAATAAAAAAGTTGACCGGTTTTTACCGGAGACCCATTTTTGCCCAAGTTTATCGATCTTTGCGACTTTATACGTCAACTGATTTTTGATTAATCGTCGCTTAATAGCATCAGACTACTCCCGATTATTGATGATTAATTGCCGCTTGATAGCATAAAAGGTTTGGGTGAAACGAGTTGCAATATCTCCTAATGTGTATGTTACTTTAACGCATAAACAACTTAAATCATTCTTTATAGAAAGTTAATTTTTACTTCCAATAGTTATAGTTTTTTTAATCAGATTTGGCCACGCCCACACTTAGCATTCATAAAGAAAGTGGACATAGAGATTTGGGCTGATTCAGTTCGATCTCTACCAAAGTCTTATCTGTTTTGACGTGTTATCGGGCCCGTTGCCCAGTCCGTTACTCCATTTTACAACCTCTAAGTTACATCGTTACAATGCAAGCTTCAAGTACAGTGCTTTAAAAAGTTGATAATTCTATTCAATTTACTATTGATTGTGCAGATAATGGTGCTCCAAACAAAAACTGCCAAAGCTGCAACTGTGGACATCCTTTCAACTCATTGTATACCTTCTGCCATGTCTGATGATCTCAAGACATGAGACATAATTAGCGATATGGTCTAGTGTTTTTTGATTTATATTTGACCCTAATGTCGGGTCAATATTAGTTTCCGAGAGCCAGACATTTTGGACCTTGGCAGACTTAGATGCCTGCCAAGGGAGGATATATACAATAACATTTATTGTCCTGAATGTAATTATTTTATTTTCATATTTTACAGTACCAACTTTCAGTCTTTTGAATTCACATGTTTCATATTTGGTTGTCTTTCACAATAGATGTGATGTTCAGCCCGTTTTGTTGCTCAATCCATTTGGCATTTTTTTTTTGAACTAATCTTTTTGTTGTACTTGTTTGACCTGTTTGATATTAAACATAATCTGGATCAACCCAGTAATAGGTACATGAGTCAACATTGCCCGACAAAGGCATGATTAGTAATGATCACAAGTTTGAGTGGGTACTGATGGTCTAGCATGCCAAAAAAGGTAAAGCTGCTAGATCCCCTTCCATAATCTTTATGTCCACCATTCACCTGTTTCTGCTTTCCTCTTCCGGAAACAGGCCAAGTGTTTAACTAACAGTGTTTCCAATACCGGGAAGCTGAACCTTTAAAACTATTTACTTGTAACGTTTCTATCTTCATTCTCTTTCTCAGTTACCACTTTCACTCTATCAGTCATTCATTTTCTCTAAACTACTATATAACACTGGTTCTCGTAGTTTAGAATCGATACAATAACTTTTGATGGGTAGAATTCTGAGTGAAAACAGCCATGAAAATGGCGTATGGGTTCAGTTACAGGCTCCAGCTGAGATCACAATTAGTCCAGTTCTTCTTTGGGTCATAGTCTCTATAGCTGCCATTTTTTTCGTATCTGGAATTTTTCATGTTTTGATTAAACTCTTCACGAAAAAGCAAGCTTATCAATCAACCTCTCAATCCAACCGATACAGTGAACTTTCTCGTCCTCAGTCTCTTGGAAGACAACTTCAACAGCTTTTTCGGCAACAGGATTCAGGTTTGGACCAGGCCACAATTGAGAGGTTACCTGTTTTTGACTACAAACAAATTACGGGTTTTAAAGATCCATTTGATTGTGCTGTGTGTTTGTGTGAGTTTTCACCTCATGACAAGCTTAGATTGATTCCAATTTGCAGCCATGCTTTTCACATTCAATGTATCGATGCATGGCTTCTATCAAATTCTACATGTCCTCTTTGTCGAGTAAATGCCAATACTGAGGACCCATCATGTAATGTGCCAAGAGAAAACCTAGCTAGTGTCTCGACAAATAGCTTAGAAAGGGTGCTTTCTGTGAGGCTAGGAAAGTTTACGAGCTTTCATGGGGGAGAAAGATCGAATGCAGGGGAGATTAGTAGATGCTATTTGGAGGCAAGAAGATGCTTTTCAATGGGTTCATTTCAGTATGTGGTTGATAATAATATGAATTTGCAAGTTGCATTGTTTAATGCTAAGGAATGTATAGAATATGAAGACAATGTGAATGAAAGGAAGATTAAATATGAGAGTTTTTCCGTTTCTAAGGTTTGGATGTGGTCCAAGAAAACCAAATTTCAGGGTTTTTCATCAGAAACTCAAGCTGATGGTGTTTCATCTTCTCAAAACAATATACTTCCTAGCATATAATTTTTTCTTATTATATGATGATATATATATTGCAACTCTTTTTTCTGTAATATGTAGCACTAATAATCTAACAAAGATGTTATAAGTACATTATCCTTGTTTGTTATCTATATAGGGTTTAAAGATAGATACAATGCATCTATATATAATTAGCATAGCTCAGGTGGTACCGTCACTACAAATACCCAGACTTCACGTATGTGACCTATGTAACATAAACTTGATATTAAATTAAGAGAGACAAACAAATACGTTAGTGTTAACAATGGAAAATGATTGGGAGACCTAAATTTGTAGGCCTAAATCTACACTTAAAAATGTGATTGGTAGATGTGAAAATTTGATTGGGTGAGATTAGGAGAGAGAAAGATTTCAACTAATCAAAAAAGTAGGTCTATATTTAGGTCTATCTAATTAGGCCTTTATAGCATTACTCGTTTACAATAATTAAATCGGAAATTAGTAACAAATATAAAACGGTAAACAAACATGCATATAAGAGGAGATGAACATGTTAAGGCGTGTGTTTAACACACTTTCCTTGAGACAAATTCGTACCCTCTGAACGTGTACCATATGCTTAGGCTCCCCGGCCTATGAGCTTCCTTATTGGGGCTGCTCCCTCCTCTTTATAAGGAGGGAAACCCTAGCTAACAAGCAACAACTAACACAACATATTACACCTACAACATCATCCAGAGAAGCCACCATGCTCTCTCCATCATCTTCAATCATAGTAAACCTTGCTCACCACCGAAACCCATCTCCTTTGATGGTAACAAGTCAATTCACACCACCTTTAACTTCGTTCAATACAAGTTAACGGGTTAGCCACGTAAATCAAAGTGTAACAAATCAAACCAATTCAACCCGCACTCAAATGTAGAAATATGCTTGATCACCTTCCACCGTGCTAGAGACTTGTAGACTTCTATCTCCCAGGATACAACAACAGCAACAAATGAATTCAGCAGCACAACTAAGTCATTTCAATGAACCCGATAGTGTCTTCCCTCTATTACCAAAAACAATAATCTATCTATAACTAGAGTATGTATGTAGGAGGAGAGCAAAAAGTAAACAAGACCATTAGACTTTTTAAATTGAGAGAAACTCTCACTTATTAAAGAGGAAGTGAGGGATATGTAAGGTTGTTTTTAATTACAATTAAGTGATTAACATATACTTAAGTATCATAAACCCATAAATTTAATTATCATAATTAACTTATCTAAATGCTCATAATATCTTGCTTAATCAATTGTCATTCATAACCATTTTCCTACAACTTATAGGTCAGAGTTTCGAATCTATTTCCTAGCAAATGTGGTTGATTTGTGAACATATGATTTACCCGGTATTGACGCTCGTTACGGGTGTGATGAACGCGTACGATTTACATATGGTACAAGGTCAGCCTACCATCCAAATTACTTTTTTTTATCGCTTTTTTAAGGGATTTGATAACAATGCCCTAAGAGCATTGGATATAGATAAGATTAAATATGGAGTATAAAATCAATGTTTCCATATTTAAAGTACATCATAATCATTACTTTCCATGTATAATACGTCAAATGGTTATTTTTATAGAAACTTTGATGTTTAATTAATGTAATTTGTTATATATGAAATGCTAAACAATTGCCCTTACAGCATTATTTATCAAATTCCTTTTTTAAAGTAGTTACTTCATGAATATTGACATCCAAGTAAATGCTCGTATGTATGAATAGTGAGTACATTTAATTAGTTTTCTATTAATTATCAACTCAAAAATAGATTGAAATAAAAATAAATGTGCGAAACTATCTTGTCCCAATCACGAAAATGAAGACCGAGAAAGTCAAGGAATTTTTGAATCAAGCGATGGAAACAAGAAGAAAATTGAGTTGCCAGGAATATGAGTTGAACTACGTGGGGGATTAGTGATCATTGATTATTATAGTGATTAATAATACGACTACAAACTTGTGGGACAAAGAAGTACATTTCAATAAAATCAACAATCTTTCACAAGAAGAAGGTTCGAGAATAATTCTATGAATGTAGCATATGAAATAATTACAAAGACATTTTTGGAAGGTAACATCATCACTGCATGACTCAAAATTTGGAGACGAATATAGAGAAAACTGAAAGCAATTTCAGAGTATTATTCTTTTGTGTGTTTTCAGGAACAAATATTGTCTAAACTCTGTATGGATTGTGTAGTGATTAAGAGTACTATCTACGGTGGATTTACTTAATTGGTGATGTTTACTGCACCGTAATTTCAAGTTAGATGGGATACAAACGATAGGTAGATGATAAAGTTGTCTCATTTGAGTAAGTTTTGTCAAAAACCTCTAGTTTTAAACATTTTTTATATTGCAAAGAGCAAATCCAGTGTGGTATTAAAAGAATCATGATTGTGTACTGTTAGGATTAATTCATGTACTTAAAAAAAAAGCTCCAAAATCGAATTTATCAAAATTTCTCTAGGACTACTTCATTAGTCTAACACTACGTACATTAAAATTTAGCGTACTCTAAATTCAACATATACGCACCACCAATGAAGGCTATAAAATATGGCGATGATTGTGGTTCAAGCTTACATATAATTGTTTTCCAATAATTTTGTAGATAAAACGTGTTTACCTTGCAAATTCGAAGGTTATAAGCTAGTTATAATAAAGGTTTATTGTTTAGTTATGTATTAAATTTTACACGTTTTACTATTGTGTGAGAAATATCTTCATTTGTTCAATTGTACGTATTGAACTTATTATCGTCCATTGTATGTAGATTTTTTTAAGTATGCTATAAAAGGAAACTTCCTTATTTTAACTTTATCCAAAAAGAAAAGTATACATACAATAGACGATATTTATAAGTTTAATACATACAATCGAAGTTTTCAAAGTTCAACTTATATAATAGTGAATATATAAAATTTAATACATAGCAAAATGATAAACTTTAAATAGTAATAGCAATATTATTATAGTCAAATGATGAGATCCCATGCGAATGACGTGGATGATAATTTGACAATGATGAAAATTCCAAGTGTCAAATGATGAGTTTTATAGAATTCTTTTACTAATCCTTATACGACACCTTATCTTAAACACTATTAAACCAATTAATTATTATAAATTAAATCACACGTAATCAATAGAGTCGAGTTGTACTCTTTCATACGATTTCTTGGTTGCTGTGTCACACTTTCCCCATTCCCTAAGTAACATGTCAACATCCTTCCTTCCACGTGTCCCTTGAATTACCCCACTTCTACTCAACAGAAAAACAAGAGCACAACCCAACCCAAAATCACTCATCGACATCAAGTCATCAAGTCGTAATTGATCGACACCGTAGCTCCTATTCTCCTAACAAGTAAATACACTTGATGGCTGTGTTGTAATACGTAGTACGTTCGGTGTACCTAGACAACCCGATATACATATACAATACAATAATAAATAAATCAATATCATATGACGTTCATCTTTACTTGAATACGTACGAAGCAAATATATAAAGATTAATTATATTATATAATTCAATATTATGATCTAATTTGGTCTTTGTTTCTGTAGTTTATTCAGCAACCGAAGATATGAGATCATTAGAGTACAAGAATTATTGAAAGAATAGAAGTACTAATGATATTGTGTCATGTCTACAAAGAGAATGTTCCACATGTATAAAATTTATTTACCCCAAACATAAATATTTCACAAACGACAAATCGAAAAATTATGAAAATTGCACCATTAGATTCAGCGTTTTATCATCTTCGATTTGTCGTACCTCGAGGCTCGAGGCATACTTTCGACGAGTTTTTTTTTTTTTTTTTCATTTTTTGATGGGTTTTACATTTTACTAACACATATGTTCAACCAAATATTAACACATGTGTTAGTAAAATGTGAAACCCATCAAAAAATGGAAAAAAAACTCGTTAAAAGTATGTCTTGAGGGACGGAAAATCAAAGAAGATAAAATGCTGAATCTAATGGTGCAATTTTCATAATTTTTAGATTTGTCGTTTGTGAGATATTTAAGTTTGAGGTAAATGAGTTTTGTACATGTGAAACATTCTATTTGTATACATAGCACAACTTGATTGATACTTTCATTCTTTAAATAATTCTTGTACTTCAATGAACTTTTCTCATAACAAATAAAACTTTGTGAATAATTCCGTTGTATATGATCATCGTGGTCAGTGGTCACCTTACCATGACTGTGTGATCACCCCGACCTCGTTGTTCAAACTAGATTTCAAACTAGTTCTAATCTTATATCCACGTTGTTCAAACTAGTCTCACAATTTCAGTTTTAAGTATGACAATTACGAGTAAGAATAAATTCAATGATGTGATAATGTGAACATTTTTTATAAGGGATGATATTTCACCATTCTATTTAATAAATCCACCAGAATTGTGCAATACTGATTTGTCAAGTACAACTTTTCAATGCATGATTTTGGTGGATTTATAATATCTAAAAGAAATTAGCGTGATATGATGAAAAAATGTATTTTTATTAGTATAATTTCCATCAAGTATTATATAATACAAATATAAATATTTAAGATTAAAATTGAAAAATAAAGATTTACAAAGGTCAAAATATGACAACTATTTTGGGACGGATGGAGTATTGTAAGCGACAAATTTGAGAAGTGTATGATTAATGTAGGCTAAATCTTATTACTATAAGTTAAGGTGAAACTTTCGTTAGGCGTGAAGTCATATACAAGCTAGGAGTAGCGATAGTTATGGGGTACGTTTGATCGCACTCGAAGTGCATATTTGTTAAAAAGAATTGATATTAATACAAGTGCTACCGGTCTAAACGTATTGTGTTGTTGCTTTGATAAATGATAAGCACATTTTGTAGGTTATTCATTAAGAACTACTTAAATTAGATTGCTAGTTTCATGAAATCGTACATATAAATAAAATGAATAATTTTATTTGATATAGAATGAGAAAATCTATGTCTAAGTGTCACCTTTTAACTTTAGAATATTGTTACAAGTTCAAAGGGTTGATCAAAATTTATAGTAGTTGTTCAATGTTAAACAGTGACACGTAAATCTAAGTCGTACAAGTGAGAAAATAGAGTGAAAGCCGTATATAGTTTTGTATATTTCGGTTTTAACCTATTCTATATATCTATATGTACTATATTCTCTCATGCATTAAATAGTAAGAATAAGAAAACATACAGGAATGTGTAATGTGTTATAAAACCAATTTTCCATCACGTTTTTGATAATTAAATAACTTACAAATGGTAAGTTAAAAAATATAAATATAACACTATAAAAATCAGCATTTTTTTTCTCTTCGCTTTGCCATTTTACAAGGTATATTTTCGATAACTTTTTTATTTTTGAGTTTTTCAATTGTAATATTAGTAATACATATGTTATACGCTGGTATCAAATGTGTTGGAGGCTTGTATCATAAGCGGGTATCAAGCGGGTATTAATAGTTTAAAGAGTAGAAAACAGTTAAGATACAACCATCCTATCTGGTATTCCCGCGTGACCCAAACACGTGTCTCCCATTGCAACGCCACTTAATATCTTTTCCAAAGTCCACGAATCATATCTCCTAACGCGCATAATCCCGCCACGTGTACTAAAAAAATCTTTATCCTCTTATAAAGCCCTCTAACTGAAATAACAACATTTAGCACACATAAAAAAGCTTCCATTATTTTCGGGAAATACTCAAAAAAAACCATCCATGCTCAAAAAATACGATCAAAACACTCGCCGGATTCTCAAGTTTCCGGCGGTACATCCATGTCGAGACGTTAATCCGGCCACCTTGCTTCGCTCACTAATCACCCTCTCAAACTCCATCACAAACTATCAATCAAAATACTTCGCAACACAACGAAAAAACGCGCGCGAATCAATTCGCCAAATCACAATTCTTAACATATTATTCGTTTCAATTATGGAGCACGACGATGTTTCCGGTTTGCCGGATACTGCCGTGCTGTGTTTCTCTGAACTCCACCATACGTTACAGAAGATTTTATTTTTAATTGAAGATTGCACGCGTGATGGAGCTAGGGTTTGGATACTAATGAAATCGCACGTTGTAGCGACGCAGTTCATGACGTTGATTCGATCAATTGCTACTGCGCTTGATATTCTACCGTTGAGTTCGATCAAAGTTAGTATAGAGATCAAAGAGTTAGTCGAAATGGTTGCGAAACAAGCGGGAAAAGCGAAAATCGAGGTTGATTATGACGATGATTACGCGATGAAACGAGTTTTGTTGATATTGAATCAATTCGAAAACAGGTTTGAGCCTGATTCGATTATGATCAGAAGAGTACTTTATTATCTTCGAATTAATAGCTGGAGTGATTGTCATAATGAAATTAGGTTTTTAGATGATGAAATTTGTTTAGAATCGTTAGAGAATAATGAAAGAGATTTGTGTTTGTTAAGTACTTTAGCTGGTTTCATGAGGTACTGTAGAGGCGTTCTGTTTGAAAACTGTTTGATTGAACATAACGATGATCGAATTACTGAAAGACCTAATCTTGAAATCCTTAGTTGTTTAAACCCTGAGGATTTTAGATGCCCGATTTCGTTAGAACTTATGACTGATCCGGTGACAGTTTCCACCGGTCAGACTTACGATCGTGTTTCGATTCAGAAATGGTTGAAATCGGGCAATCTAATCTGCCCAAAAACAGGGGAAAAGTTGGCTACAACAGAACTTGTTCCTAATATAAACCTCAGGAAAGTTATCCATCAATACTGTATTGATCATGGAGTTCCGATATCGAAGTTTCAAAAGCAAAGTCGCGATATTTCATCGACAATTCTTCCAGGTAGTCCCGCGTCTGCTGAAGCGATTAAGTTTTTAAGTGACTATCTGGTGAGACGATTGCGTAATGGGACTGAAAAACAGAAGAGTAGGGCAGCTTATGAGATCAGATTGCTTGCCAAATCGAATATCTATAATCGGTTTTGTTTGATTGGGGCTGGAGCGATTCCTCCGTTGTTAACACTACTTTTGTCTTCTGATTCGACCATTCAAGAGAACGCGATTGCGGGATTACTAAAGCTTTCAAAGCATTCTAATGGGAAGAAAGTGATCATCAATTACGGTGGATTGAATTCAATTGTGAATGTGGTGAAAACTGGACTGAAACCAGAATCAAAACAGATTGCAGCTGCAACAATCTTCTACTTATCATCGGTTCAAATCAATCAGAAGCTCATCGGTGAAATCCCTGAAGCGATTCCAGCACTTATCGAACTAATCAAAAGCGGAACTTCTTGTGGTAAGAAGAATTCATTAGCTGCTTTATTTGGGATTCTAGTCTACCCTAAAAACCACGAAACCGCAATCTCATCAGGCATCATTCCATTGCTATCTAATCTCATTTCGACGTCAGACAAGCCCGAAATCGTGACAGACTCATTAGCAGTTTTGGCCACATTAGCCGAAAGCTTTGATGGGTCCAACAATATTTTGAACAATTCATCTTTACCACTTGTTATCAAGACTCTTCAAACATCACCTTCACAAGCTGCGAAAGAGTATTCTGTTTCGATCTTGTTGGCTTTATGCAACAACTTGGGGAACGAAGTGATTAGAGCTATAGCGAATAACGCTAATTTGATTGGTTTCTTGTACACGTTATCGACTGCTGGAGGATCACAGGCAGGCAAGAAAGCTCGAGCATTGATCCGAATCATGCATAGGTACCACGAAACGAGCAGTTCAGGTTTGAGGGCTAATTGGGATTCATCAAGAACTGCAACAGTTCATTCTTGTTAGCTTAGCAATTAAGTTTTCATGTTATATACGGAGTATAATTCTTTTACATTGAAGCTCTGATTTTTGAAGGAGCTAAGGATGATATAGATACACTTGTATAATATACCTACAAAGTTTATGGTAGCAAAAATGATACACTGTGTAAATATATTTAAAGATACAATAAGTGATACAATCTTGAGTGTTTTACGTGTATCATTTGCATACAGAATTGGCAGTTGTTATTTTTACTGTAACATTTTAAGTGTTCATAAACGAAAACGTTGTTTTCGAAGTAACAGTTTCAGTTAGCTGGAAAGATAGATGTAAATATTTATTTTATAAAAATGTTATATCTGGTAGTGTATCATGGAATCTAAGTACTAATTTTGGGATATTTTATGTTATCGTTGAATGTTAATTAATCACGAAGGTGAGTGTTATTTAAGTTGTAAAAAGTTACTTGTGAAATCAAGCTTTACAGATGGACAAATAAAAATATGAGGTTAAGTATTGAAACTTAGATATATGTGCTTATCATTGAATTGACTCTTCTAATCAAACATAATAAAAAACGTGGCATGTTTTGGACGAGATACAAAGTAACAGAAGCAGATAGGTAAAGGTTGACGATGACATGAAAATTGGTTAAATATAGGAAGGCTCATATGTCAAAATCACATTTAGTTATTAAATTATCACTTTGTATTATTCAAAATATTGAAACGACATCACCATATTTCTGATTCAAACGTAATTTCTTTTGTTATGCAAAGAAGCCTTTGGTCATAAATGTGATGTTTACTCATATAAAGAAAGTTGATAGTTGACACATGATTTTGTTTTCGACATAAGACGGTTAAAGTTGGGTTTTGTATAGTTTGAGATGAGATGAGAGTAATTAAATAGCCAAATAGGGGCAATTTCATTTTTTTATTTTTATTTTCTTTTGGTTTTATAGCATTTATGGTGTTTGTACATATGCCTAATGCCTTACATTGATAAGCGAAGATCGTGCATAATGAAATTTTGTGGTGATAGGTAACAAAATTAAATGCATCGAGGATGACAAAACATTATATATATGTGCGGATGGATATTGATAGATCAAAGGATCACTGTTGTACGATTTGCATATATCTCTTAACATAACATACCATATCAGTTAAGCATTAGACCTCTATGGTTCCGTAGTATGAGACTATGAGTGGTGAACCTGTGTAGCCTTTTGTAGTCCTTTATATCAATAACGATGATGATGCATAGCTCTTAAGTCTTAACCATAAATGATTCCCTTCTAAACCACAAAAAAAAAAAAGAGTATTAAACCTTACAACATCCATCACATCATTTTAACGAATTTATTTCACATGAAATTTACCTTAAATTACTATTCAATCCGTTGTTAAATTGTTCAATTCAAACTCATGTTCTTCAGCCACCTGATGATTCAGCCCGCGTAATTGAGTAAATCCCGAGGAGGACTTGGTAAGAAAATAGTCATATCTATAAATATGAGTGAACACTCTTCTAATTTAAAAACTACTGAGTGAGTTTAAAGTATACTTAACATTGTTTTTCACATATTATTATCTTAACAAGACGTATGGATGAATTAGTATTGCCGATTATCATCATTTTATTAGGATATAAACAACTACCTAAAATATTTGAAAATAAATGATGTCTAAACTAGAAATCGTTATTTGAGAATTTTGATGGAATGTAATTTACAAAAAAAGTTGACATTCATCCATTGAAAAAAAAAAGGAAGAAAAAAAAAGTGAGAATGAGGGTATGTGTAATGCAACATAATTATATAACATTACCCAAGGTGAATTATGTCACACATAACAAAGTTTAGGGTCTTATTAGGCATTTGGCAATAGTTGAGAACACTAACGGAGTAACGGCATCGTTCCGTTTACTTGCTGCTCAATTAATTAACTTTCCATTTATCTGCATTCTTCGCGAGTCTTCGTTCAAATCAACTGCAATTCCTTCAAAATCATTGTAAGTTGATACTACCTAATCTTTCATTTATATACAATCTCTATCTTATGATTCATTAAATGTTTATATATTGCTTTGAGCCATGAATTAGGGTTTGAAATTAGGATTCTGTTTCTGCGTTTTACCCTCAGGTGTTTCTAAGTAAAGCAAATATGGCAACAACTGAGCAACCGAAAGCAGTTACTGAAGAAGCGAAGATTGATCTGTTCGAAGATGATGATGAATTTGAAGAATTTGAAATCGATCAAGGTAATACGTAGTTCATAAATTCTTGAAAAATGATTTTTATTACAACTTGTAGAAATCTTATTTCTGTATGAATGTAATTTTAGGTTAAAATTGTTACTGAAAACATTGGAATGTTGCTTATTAACTTTTGAATGATGATATATAGATTAGGAATCATGAATGGTGGAATACCTTATATAGTTTACTGTAAGCCTTAAGGCATAGGCTAGTTAACTGTCTAGCCCTAGTATGAAGGATTTAATGATGATATTGAGCTTTAATGATCTTATGTGCTAGATGAACTTTGGATTTTGAAAATCTATGCTGTTTGTGTTAGTTTTCCAACTTTCAGTTCACACTTACTTGATTATTTTGGTTGGTAATAATCTTTTATATGAGTATTTAAGGTGGATGAAGTTAACGGTTTTTGGTTAGTTCGTGGTGGTGATTTGTTTAGTCTCTTGTTAGAGATACATGCCATGCTGTTTATATGTATTATCTTCACTGAGTACTAACTCATGATTTGCAGTTTTGTTTGTCGTTTTCATCTTTGTAGTTAAATTTATGAAGCAACTAAAATTATAAATTAGTCCTGATACACTAGAAGTTTCTTTCGAAATTATTGCTAATTTTACCTTAGTTGTTTCTGTCTGTACCTTGAATACTTTGAGGGACAGGATTATCAATTCCGTTTAGGTTAGAAATAACCACGCTATAAGATTACTCTCTCTTTTATAGGAAGTTAGTGATTTTGTGCATGTGGAAGCATGTCCAACCTTTTTGCGGGGTGATAAACTTTTGCATGTGCAGCATTGAGAAGTTACTTTTTTTAAATAGTGTTTGGGCCTTGAGTCCCCAGAACTTCAGAGGTGTATCTTTGGCCTGAAGTAAACTACTGCGTGTGATATTGTGATTGCTTGTGGATATTTAAGCGTCTATACTATGCATTTTGTCTCATCCTAGAGTGAATTTTAATCAGCTGTTTAAGAAGTTGTAGTCGGGAAAAGTCATAATACCTCAATCACTATGTTACCTCATCGATGATTAGGTGTCTAACTGCTTCGGTGTTTTGGACCCATTTAATCAGCTTGTATCATACTTTGACTATACCGTACATCTGGTAGTTGATGTTTTCTATTCATTTTGCATCAATAGGCCCTTCGTACATAATTCAATCTTCTATTGCTATTTATTTTAAGTAGTTGTGTTATTTATTATGAAATTTTTTTGCAGAGTGGGATGTCAAGGAAGAAGGGAAGGAAGTAACCCAACAGTGGGAAGACGATTGGGATGACGATGATGTGAACGACGACTTTTCTCTGCAGCTGAGGAGAGAACTTGAAAGCGACACTGAGAAAAAGTGAGTGAATTCAACAAGTCTAGTATTGTTTTCGTATTAGATAAAAAACTGTATGTAAGTCGATACCCTTTTTCAAACTAATGAGTGACTAGTTATATGAGTGGTGGGTTTCATATCATATATCTGAAGATCATTTGAATTTAATTTTTCGTTTAATAGCCTATAGTCATTTTATAGAATATCTGAAGAGTGATGTAATGATTAAACGTATCAAAAGATTATCATTAGCTTGCATTGGACATGGACCTAGACAGATTAGAAAAATCAAGAAACCCACATCCCCCACAACCTACCTCATCTCTGCTCTTTCTTTGTAGTTGTAGAAATCAAACTATTTATTTTCTGAACATCTCTTGTAGTTTGAACCGGTTCTTATCTTTAAGTCAACTCTAAAGAAATATCACCCCATGATCTACCGTCCCATTCATCACTCCCCAAATCAACACATGTTCTACAAACTGGACAAGCGGCATTCTCGATGAGCCATGAATCAATACAATTAACACAAAAACTGTGCCCACAATTAGGCAACAATCTGCACTTATCTCCACCTTTAAAATCCTCCAGACACACCGAACACTCATCTCTTTTCGTCTCTTCCGCGTCATCTTCTTGATCAAATTTGTAGTCGTACCATGACAGCTTCTTTATGTCATCTTCTGACATGGTGCTACTCCTTTGCACCACAGGACTACTCTCGATACTTTCTTGAGTCATTGTGAATGTCCTTCCAGCTATACATATATGAATCATGATTAAAACAGCAATACCCACAAACAATAACACCATAGAAGTAGCAATTTCTAGCATGATTGATCTTGGTTACCTATTTATATTATTTAAGGAAGTATATGAACAGTGTAGGTGTGTATGAATGTAGTTGTGAAGAAGGGTAACGGGAGTTTGGTGGGCATAGCAAATTTGATGGAATATATTATATTGTTTTGTAAGTTATTGTGTAAACTATGGAAATGAAGTGTATTATTTGAAAGCAACATTAGTTGATGTTAATGCTAACCTGTGAATACCGATATCTTGTCAAAAAAAAAAAAAAAGAAGATCGCTAATTTCAAATTTAAACAATTTGATCTGAGTTTTAACTTTTAAGTTTGATGCTCTAATGAAAATACAATTGGAGTCTCTATGGCTAAAAGTCGAATATATCCCTGTATACGGTTTTATTCCATCACGAACATCCAATCCCATGTATGAGTTGTCTTAGTTTACTCAAACTTGGAATGTTATTTTCTTTATATGCTTGCATGTAAAGGTTTTGATTCGAATACAAAGAGTTGCTGAGCCAAATTATGAAGGTGATATGTCCTACTCCGTAAAAATTAGAGAAGTGTTAGAGAAACAATCTTCTTAAGCTTTATGTAGCTCTGTCGTTGCCAATGATAGTATGAGAGCCCCTCCTTTGTTAATTGTTAATAGGTCATTCTCGTCATATTGTTGAGTATAATAATATTTGCTTAGTGACAGTGTTAGAGTGCAAGAAAAATTTGGCATGAACTTTATAACTTAGTCAGAAAATATTGAAGGCGCTTTTTACTAAGTTTAAGGGTTTGAGTCTTGTCTGGGATAAAGGTGAATTATGCTAGATGTGCAAGTGCACTCAAATAATATAGAAGTTTGATGGATAGTATATAGTTCATCTAATGATTAATTGGATGCTGACTTCTTGCCTACTTTTCCAATTATTCCTTATTACTTGATTTTAGATCTGATTATACGAATACAATACGACCGTATTATAGTAATCAAAAACTCATCAAAAGACAAAAACCTCATTTATCTTGATTAGGACATTGTTGGATATCTGAAAATGATATAAGAAGTACAAACTGTAACGTGTAAGCTTAGATCTGGCAATTATTTTTAATATGAAAAGAAGATCGATGAATAATAATGAGAATATTAGGTTGATACGGTGATGATAGTGGTTGGACCTGAATACTTGACAATGGTCCCTAAAGGACTTTTAACTATCGAAAGTGAATCTGTACAACTATCAATGGGTGTGCCCATTAATTGTTGAAGGCGAAACCACGTTTAACCAGCAAAACACCCTAATATGAAGGTTGTTAGACATTTGTATTAATGGACTTGATCCGTCTTTAGGCCTTCACACCAGGGTTCATTTTAGACTCGCATTATTATGTAATAATAATTTGGATTGGATATTTACGTGTCCTAGCTTCATCCTACCAATCCAAAGAAATGAACGAGGTTGACCAAACTTGACTTACCAAAAATAGATACATCTATGGACAAGAATTGCCATAAATGTTATCCATACAAACCAAAACACAATCTTTTTAGTATTTCAAAATCAAGAATTTACCTAAAGTAAACAACAGGAACTTGAAGAAATCTTTAAATCAACCTCTTACATTTCCTTTTTTTTTAAGGCTGAATTCTATATTTCCAATTCAATAACCTTCATTTGCATATTGAAGATGGTTCATATGTTTATACTCTAGAAAACTAACTTCTTCTTTATCTAAATATTAAAAAATATATAAATAAGTGTTATTTAACGTCTTGTCATTTTTTGATTCCGGTTTGGCTAAGGCAATAACCACAGATGGACCACGACCAGATTAGATTCATCGTTGGGATCATTGGTTTGTACATTTTTCTCTTGAACGATCAAACATCACAATCAATATATCTTCATTTTGTGTTGACGTGTTTATCGTTTTGTATGGTTCAAGTTAACGATGCAAATCGAAGCTTAATCAGAGACGGGTTTGATCCGGTTGTTTTTCCTTTTCTTACAATGGAAATATTGTTTCTGTCCATCTCATGAATTTTGCATTCTGTTCTTTTTTTCAATATCATGTAGATTGTAAATGTAAATGTTTTGGGGTTGTTCTTTCATTTTTTCAAAATCAATACCGATTGTTATACAACATTCATTTTTGATATTATATGACATTGTATATCGAGATTTAACACGAAAAAAAATACACAGTATGTATACAACCAATAATTTAGTTAAACTTCATATGAATAGCTAGCATAATGTCATTATTAAAAGGAATACATTTAATTAACAAGTTTAGTTATTAAATTTCGTAATCACACAAATATACACGTGCTCCTCCGTTATTTTATTTATTTACATGTATGTATGTCTAATTATTATTTTAAACCTGTGCAGGAAATATTGTTTCATTATACCTGTATCTTTCTCCCACGTAAGCATACATGCAATCAGTAACAATTTATTTTCTGTACCTTTTATATAAATTAAAACTATAGACTTCATATAAAAATGATACTAGCAAATACCAAGTCTTGTATCTAAGTCCTTATACTTTCACTTGCTTACAAATTTGCACTAACTATATTTGCAGGCCAACTTTCATAAAAATTGTGAAACACAAATCAGTACAATCATTCAAGCCGGATCCATATCTTGCTACACTTGTGAATTGTGCAATGTGGCTTTTCTACGGTCTCCCAATCGTTCATCCCCACAGTCTTCTTGTTGTAACGGTCAATAGTGCTGGAATCGTCATTACCCTCACCTTCTGCATCATTTTCTTCATCTTTTGCCAATGGCCGTGTCGTGTACGTACAGTCATTCATGCCTTGATATAACTTTAACTTATATTAGGCATGTTAGGTTAACTTTTAAGGACGACAACTTCAACTTAACTGTTAGTTTCTTACTATATATTAGGAAGTAGTTACTTGTATTTTCTAATACAGTAGTATATCACCATTCACACCTCTTAACGATTTCTTAAAATGCAGAAAAAGATGATTATCGTCTTTATACTAGAGGTGCTTTTTATAGCTGGGATGGTTGCTCTTACTGTAACAGTTGAACACACACACCCTGCGCGATCTATGCTTGTTGGAATATTGTGTGTCATCTTAAATATTGTTATGTATACATCGCCACTTACAATTATGGTAATAAAGTATGAACTATTGCAATTATGATGATATGTCTTCGTTACTTTTAACTTCTTATAACCGATATGTATAAACAACGTTATATGAACAGAGAACTGTCATCAGAACAAAGAGTGTCAAGTACATGCCGATTTGTTTGTCAATTGGCAATCTTTTAAACGGATCAATTTGGATCGTTTATGCTGCTCTTGAGTTCGATCCTTACATCATGGTAAAAGTTATAAAAATTCATTCACTTTTTGATTCAACTTTACAAATGAATAAAATGTTACCCTTCTCTATTTTTACACAAACAGATTCCTAACATTATTGGAGCAATCTCCGGAACTATTCAAATTGGATTATATGCAAAGTACAATAAAACCACAAATTGGGATGATGACGAGGAAATAGAGGTTGAAATGCGTTCTGGCACGTCTAATGCTTGACCAGAGAAGATCGAATTAAAGCGGTCTTCTTGATTACAGTTGAACTTACATTATTCTTCTAGTTAATAGCTAGCTAGCAACCGGATAATGTGTCCATGTGAACCGAGCGCTATAGTCTCAACCTTAAAGTATCACCATCAACGAAGGTTATCACTATCATCCCCGTTGTTGTCATGAGAAATATATTCGGTTTACATTTTTTAGGGGGGAAAAATTCCTAAACAAAGATTGATCAGGTTACATGTGAACAAGTAGTAGTTTATAGCAATGATGAAATTGAAACAAATAGAAGCTTGCTAGGATTCAATATCTGAGGGCTACGCATGTACAAATATTCGATCTTTATCAGACGTTGTATTTACAGGTTTCCAGTTAAATAAAAAGTGCAAAATACGTTATCGAAAGAATGGAGGGGACCGATCCTTAATTTGATAAATTATATGCTATTTTATGAATTTGTAATGTCTCTGCTCTCTCGCCAATTATGAATTTGTTACATTTGAAAGGAAAATTAGAGGATTTGTCACATTTCTCTGACAAATATCACGATTTGTCCTTCGAATATATTTTTTAATGTTTTGCCCCATTCGTAAGGTTGTGATTTGTGACTAGTAGAGCTGACAAAATGGGCGGGCTGGGCGGGTATGGGTTACGGGTCAAAACGAGCGCGGGTATAAACGAGTTCGGATCTAAACGGGCTCGGGTCATAACGGGCTATTTGAAAATTTCATAAAAAAATGTTCTAATTAACCAAAATATATATATTTTCCAAAATACGTTAACATTTTTAACTATATAATATAAAAATATAACATGACGGCCACCTATTTAAACTCATTCATGATTTGAGTTTTACCCAATTAAGCTCATTCCCAAAATTTCTTCAGTCCATAAGAACCCAAACTTTATGTCATTATACCAAGAATTGCCCAGATGTGAAGCAAATGAGCAGAATTTGTCAGCATTAGTGACTAGTACTTGAGATTTGACCGGCTATATCTTTAATCGTGACCGAGAAGAAGAATTTGTGAACAAGTAGCAAGCCTTGTTTTGGGTGGACGCAAATTTCTTTGCACAGACCCGGTTATAACTTCGGGTGGACGCAAATCGTAAATTTATTTAAGCGGCCCATTCATACAAATTAAGGGTATGTTTGGATGACTGGCTTTTGGGGGCTTGAGCTTCTATTTTTTATAAGCCCCAACTATAAGTCTTGTTTGGCAACATAAAAAAAGTGGGATTTCTTGAAAAAATAAGCACCCAGAAACCGCTAAACAAGAAGCTTTTTGAAATGGCTTGTGAAAAGAAGCCCAAGCCCCAGCTCCATCCCCAAGCTCCAGCCCAAGCTCCAGCTTCAGCTCCAGCCACAAGCTCCAGCCCGTTGTTACCAAACACACCCTAACTCTCGGTCACGTACCCACACACTAAGTTGGTCGCAAATCACAAGCAAAAGGTCGCAAATCATAGCTTGCGATCTGCATCCTAATGGAACAAATCGTCAAAAAAAAATTGGATGGGGATCCTTATATTTGTCGACATATCCTTCAATTTCCCTTTTTGAAATTTGGTTTGATTAGGAAGCATGAGTGCACACATAAGGACAAGTTTAAATCATCATATGCTAAAATGTGCTTTTGCCAATGTATCCTTCTTTCCCAGCACGCATTCCCTTGTTAGCCTCAAGCATGCACAAGCCTGTATATATATTCTACCACTACATCATTAATTCTGTCCAATCTGGTATTCATAATGTTATCAACTTTTTTTACCGCATGATGACTACTAATTACACAATGCATAAAATAAGCTTTTTCTTGTTTTTAGTTTGATTTTATAGATATATGATATGATTGACTGTTGTAAATATAGACCAAAAGTGGTACGGTACGTGATATTCATACAAGTTGTCACATTAATGAAAAAACTACGATATTTGAAAGTTTGAATACATGTAATAAACCAAAATGATAAACAACTATTGAATCATAATTTAGTCATATATGGTTTAAAAAAACAGGCCTGATCAAGTCCTAATAAACTGCAGATGCAAGTTTGTTTACTATGATTAGACAAATGGATGGTTATGTCTTATGAGTTTGGGAAATATTTTTTTACCTGTCTAATTTTTGTTGATTATTGATACATTTTTCAATCTATATACAATAATACTACGTAGTACAGTACCTGCAAAAATTAGATCGGTCTGTACGATAATTTGATTACTAACTAAAGAATACAACATGATGAAATTCTATAAAACCTGTGTAATACACTTGATCACGTTAACATTCATATCATTATCTTGTCATTGACATTTATCTCATAGTTGCCCGATAATTTTAACATATCAAACATCAAAACCTCAACCTTAAAAAAAAACACTAAAGTTAGAATCATCGACGCCAATGATGTTCTAAACTCTTAACGTAACAACATTTAAAAATGAATTTATGAAGGTTAAAACCACACACATTTCCATCTTTAATCTGCTGTGGTCCACGTCATGTCATTCTCAAATATCCAATGGCAGACCTCAATGAGGCCTGGACCTGGTCCAAGTGCTACGAAAGCTCCATGACCCGGGCTCCATGCTGACGTGTCGATATGACATATTGCAACACCAGTGTTTATCTTTGCCTTACTATCCACGTCAAGTATATCCGCCACGTAGACTCTCACTTTCGGGACAGAGTGGCAGTAATACATTAGGTATGGGTACAAGCTTTGATGACATGACACTGACTTCGTAAGTTTCCCACCGTTGACCCCTTTGACTACCCCAATCATCACCTCCTTCTTTGACCCTCTCACATTCTCAGTGGTCCGGGCCACTACATCATGTCCCAAAACCGAAACTGCAAAGTCGATCATATCTTCAATCGAGCCCACGCATTGTTTGGTCTCACCAGGGCTCGGTGCCCGCTCACATTCTGCGAGTGTGTTGATCAACACGCGTTCCAAAGTGGAATTGTCCTGAGCCTGGAAGACTTCCTTCATGTCAGATAGTTTGTTAGTAGCAAACGGTAATTTTGACGTGATGGCTTGGGGCAAAAATGACCGTTTAGGCATCTTATCCACGATGTCAGGCATCATCATAACAGTCCCTTTCTTTAACATTCTCTCCCTAAAGAATTTGACCGGTTCGGTCCATTTATTTACCAAACTGCCACTGACCTTCGTGGACCCATTTTTCGAATCGGGCTTTGTATATTCACCGAATCTAACGCCAGTTTTAGTATACTCCTTGAACGTTGTGTTCAAAGCGTAAATACTAAAACCGGTGCTTTGACCTGTGGATCCTTTACCGTACTCTCTAAACGAATCGGATCCTGGGTTAAAAGATTTCCCATAGTTGACAAAGTTCGTCTTGCCTGAATTTGATTTCCTACCATATGACGTGAAAGTGTCGGTACCCGAGTTCGCCTCATCGCGATAATTCGTAAAAGTATCCGACCCGGCATTTCCACCACTACCACCATAAGCTTTAAAATCATTTTTCGGGTTATTGGCATTGGATGTATATGCCTTAAAAGTATCATTCGCCCCGTTAGCCAACTCACCATAGTGCGAAAAGCTTGAACCTATTACATTTGAGGTGTCACCATAACTCGTGAACCCAACAGGAACACCATTCCCATTCTTAGCATAGTTTGAAAATTGCTGGTTCCCTGAATTCGTATCATCAACATAGCTTTTAAACGACATTGGGTGGTTGTTCCCATTGGCAGAGTATGAAGCAAACTGGAGATCCGGCACATTGACACGTGGCATGTACGAGGTGAATTCACCGGTCCCACCAGTGGCATCTGTGGCGTAACTGGTAAAGTTGGAGTTAGCCACATTGCCATCAGTTGCATAAGAGGTGAACCCTTCATTATGGCCAGTTGATGAACCACTGTATTTGGAGAAACCACTAGATGCAAAGTTGGTGTTTTCTGAGTAGTTTTTGAATGTGTCAGAGCTGCCAATGTGGCTGGCGCCGTAGTTGGAGAAACTTTTAGCGTCATACACAGCGAAGTTCGAGTCTTTGAGATGAATTGAACTCCTAGATTTGGAATCAGTGAAGCAACACAAATCAGCAGAGGAACAAAAGGAAGTAAGATGAGATGAAAGAGTGTGGTTGGATGCTAGTTTTGCAAATAAAGAGAATTCAATGGGTTGAAGTGGAGATGCTTTTGATAGAAGAAAAGAAGGGATAGGAAATTTGTTTGAGATTTGGGTATTCCAGTAACGAATTAATGAAGATTTAGGTGAAAATGGGTTTGATTTAGTAACTAAATCATGTTTAATTGGCCGATCAGGAATAGGAAATCTTTTGGAAGCCTGCATGCATATAATTAATTAATTTGTTAACATTATAGTAAGAACAAATTAAGATAAAAGACAAGCTAATTATAGAAGAACAAGAAGCCAAATTAGACAACTTACAGTTAAAGAAGATAGTAATAAGAACAAGAAGAAGCAGATGTTGAGTTTGACTCTTTTGTCCATCTTGATTTGTCTGTGTATGTGTTTGTAGAAGGTAGCTCCTTCCTTGGTGTATGTGGGAGGGTGGTAGTGAGATTTATGGAGGTGAGTGGGATCCCATAAAAGTAAAGAATACTCAATATTTTTGTAATTTATAATTAATTTTTTTTTTATTTTTTTTTCTTTTTCTCTTGTAAGCAATGGGTGGAATAGGTCAAGTACAATAATTTGTTTGTCATTCATATGTACAATTTTCCAAATAAACCAAATATGTTTCGGTATCTTAAGAAAAGGATTGACTGATTTGAATAAGTGTGTGTGTAGAGTTTAGTAATGGTACAATATGGGCATTAGGTATGACTGCCAACTATTTGTTACTGATTTACTTCCAAAGAGTTCAAAAACAAAAGCTTGAAATGGAAAGACCAGTATAGGTGCCTTCTTTGAGACATTTTCTTTCTCTTTTTACTTTTAAGTGTTCTTTTACAGAAATGGTGAAAAAGACACCTCCACAGGACCATGCTTTAAATTTCCAGTCAGGGACCATGAAGCAGGTTAATAAGGTTTAGTAACTTATACAGTACTTCTTAATCATATTACTTATCACATTATGCTACATGATATTTAGCTCTGATCCAAGATAAACAATGCCCAAGCTTCTAGTATATCAGATCAAATTTCAGCAAAATTACCATCGCAAAATTCTTCTCATTTGTTGTTTCCTAATTGTCTTTTCTTATTAAGAAATCAGAAGAAAAAAATTATATCTTGATAAAATTATACTTGGAATTTACTCCGTATTCCTCAATACTTGTAAAGTTGGTTATTTTTCTACATATAACATTTATGCTAGTTTCCTTAAATTCCTTGAAAATGGATTGATTTCTGCCTAAATAATCTTACGAGTAAAATAATCTTAGAAGTAATTAAAGTACATTTGAATCCAAAAAACTATGGTACAATGATATTATAAATAATCAAACAGTTTTGATCTTTGACATATCCATAATATTATTCTGACGGTCTACATTATTAATGGTTAATGTTTCATCCAAGTAATTGGTTAGATGAATGTTTTATACTACACATGTATCTGATAGTAGATTAAGACTATGGTAAGTTATATATGGGTAACAATTTGCATCATGTTGGAAGCACCCAACCCATTTAGTATTCAAACAACACGGGTAACATGGCTTTTAAACGGTTGGTCAGATCAGCCTGTTGGAATAAGGTTGGCGGGTTGCTTTTAAAAAGCAAAATTATTTGCACCTTTTCAATTTTAAATTTTAAACGGGTTGACAATGATCCCTTAAACTGATTTTCATGGTGTATGAATCAGTTTAACTCCACTAATGCAAGAATCACCGTTAATGAACTCATAACGGTGAAATAAGGCGGATTTACTTTTTTTTTGGGCGAAAAACATAAAATTGAATTGCATATGACCAAAAAGATCCAATTGAGTTACATATTGATCAAGTACAATAATGCAGATTCACTTGATCACCAAATTATTTGCATTAATTATTACTCCACTAATTTCTCTCACCTTGATCTGTCAACATTCACTGACAGGGTTGGTAACCAAGACCTTGACATTAAGCAATGGGCACGGCATTATAGATAAGGAATTTGAAGGTATCAAAGCAAAGGACATTACATATAAGTTTATAATCTTTGTCACTTCAAATAATCCCATACAATATATTAAGGTAAAGAACTACTTCATGCAATTAACATCTTCTCTGTTCATTAGAAGAATGACAAGTAACTACTCAGTTTTAAAAAAAAAAACTAATTACTCATGTATCCAACACATTTAGTAGATCTAATAAGAATATAAGATGAATATACTATAGTTAGGAAAAATTAACAATATCTATGTGATGCACAGAAAACAAGATTAAGAATGGTTTATTAGTGGGGATGGACCGATAGTAGAATAGATTCCTCCTGCAACAGGCACCGGTTTTTAAGACTAAAAAAAATATAGGAGAGGATGTATGAGACAAAAAACATGCCAGGAATCTCAGTGAAGTTTTGCAGTTCCACAAACCCACCACTGTCACATTACATGATCCTTATTACCTAACCCTAATCTAACTCAGTAAATGGTAACATAATGTTTACACAATTTTAGCAATTTTGAGGTTTAACTTTACTTTTTATCTTGACTAATATTGGTTTTACAACTTACCTTAATGATGTTTGCAACATAGTAAAAAAGTTTGACCAGGTTTCAAATTATCTAGTATGTAAGAAACTAATCATGAACAATCTCAAAATGCAGTTACATATATATGTTTATATATTAGTTATATATTAACGGTATAAATATTCATCTATTAACTTATATATGGTAAAAGGAATAAATACTATGCTGGTACCCTCATTTTAAATTAGATATCTTTTTACAATATGCTTTACTTTACACTTTTATGGTACAGATAGTCGAATAGGTACACTTATTACTTATCTTTGACGCGTGTGTTTTGGGTATCATAGTTAAAAGGAATTACTCTATGTTTATTGTATTGAAAGTTCTAAATTGTTACCACAACTTTTTCTGTCATTCTGTAAAAAGCATTCAAATTCTTATGCATTTGGATTTTAAAGTATATTAAATATTTATTATTCCTAATATACAATATATATTTTAATAAAAAAGAAAAAGAAATAAACTCATTTTGAGAAGCCTAAATTAGTACTAGTAAAACACCTGATAAAAACCTGCACATCATAATTGAGGTTATCAATTGCAACAAATGGTTGTTAGGGGGAAACAGTTGCATTCAATGAATTGTTCTTCAATTCAACTCAATAAAAGTTATATATGTAATTATTATGTTTAAACTAAAATGTATTTCATAAAGAAAAGGAAGCAATGCTTAAAGCAAACACTTGCAGAGCTTTATCTAGTACAAGATCAAGATATGCAAAAGCTTTATATCATATAAGATCATATCTAGATATGCAATAACTTTTTTCTAAGCTAATATCAATAATAATTAAATAAATACCTTACGCAGCATGCAAACCGCAACACCGAGTCGAACCTACAGCATAAGCCTTAAACATTGATTTCGCGGTAGTACGGATGACATCAAACAGAACCTGAAATAAAGGAACTTAAAGTCCATTATTTCATATATCATAGGCAATGCTACCAATTCATATATATATATATATATATATATAGTTTAACATCAATGAATTGAGCTGAATATATATAAGTTTGACTCGTAAAGTCAATTAACAAGTCAAACCTAGATTCATGTGTATTCAAATTTATGAAATAACAGTTAATTTTAGTATTTTACACAAACTGATAAGCTTGCACACTACAATAAGTTATTCATTGTTGTACTAATATGAAATGTAGAAGATAACTTTAGCACAATAACGCAATCGGTTTGCTTCATCAATTAGGGCATTTAACAATGTAGTAGGTGCAGGGTGTTTTTGATTATCATATAACTAAAAATTGAAAAAAAATTGAGATGAGAATTACTACAACTTACGAATTGCGAGAACACGAGATTGCGTAAACTACAGAATCGTAAAAAGAATTTAGCTTGTACTCCGTAATTGTTAGGGTTTACGTACTCCAATCGTTGATCATTTTAGGAGGGAAATTTTGTTTTATTAGCATTTTTATTATATTAATTAATCTTTACACAAATAGTGTCCTAATCGAAGATTACGAACATTGGGTTGCTCTGGTGGCCCACTTAGAGCTGGACAAACGGGTCTGACCCAAAAGATTGTGGTCTCAAAAGGCTTAAATATGGCCGACCCATAATGTGTAATTGCCAATTGGGCTAAATCGTTTCCATACAAATTTCGAGTTTCTGAAAGAGACTATTTTAGTTATTGGTAACTGCTTTTATATTTATCTTTTAATCTTTAATAGAATAACATTTATATGAATACAACAATTTGGAGTAACGCTAAAGTTATGGTATTCTTTAAAAAAATCAACGGGTATTTAAGTGGGCTTATTTTCTAAGCTTATTGATTATTTTATGATATGCAAATTAGGGGTGGTAATTTGGGTTGGGTCAAATTGACCCGCTCGGGTTATCCCTGATGGGTCAGAAGTAGCTGACCCAGTCCCGACCTGATTTTTTAATCAGGTTGAGTATTTCAACCTAACCCAATCCTGACCCAACCTTACCCGACTCATTTTACCCATCTATCTAGTGAGATCAACTTATTTTCAGGTCATTTTTTGTTAACGGTTCAATTTCGGGTCAAATAGGTCACATGGGTCAACCTCTAAATCTACAATTTATCATAAATAAGCGTAGAAATGCTTATAAAGTTTTAAAAAATCATATCACCTAGTATGTTCATCAAATATAATACTAAAATATCATTAAACATGTTGGATTATAACATCATAAAATAAAACTTCTCAATTTTTAACTAAATTAAAAAGAATTCGGGTTGTCAGGTCAACTCAAAAACTCATTAAGGTGACCCAAACCCGACCCAAAAAATAATCAGGTTGACAGGTTCGTGGGTCAAAAAACTCAACCCAACCCTAATATTTTCGAGTCGGGTTCGTGTTGGGTTTCAAGTCGTATCAGAAGTTGTCAGTCCTAATGCAAATATGCATATAAGCATGAGAAATAACAATTTCTCGCGATTTACATAAATCTCAAAACTTTGAGGAATACGGACTATATTTACCCAATATGATCTTTAGTAAAGTGGCTATTATACACCATAATAGTATAATTGCTCAAATCTTTTACTCCGTATTAGATTCAAGTACTGGTGTTTAATTGGTAGTTAAGCATCATTAATTGTAATAGACAAAAAGAACAAATAATATTTCTACAAGAAATGCTGTAATGAATTTAGGTTTGTAAATGTTCTTAAAAAAACTCTACAAGAAGTGTGAAAATTATTGCAAAGGTTTTCCAAGGAGCAATTTAGTAATATTTTAAAAAAAACGAGGGACCAAAATGCATCATTCTTGAAAAACCGTTGATATTTTTATTTTCCGCTCGTAACTACAAACCGTTGATTCTTTCAATCCACTGTCGCTAGTGGCTGAGTTTGCTCCGGTGAAAATGTTGGTAACAACATTCGCCTCTAAAACAAACCCACCACCATCTCCGATCACCATCCCCACCGCCTCCAACCACCCTGAGACCCCACAAGTTCACCTCAAACCCATCGATCGCCGTCGCATTCTCACTTCACTCGCCGCCACAATCACCCCATTCGTCGCTCCTCATCCTCAATTTAACTCCGAACAATCCTCTTTAATTCCGATACCCTCATTTCCAACGGCCGATGCTCGGGGTCTCTTTCAAATGCCACCTGTTCGTCTCTCAAATCGGTAAGTAACAGCATTAGAATTCAGTACCACTCTAGCTACTAATGTTTAACGGTTGAATTGGTACCGTAATTGTTTAGTGATGAATGTAGGACAGTAATTTGCTATTTTATAGTAATTTGCTATTTTATAATATGATAATATTATTATCAGCCCAATTGAATTTGTAGGTACTTTTTGGTGAGGGCAGGGGAGTCTGAATATGAGAGTTTGGGGATAATTAACACAAATCCGGTAGCGAAAACATCTGTAGATAATGGGTTATCGGAGATCGGAAAGAAGCAGGCGGTGAAAGCAGCATTGAAATTGAAGGAAATGAGGGCTTGTGCGAATAATTGTTGGATTTGGCCTTCAATTACTCAGAGAGCTTATCAAGCTGCTGAGATTATTGCTGCTGTTAATGTTGTCAACAGAAGGTAGTATACTAAGGATTTTTTTTATCATCACCTAAGAATTCAGGGGATGTTAAAAGTTATACTTTTAAGCGGTTTATTTATGTAATTCTTGAATTGTTAAAAGATAACCTTTTAAAGTGATCAAGTGATGTGCTTCTTTTGCTACTCTTAATTCCTACAGTATATGTACTATTGTTCTTATATTTTCTGCTCTTATCTGACATGTTATTGCGAAAAAATTGTGTTTGAAACTTCGAATAGTAATATAGTTCCGGAGTACAGTTTCTTGGATGCTCGTGGATTGGGAGCATATGAAGGCAGGGAGTTACAATCCGTTTCAGAAGTAAGATTCTTTCTTTTGGTTCATTTTTTATGAACAGAACCAGTGAAGTTGATCTAAACTCATACGAAATGTAATACGGAGTCAATGAATGTGATATCACTTGCACAAATGATTTAGACCTCTTTAAGGGATGGATTACCAAAAAAAAATGTATCGAGATCATCCAGATGATTAAGACCTAACTGAATGTTTCATATTTTATATTGCATGACGGATGTACCTAATGTGACAGATATATGAAGCAGATGGTATTTCTACAAATATTAAGCCACCTCCGATTAACGATGGAACTCCAAACGAGAGTGTTGCTGATGTATTTGTTCGTGTGACACAACTGATGTCGATTCTTGAAACTCAATACTCTGAGGACACCGTTATCATTGTTTCACCGGACTCAGATAACTTGACGATCCTTCAAGCTGGTTTAGTCGGACTTGATCTTAGAAGGTGAGTCAAATGAGTCGGGTTGAAAGTCACCACAGGTGTATATGTTTAATAAATACAATCTACTCAATCGTTTAAGTAGTCTAATGTTACAATTCTTACCCATATTTAACACACAAGTTATTTACTCCTCATATATGTGACACTGCAATTGGACAAAAGTGTTTTGGGTCAACCTACATGACCCATTTCATGGGTCCTAAAAGCTTAAGAAGTTACCTGTTTTGACATTAAACCGTATTGACCCTTATGACCTTATCTAATAGGTGGAATCATCAAATTGACACTTTAATCTGCTAATGTTGATGACTTATATATAAGGAACAAATCATGGATGTTGGTTTTTGCAGGCATAGTGAGCTATCATTTGAGCCAGGGGAAGTTCGATATTTTGATCCTAGTAGCATTCCTACTTACAAGCAACCTGCTTCGGCTATATATAAATGTCTAAACCCGCCCAGTTGCACATAATATCTTTCATGTCTTTAGTTTGATATATTTTTATCGTTGATTAGTAGGTATGCAGTAGTTACAAAATGTTTGTAGTATCGGTTACTATGTTGGTTATATATATTAGGTGCGGATTTGTCCGTATAAAAAGTATACTACCATGTATGTTGATGATAGTTGTTACGATACTTTCAGTTGTACACCAGTTTTTTTTCCCATAGCCTCGTCGCCAGAGTGGATACAGTATAGGACATCGTGGGCAGCCACTCCTACAAGAAATTTTAAAGATTACGTAGAAAATATTTTTTTTTAAATATTAATAACATATTAAACTTTTTGCTCCCACAAAACTATAACAGAAATATAAAATAATTTTTTTCACTCCTTTCATTTGAATGTTCTGGCTCAACCTGCTTGTCACGGTAGTATCTTTTAGTATAGTGGTCGTGCCTGCTGCGTTCCAGTGAGTGATAGTCTCATCGCTTACGTATCTTATATTCTTCTTATCCTTCTCGCCGGTGGGCCTCATTTTTTCGGTTATAAAAAATATGTTGGCTATTCAGATTTAGATTAATATATTTGATTTTCTACAAAATGAGTTTTCTTTTCTTCCAATTTAATATATGAAAACAAGTATTATAACGATGGTTGACAATGGAATACACGTTGGTTCTTACCATGTATCCAATTCGAATGACCCATTTTTTATTACACAAAGGTGAGTGTTACGAAGTGTTAGGGGGTATGTGGGGAGTTTATTTAGTTGCTTTTTTGCTTATAAATTATTTATAAGCAAACAAGTTCAAAATTCTAGCTTATTTGAACTTATAAAATTCCTCTCACAAGTAACCAAATAAGTCAACCAAATAAACTTAGATAGATATTTTATTTACAAAAGTTTTACAAAAAATGAGATACAAAATGATGTTGACCCGATGAAAAGAGAGAAAGAAGAAAAAAGAAAAAATGAACCAACGTGATGATGACATATTAGTTTGTAAACATTTTTAGTATGTATTTGTTTTTAAGTATAGCATTGCTCATAAGCGTATCTAGACACTTAATCTCAAGCATATTATCAACCTATGAAGGGATATTTTTTTTTCTTTGAATCTTTATATAATAACTTGCATCATCTTTCAATCACATATATATATATATATAATGTGTACTGTATTTCAAACCTCAATCTTATACCGTAGCGTAGAAACCACATTTATCTTAAGGTACTTAATTTCAGATCTCAATCTTATGCGCACACTATTTCGAACCACGATCCTCTCTTAACTTTTCTATACATCTGCATCTAACTCTTGAAGTGTTATCCTCAAAAGCTTAAAATTTATGTTAAAAACCGTATGAACTTGAAAATAATCAATATAAACTTGATGACACGATGAAAAGGAGGTAAGGTCATAACTTTTAACTTGGTGATGCTACAAGCCTACAATCATGAACTTAGGTTATAGTTAGCGCGAACTTGATGAACGTGAGTGATATCGTGACACAATTTATTAGGTAAACCAATGTAAAGTCTTAACCCTAGCGGGTGAATAAAAGTTAATATTGAAGCTAATTCGATCACGGCAACTTTGTGAAGTAATTTAGATTGATGAAACCGTGAAAATGACAACTACAATGGGAAATGAGGTGTTAGGAAGAATGTGGGTTTGTCATGTAACCTTGAGACAAAACCAAATGATTGGAGAGGGATGAGACAACAAGTGATTTATCGAGACACGTAAATTTAAACCCCTATGAGAACGACTGTTATATATTGTGGTGGTTGGTATATATATATATATAAGGTTCAGATGAGAACCAATATAAAGTTGAGAACTTTGATAACCACAAAGAATACATGTTTGTTCACATGTGATTAATTTCAATCATATGTGAACATTGATGTATGTTTAATTGAAAAAGAAAAAAGTCAAAAAAATCTTTAAATTATATTGAGAACCGCAAAAAAATATATATATGTTGACATGTAAACGATAATGTGAACAAATCGGTTAAAATGTGTTTTAAAACATAAATTTATGAAAAAAATTTTACTTTTTTCTTTTTCAATTAAACATACATCAATGTTCACATATGATTGAAGTTAATCACATGTGAACAAATATGTATTCATTGTAGTTATCATTGTAGTTATATATATATATAGAGAGAGAGAGAGAACACTATAAAAATAAGAATGATAAGAACACTTCATAAATGCACAATTAGCCAACAAAATCATTAGATTCACATTCATACATCTCAAATATGTGTAGATTAATTGATTATAATAGATGTGAACTTTCAGAAATACACAAAAATTGAAAAAACGATTGATGCATAATTATACAGATAATTATACATCAATCGTTTTTTTGATTTTTGTGCATTTCTAGAAGTGTACATTTGTTTTTTCTTGCATATTTGAGATGTATGACTGTAACACCTGCAAAATTAGGACTAGTGTTTAGTGCCTAATCTACTGTCAATACATGTAATTAGTTTGAAGTTAGGCTAATTAATGTATCAAATTATATATATTGATGAATATATACAATTATGCAATTTGATTAAATCGTACTCATTTTAAATCGAACGGATTTCGACTCAATTAATACGGACGTTGGTGAACCATTCTAATAAATAATATAGTATTATTTAATAACACTATTATATCCAAAAATATCATTTTGATAATATTTCAAATCAAATTCGTATCGTACAAACAACATTTACGCGATTAAAATAATGAACGCGTGAACAATCGAAACAAGAATAAGTTATATTTTATAACTCAAGTAAAAGTATTCGATGCAATACTTCAACAAAAACATTAATAAATATTCGTATTTTAAAATAATTATTTAAACGATTCGGGAAAATGAACGCCGCACGGAGCGTAAACACGGGAAACAAAATTTGGGACACACCCACAAGGGGTGGGCCCCACTAGAACCGGCCCAAGGGAGGGGACATCACCCCCTCACCTTCTTCCCTCCTCATTTCATCTTTATCTCTTTCTTTCTCTTTTCTCTCTCCCTCTTTTCTCTCTAACACTTCCACCACACCACCATCATCTAAATTCACCAAAAAGCACCACCAAACTCACTCAAATCATCTAGCTCGTTTGGGAGAAAACGTTCGCCTCATCACGATCTACATTTCCATCTTTTCGAATTTCTCCGGCGTTAAGTTGTAAGATTCCCGATAACTCTCAAAACCTTTTAAATCTTTGTTATTTTACTTGAAAGTTGTTTATTTTAGCTTGAAATGTCCAAATATGGGTTGGGTAAAAGTTTCAGACCAAACGGAAACCGGAAAACACGTTTTCGGCTCAAATTCCGGCCAACAGCCCGTTATGTCGCAGAGGCTCCAGGCCACCTGCGACACAAGCTCTTATGTCGCCAAATCATGTCCTATGTCGCATATAGCGACACAAGCCTCTATGTCGCAATACTTTCAGATGTCGCATATAGCGACACAAAACACTATGCCGCATAACTCATTCTCGTCGCACATAGCGACACAATACCTTATGTCGCATTAAAATGCGGATGTCGCACATAGAGACACAAAGACCTATGTCACAGTCCTGCCCTGCAACACATTAGCCTATGTCGCACTTGGTGTCGCACCCAGTGTCGTACAAATCAGAACCTTGAAAATATGGATTTTTACTAAGTGTCAAACTTGTGTAACTTTAAACACTTATACGATACGACTTTTAAGCACATCAGTATACGTTTTTGAACATGAACACTTCTAAATCATAATAATAATAATGAAATTATTATTACAAATAATTCACCAACGGCCCGTACACGTTTTCCAAACATAATCAAATCAACCAAGTCGTAGTAACTTGGACAAGATAAACAACCAAATCGTAGTAATTTGGACATTCTAGTTGGACAAACAACTACAAGGGTGATCTTTTGAGATACCCAATAATGTTTATAACCATCGCGTGTCGTGGACACCCTCAGATTACGAGTCTTCGGACAATCACTAATCGGCTAATCAACTCACGTTTATTGATTAAACGCTTCAAGACTTAGGTGAGTCTCATGACCCCTCTTTTACTGTTTTTACTCAGGGGTGTGATTCATTGCTCGTTTTTAACATGTGAACGCAAGTACCAACATTTTCATATACTACATGAGTTTTACACACAACTAATCATTTCAAAGTCCTCCATCAACATAGTTTGGTAATACGTTGTAGCGTGAATATTAGTATATGGTACCATATAGGATTGACCCTCCTCGTTCGGGTTAACAAGCACTAACTGGGTAAACGGATGTATTAATATTTGTTCAGACGAGTGTTGATTAGGCACTCGTGGAGGCACCTCGCTCAGGCACTGATTGTGAACCTGACCCCTCGAGTTAAGCTCAGACTATGTGCTCATGGTTGTATACATTATCATTATCTTTATTTGCTGGATGCAAATCAGTACTTAAATCTTGCGGTTCACACAATATTATTTGATATACTAACCTGTGAGCTCACCAGCGTTAGCTGACTCAGTTTAGCATGTATCACAGGTACTCAGCAGTAGATTCGGACTACCCTCAGGATTACTATAGCTCGAGTCAGCATGCAGACGATAGAGATTTCCTAGCATTAGTATATTTTGTATAAGTATTTATATATTGGAATCTCTCATTTAATCGAACACGAGCTATGTACAGTCTCAACAATTGTAAACATTTTAATATTAATATATTTTGTTAAAACGATGCATATAGAGTCGTTTGTTATACATCTGTGTGCTTTGATTATTGATTAGTAACACCCAATTTATGCTTCCGCCAAACAGTGAATTTTGGGGTATTACAATGACTGTGAATTTAATGATTTTTGTTGGCTAGTTGTGCATTTATGAGGTGTTTTCACCGTTCTTATTTTTAACGTGTTCTCATTTGATCAATCTCTCTCTCTCTCTCTCTCTCTCTATATATATATATATATATATATATATATATATCCAATAAGTCTGAAACACGAGCCTAATTTAACCATTAAATTATGTATTTGATATCTGATTTATTTCATATCATATACAGTTGATTACGAAATTACCACAACTTTTGAGTAGAAACAGTATATTTTTATTTTTATGTTTAACCTACGATTAAAAAAAACTAGTGCCATAACAAGAAGCATAGCAGACAACAACGTTTAGTAAAGATGATACATAACATATATAACAGATATATTTCATTATGAAAATCATCATATTATATTAATATATAGTTAAATAGCTAAAGAAAACCTTACTAGAAGTACTAACACATGTTTTAGGCTCCACACATTAATTTGTGTCACATCACTGCTACATGAGCATTTTTCAAAATTGACTTAAATCTGACACAACACTACCAAGCGTAGCACATCACTCAGTTTTTCCGGACCCCACATTTACCATAATACCTTTATTTGTATACACCAAACAAAAATTTTTTGGCCCCACACAAAAAAGCATCGGTAAATCGGCGGCTTCAAAACTGACGCCCCATTGACAGTTTTGTGCCAACAATGCCACCAAAGTGACGTTGAAACTGACGGAGAACTGAAGAATCAATGGGTCAGGTCTTACCAATATTCTATCACGGATATAAGATAATAGAAACCAAAAAAGGGTCGTATCATCTTCTTTTTCAAATATCATTAAGGGAAATGATTGACAGCCTTTATGGCTGTTAATAAGAACAATTTAAAAATAAGCATTGAACTTAAAGATTCATTTATTATCACAAAATAATTAATACACCAAATATAAAAAATGTTATAGTTAATTAAATGCAAACTTTTAGCATATTAAATTATAATTTTGATTAAATAAAAAACTTTAGCTTCAATAAGTGCATACATTTTTTTCTTATTGACAGCTTTGAGAACTATCATTACCATCCCTATTGTGGAATCACTAAAAGTAGAGAACAAGTTATAAACTAATATTTCTTTCAATTCTCTATAACTCCGGTAAAAAAGGTGTAAGCTTGATTTCATTTTAGGGTTAAGTGCATGGGAATGCATTCAACTTGTTCCGAATGTCTATTATATGTATCATACTTACGGGAGGTGTATTTAATGCATCCAACTTTCAAAAATGGTTTATTGTATGTATTTTGATGACGTGTCATATTCTAAGGACGCCACGTGTCATCTTAAACGGATGACACATCATCAAAATACATACAATAAACCATTTTTGAAAGTTGGATGCATTAAATACACCTCCCGTAAGTATGATACATACAATAGACATTTGAGACAAGTTGGATGCATTGTCAGATACTTATCCCTTCATTTTATCTACAACTTGAAAACACATACATAATGTTCCTTTTCTTTTCTAATGTATCATTTTTTTCTCTTTAAATACTTTGTTTTAATCTGATTTAATTTCTCTACATATTCCAATTCATAAGCCTTTTTTTACGTGGTTAACTTCTCCCCGTGACACCTAAGATTTTATCATATGTGTCAAATTATCATTAACTTTCCAAAACAAATTTGACACCTCATCATTATAATATTATTTCTACAAAATCCATCAAAGAATCTTTCAAAATCCCATCAAAGAATCTTTTGTATAAAATTAAAATTCATCCTCTTTTAATAGTATTATATATCATATATATAGTTTTAGTAAGTTAATTAAAAAAATATTTTTCTAAAATAATATATAATAATATTGGAAAATTTGAACAAGGCATAATATAAAAAGGAAGAAAGAAAAGTAATCGAAAATTCATTTTCCTAAAATAATACAATAAATAATATATTATTGGAAAATAGGAGAAAGGCTTAATGTATAAAAAAATCGGAGTACATTCAAAACACATCAAATAAAAAGATTATACATTATATCCATTTTATTACACTATATATCTCTCATCTCTCACAAACTCCATTTTAATCCCCACCATTCATCATTCCTCTTCAAGGTATTTATCTACATATATCTCTATCTCTTACTAATATTTCAATTTGATTTAATCCTTATTTATTGTACCTTTCTAATAATTAGAATAATTATATTCTATTAACATGTCGATAGCTTTTTTGTGATGAACTGATATTTACCGTGTTATTGAGTTTTATTTGAGTACTTACATCATCATACTTCGAAGCTTCTATTATCTTGATTATTATCTATACTTCAACCGATGTGATGTATTTTGCAATTTTACTATCTTGATTATTATCGATCTATACTTCAATCGATATAATGTATTTTGTTATTTTTTACTAAATATCAAACCAACATAATGAAGATAGATCCAACATTACAAAATCAATATATCAAAGTTCAACATATGTAATTTATTTAAAATTCTAATAAATGTCTTAACCATGATGTGTTATTTTTTTAAAAATTATATGAACATTTCACTTTAATATTTAAATTTTGTTATCATTAAAATTTAATATTCTTGCCGTCTAACGGACGGGTTCAACACTAGTATATATATATATATATATATATATATATATATAAACCCATCAAAAACAGGGCCATGGCCCCGGTTCATTTTCATGGAACATTTTAGACCTTACAAATTAGTATCTGCAACGTAAGGTATTGTGCTCAAAATATTATAGAAACTGGAAAATCGAACGGAAAATCAGCGGAGTCAAATCGATTTTTTTCGGTTTTCGATTTCGGTTGACCGAACCAATATTTGGTTCATGATTATAAGATTGACATGATAAACGGTGAACCGAGAAATTTATATATAGTTCAAATAATGTATATATTATAATTATATATAGATAATTACACATGTATTATTGTATTTCAATAAAATTATTTATATTTTTTTTCTTTAATTTTAATGCAGTTTACTAGATTTATTTAGTCAAAATATGCTAAATATTACAACTTAGTTTTAATTATATCCGAACGATTAACATACGTATAACATAAATTCATAATTATAAAAAGTAAAACACATATTATTTTATACTTTTATTATTAAAATATTATAAATACAGTGAACACTTATTAATGGATGTTTATTTGTGTGTTATCAAAAACTTTTTAAAATAGGTATTAATTAATAAGCGATTGATTGGTTAACTGAAAAAAATTGATTAATCGAATTTTTCAATTTCGATTTAAATCAAAAAATTGATGAACCTAATTTTTGATTAATTGATTTTCGGTTAAGCGAACTTCCGGTTACACCCCTTGTGTAAAGCACGACTAGGAATGGCAACGGGGCGGGTTCGAGGTGGGGAGTTATAACCCCATCCCCAAACCCATTTATAAA
Organism: Pseudognaphalium luteoalbum; assembly: GCA_963422505.1. NCBI lineage: Eukaryota > Viridiplantae > Streptophyta > Magnoliopsida > Asterales > Asteraceae > Pseudognaphalium > Pseudognaphalium luteoalbum. The sequence goes on along the minus strand of OY730193.1, from coordinate 6,917,318 downwards.
AAACATCCCCGTACCCTCCCCGAACTTCAACGGGGATTTTATCGGGGCACCCCATTGGGGATATAAGTTCCCCCAAACCCTAACGGGAATCGGAGTACCCAACCGGGGATATCGATTCCTTAAAGCTATCTCCACATTTATACTACTTTAAATTAAGGATTAAGCACCTGAGAATGCATTTAACTTGTCACGAATGTCTATTGTATGTATCATAGTTACGGAAGATGTATTTAATTCATTCAACTTTCAAAAACGGTTTATTGTATGTATTTTGATAACGTGTCATCTTCTAAGGACGCCACGTGGCATCTTAAACTGACGACACATCATCAAAATACATACAATAAACCATTTTTGAAAGTTTGATGCGTTAAATACACCTCCCGTAAGTATGATACATACAATAGACATTTGAGACAAGTTGGATGCATTCCCAGATACTTATCCCTTAAATTAACCCTAAGTTCTAAAAACTGATTAACACAATGATTAAGATAAAATATAGTAAAATGTGTATAGTTAAAAATTATCAAAATCATTGTAGAATGATCTTAAAATATTCCGACTAAATCATAAGACCAAATCAATACAACAACAGTAATCAAAACAACAAGAATGATTTCAGGTTCATAAGAATACTAATCGTTTACGCAGTAACTAGTGAGAATAATAATAAATATAAATGAAAGACATATATATATATATATATTATAAGTATATATTTCGGGGCGGGGCAGAGCGGGGATGATAGTACCTGTTCTCCAATTGGAACCCCATTATAATCTTCATTTTGTGGCCCAAAATCCGGCCCAAAATCCGAAATGTCATCCTCAACCTTATATGAAAAGTGTGAGGTTCAGGGATCCCCGTTGCATGTCATTTTGCCATCACTAATCACGAGTGCTAGTCCAGTAGACCCTCAAAATTTCATTTATCTTATCAACCCTCTCTCCATCACTATCATCTTTACTATTTTCGCATTTCCATTCTCTACTTTCTTCCTCATTCTCTATCACCATTTCACCTCACCAGTTTCCCCATTTCTCTCTCTTTTTCCAAAACCCTTTTCGTTTTCCTTTCAAATCAAACCAGATTTCTTTACTTTCCAGATACCCATTTCCACATCTCAACTATTTACCAAATCTCAATTACCCAGATGAAACTCCCCCTTTTTTTCATCTTTTTTATTTAAACCCTTAACCAAAATTCGATCTTTCCTTCTGCGATAACTAGGATTTATGTATTTCGTCTGATTTGATTTGAATAATACATACTATTATCAACTTAGTATGGCGGTTAGGGGAGTTGATTTTAAGTGGTTAGTTCCATTATTCACACTTTATAATAGTTAACTTTGATAATAAATCCAAGAGTTTGATTTTTGTTTTTATTTTTTGCAGGTATGATGGGTTTTTCCTGTCAATGCTTGCCACTAGTATGTATCCTATATTAGTGTAAAAATTTGTTTTTTTATTCAATTTTAGTATTAGGTTGTTACCGTTGTTTATTCTTGACTATTGTTACTAACATAGAATTATTGTTGCTATTAATTGGAAGCGTTACCATCTGTGCACACACCCATTACACATATGGATCGTGGTGGGTAGTGAATAAAGTTTAGATCTTGTTTGTTTTTTGTATTTTGTTAAAATCGTTGTTAGCTTACTTTTTGCTGTTTTTGGTTCTTTGTGTAAGGTTGACTATACTACGGTTTTTATTTTCCGATTGTTGATGTTTGTGGACAATGGACTTGCTGCTGGAATGGGATTGTAAGTCATTTACATTCTTAAGGGATTTTCTTACTTGTAGTTGAATCCTATTAAGATAATGTGGAAAGTTAGTGATAAAAGTTGAAACTATGTGTAAGACACTTTATACAATCGACATGTTAGTTTAATGGGGTGTTTGAATATGTGTTATAATAGTGATTATTGCTATTTTGTGAATTAGAATCAGAATCAGAATCAGTATTAGCTAGAATCAGAATCACTTTAGATGTACATCACTAAATCCGAACACCCGGAAAGCTTTCAACTTTTTGAGGGTGATATGAGTCATCAATATGCTGCGATAAGTTCTTGAGTTTATTTATTTGGGAAGAGTTATTAGAAAAGATTTCTTACAATGTTAAGACTGAAAGTTTATTTTGAAATGATATAGGGATTTTGGCCGTCAACAGAGACAAGCTCGTTTTTGTGGTAGAGTGGTTGTGTTATCCATTCTTTCGGTGTTTCTTTATCCGTTTCTTTGGGCATGGACTATTATCGGTTCTCTATGGTTCAGTAGTGCAAAAGACTGTGTATGCCTTCTGTATACCTTTTAGTTTCAAGTTATTAATGTTTTTGAGTGGGGGCTTCAAGCATCCTATAACAGATATGTTACAATATCCAATTATTTCATCTCAGCTGCCCGAAGAAGGTCAGAAATGGGGTTTTCTTATATGGTTGCTTTTCAGCTACAGTGGGCTCGTCTGCATTGCAGGCTTGTGTATGAAAAAGGTGGAATATATTACAATCTGATGGAATCTGTAACAGAATCATAACTGATTATCGTTAAGATAGACGGTTTTTTAACGTTGATGTATAATAATCTAACGTCTTTTGTGCAGTGGTTAACAAGAAGGCAAGCTCATTCATTACGTGCTCAACAAGGAATTCCTATTTCAGAATATGGGGTACCCGTAAAATTCATAGTTTTTACTATTTGTTTAAGCACACATAGATTATAATAATTATTATTATTTTACAAATAAATCTGCCTTCCAGGTTCTGGTTGATATGGTTCGAGTACCAGATTGGGCATTTGAAAATGCTGCTGGTCAAGAGATGAGAGGTATGGGTCAAGATACTGCTTCATATCATCCCGGGCTGTACTTAAGCGAACCCCAAGTATGTACATCTTGAATATTTTGTAATATAAAACCAGAAAATGTAATTTGTTAATTGTTGTTGTGCATACATGAATATCATTTTGTAATTCAGAGAGAAGCAGTGGAGGCACTCATCCAAGAACTTCCAAAGTTTATGTTGAAAGCTGTTCCAACTGATTGTAGTGAGTGCCCGATTTGTCTGGAAGAGTTCCACGTTGGGAACGAGGTACTATAAATAAAAATATATACTTATCTCATGTACTATATGATCTATCATCAATTATAATTACAGTATAGTATAGTAATAATAACTAGAAGTTTTCTAGCCACTACGCCTCAATTACTAAGGAAGTGTGCAATTAATGTTGACATATTAATGCTTAACATTTTCATTAAACGATAATAAATACATGAACTTGTCGATAATCTTAAGTAGTAATTTAGTAACTAATTAATTCTTATTGTGATTACGTAAAATTGTAAAGTATATATTTTTTATATTACTGGTTATGTACTCGTGTAAATTGTAATGTACAGGTTTCTAATCTACTACAGTAATTGAATATATTGATGATCTTAATTTTTTTGGTCATATATAAATCAATCAGCAGTTATCTCTTTCTAAAATGAATTTCAGGTTCGTGGTCTTCCTTGTGCACACAACTTTCATGTGGCATGCATTGATGAATGGCTTCGGTTAAACGTGAAATGCCCTAGATGTCGATGTTCGGTCTTCCCTAACCTTGACCTTAGTGCTCTATCCACCATCCCTGCTGATCCAGACCGGTTGACTGTTTCAACAACCCGTTACTTGAGAAGTCAACCATCAAGTCAAAGCTATCTGTTGAGAATGCAAGGTTTCCTCCGTCCAATTCGCACTGGAAACTCAGGCTCCAGCTCAGACTTCGACACTGCTCTAGAAACCATTGAAAACGGAGGTCAACCAACTGAGAGTCATAATGTTCAAACCAGTACAGATCCCCAACGTTGATAATTTTGACTCGTAAGTTTTGTGCACATTTACATATCTAACTGTATGAATCTAGGGAGGTGAGTTTGTATTATGTTATGCCTTTTTTTGTTGGCATTAGCTAGTGCCTCTTTTAATTCGTTAGTTAAAGTATGTTCAGGGACACAAACAAGTTATGAAATGCCATTTTAAGCTAGTAATGAGGCTGTTTTGTAAATTTCTAGTGTTCATAATTGGATTGTAAAGCAGTTGTGGTATGAAACCTTGTAAATTGATTACATTGGCAAGTCTGTAGATTATATTTGGCTGTATAGGATAGGATTTTAAAACAAGGTTGCTAGTATCTTAAGACACTTAAGGCAGAGTTTCTTGCTGTTTGACCCTTTTGACTCATTTTAACGTAGGTTTCAGATTCATAACATGATAGAATAATTTAGTCGGTTTTTGTGAGATTAGGTTGATGTGGTGAGCCAACATGTAAATTTTTCTCTTTATTTAATGCAAAGATGAATTGTCACACACACACACATATGGGGATACATAAATATATTTATTCAATAGATTATCAGCTTATTTTAGCAAATTGCCTTTGAAATATTTTTTTATAGATATGAATGTGAATGAAATATTGAATAGCGGAGTACCCCACATAAAGCATTTGGTTAATTAGTACTTATCCAAGGTTTCAGATACATAGATGTTTATTGATACGCATTACATGTTTTTTGGATTCTTCAATTGGTATTATATCTCTGATAACAAAAAATATTATACGTAAAGGAGCTATGATAGTAGAAAATAAAGGTTTGCGTAAGATATCACATCTATATTTATGCTATTATGTAATGAATTTGATCAAAAATCTTATTAACACCTAAAGTTAATACAATTAATTACATGTTTTTTGTTATCATATTTGATTTGATAATAACCATTACATGTTTTTTGGATTCTTTAATTTGTATTTGATCAAATGGTACAAGTCGATATACAACCATATATGATTTTTATGTATCCATCTCTCTTAATTATTATAAGACGCATTGATTAGCATAAGTATTTTTAAAATACCTTTGATGTTTATCACTAACCCCCACTATGATTATCAAATAAATCATTAGGTTTATTACTTAATTACCTTCTTGCCCCTTATTAATACTAACCATTTTCAACTCAAATTCCCGCTCCATAATATGCTGTAGATTTTGAAATTGAAAATTCAAACTTGAAACCTTTTTTGGTAAGTGTTGATGGTGAAAATTAAAAATTATTAAAATATATAATACAACAATAAGGAGAGTTGACGTTATTGAGTTTGAAAAATTATTCCAAGAGGGGAGGATTTACTTTTTAACAAGGTTTCAAATTTCTCATTTTGATGGCGCTCAGTATATTGTTATCGAACCATTTAAAATTTACATAACTCGTCAAACACGTGCCACACTAGCCTTTTTTTTGTCGGAGTACGGTTTCAGTTTTACAACCTTTGATGATATTCTAGCGCACAATGTTGACAGGGATTCTGCAATTGGTAATATTGTTAATTATAATTATATTATATTATATATATATATATATATATATATATATATATGGGATAATATGTTTACTTCGTATTGGTATTTATTTTAGATGTGATTGGCCATATAGACCGGTTATCCATTAAAGAATCCGTTAAGAATGGAAAAGAAACTAAACTTGTCGAAGTGGACATGTCAAACAAGCTGTATGTTTATGTTATCATACACTTATGATGTCATTTTTGAGTCGATTTGTTGTTCTATTACTTATTCTACACAAAAATTCTATTAGTGGGGAAGAACTCAAATGTATCTTGTGGGGTGAATACGAACACCAATTTGAAAAATACGTCTAAGAACCAATCCAACAAAACGGTCTGATTATAGTTATTCCAGTATGCTAGAGTTATCATACGACAAGGTGTGTATGTTATTTTTTTTAAATTGTTGAACGAAATGTTATACTTTATTGATTACCATATGATGATTTTCATCTTTATATGGTGTAGTTGTTGAGTTGTTCTTATATGAATATACAGATTATAGTAACATTATTTTTTAATCTTAATACAGGGTCACCTATTATATCAAGATGTTTATTAATCCAGATATTCCTGAAGTAAATTCTTATGGGATAAGGTATCGATCGTGATCTATCAATTAAATCATATCCCGTTCAATACTATTTATTTTGTTTTATTTTTCAATTCTTCAATTTTAGGGATATAGCTCTTGTAACGGATGAGAGTGAAGACATGGAATTTGACAACTAAATTTCATGAATTTTGCATTTATATATTCAGTTCATTAGAATAACCATTTCAACTATTTTAAAATATGGGATGTGCTAACCCGTACTCGGGTGTGTTATCTCTAATGATTCAAATGGGTTATACAAGAATACTTCATTGAAACGGAAATTGGTCGAATGGTGTGAAAGATGTGAAATGTAGGATATGCTTTAAACTGACTAGAATTTATGGATAAATTTATATATGTTAGGATGAGTATTTTGGACTTTTTGTATCTTTTAGCAATATTAAGTTCGTTCTTTCAACTTGGTTGACGAGAGTTTCTTGTAGGTGTATTTTATATAATTGATATCTCAATGTGCACTAGGTTTCTCAGAATAAAGAATAAATATACTAAGTCAAAACTTTGTATTTCATCATATTAATATATATAAATATATATTTTTATCCATCATACATGGATGACTTCAAGTTTTTGTATATAAAAAGCCATCATGGTGCTTAGCCGCCATGGATGACTTCAACTTTTTTCCCCTTGTGACAGATTTTTGTATCTGGATGTGACACAAAAGCGTATTCATAACCTTCAACGAGGGTGATGCATAGTCTTTTTACTGACTTTTAAAAGGTGTAGTTTCTAGGTACCATTTATGAGTATTTTCACCCCATTCTATGCATTTCATATGTTCCTTTTAGCTAAAAACAATCATAATATAACACCCCATCTTTTACAACATTATTTAAATGTATTTTACATCGGAAGCGTAAGTCCAACAAATATTAACAATACAGTTATAGAATATTAAGAAATTAAACCATAATATTTCAAAAACTATAGTATATCGAAAATGGGTGTTATTTAATTCCAAATACAATTTGGATTTATTCCAAATTCAATATCAGAGTAAGCCGTCTGGTCAAACTTTCCATCCCGAACAAGCTTCTTGCCAATCCCTTTATATCAAAACCATAACCTGCAAGAAGTGGGGTGGTGGGGTTAGCATAACGCTAAGTGAGTGAAACTATAATCAAAAGCACAACTTAGCACAACAAATCTTACAACAAGATAATCGTAAACACTTAGCATCAATGAGATAACATTTCAATACAATGAGGATCGGTGGTTCTTGAGATATCATAATATCCGGGGATTCTCCAAGAACACTTACCCAATAATCTGTAAGGCCAATACAGAATAGACCGATAGCTTGGTACTAATCTCATATGACCTAATTTTCTATTAACGATGTGTACAAGGAAATTCCTGTCATCTTCAATAGTGACCAAGCCCAACCAACCAACACGTTGACCTCACTACACAGTGCACAAAGGCAATATATCATGTGATCACATATTCACAACTCATCATGGCAACATATCAACCTGAATAGTTTATCCACAGTATTATTACTACCAAACCATAAATATCATGGCAAACTAAAACAGTAATAATACGTTACCCGTTGTAACCAAACTTGTTACAACTAAATTACACTGAGGATTAAGATCCACTCACCGACACCTCAGTTGTCCACTCAGTAGTCTAATGTCACTGAGTCTTTCTCCATATCTGAGAATACAATATAAATAACGAGTTAGTAACTCATTTATAAATATCAACTCGTGTTAAAGTCGTACAACATGATTCATAATCTCAATTTCAATGAATTATTACTCAATTCATTATCCACTTAGTCATGATTAATGATCATGATAATCACTTTCTAATTCAATCATATACATGATTATTAACTTACATTACTCTAACACCAATCATGCCAAGGTTATGAATAACCATCTTAACATTATTAATTCAAAATCATTTATCAAATTATGATTATCATGACCATCTTATCACATTAATCCACTTCAATTATCACTAAATTCATCATTAGCCTCAAGAACACATAATCAATTTATAGCTCAAATCATATTAATCATCATCAATAATTAATTATTATCAATCATTCCATAATAACAATCAACTTAAACATTGATTCTTCCAAAATCAACTAAACCATGACTTTTCTCATGATCATACACCAATTCTTTCATTTCTAAGTTAGGGTTTAGATGATAATCCTTGTTTAAGCATCAACTAACAACTATATCATCATTTTAAGTTTCAATTTCACTTTAATCATGCTAATTAAATCCAATACACAAAACCCATTTTCTAGGGTTTACATTAAATTCAAGAATTAGCAATTATAACATGTTTATAATGATGATAGAATGATTAATACATGTTATTGAAGCTTAACTAACCTTAATTTACACTTTTGAAACCCTAATTTCGGATTTTAACCAAGAACACTAAAACCCCCAAATTCTAGGGTTCATAATTCAAGAATTGAGACTTACAACTTTATTAGGATGATTAGAAGAGGATAATCCGTGAGTTTGAAGCTTGAATTCGAATTATGAAGCTCCAATTTGATAATTGTATGAATTGATTCAAAGTTTCTTCATGTATGTATGTATGTCGTGTATATGTATGTATACAGAGGATAAGTTTGAGTTTAAACCGACTCAACATAGAGTATAACATATAATTGGTAAATTTTCATTCCCCGTACTTATCATTGCTTGGAACTTAAAACCCATTTGCGGGGAAACATTATTTTATTTTACCGTCAACTGAATTAATTTAAAACAGTTAATAATTTATTATACACAATAAATTCTTTGACTCTTTTACACATTTATTTTCAAATAACAAATGAACCTATTTTCTGACACATTAAATAATAATTCACAGTCAGAAAATATTAAAATACTACTAGACCCGAGGACTGGGTGTTACACATAACCCATTTGAGGCTCCAAAATCCAGATAAGTTCACAAATAAAATTTACAATTGAAAAGGATGCTCAATAATGTTCATATAGGATTTGATTGCTGCTTGATTTTGTTATGCATAAATGCCATTACATGATTCCTTTTGGTTAATGCTTAGTTAAGGTTACTGAATTTAGTCGTATACATTATTCTCATTAAAGTATGCATTAGGACTATTGTTTATTCGTACATCGAATTGGCCCATTTATTTTTTTTATGTGAAAATGCTTATTATAGTCTGCAAAAAAATTCAATAAAGCAACTCTAATTCTGCTAGAATTGCTTGGATAATTTTGTTATTACTTTTGACCCTCATGTAATCTTCACCAACTCCAAAGTTGATAATGTCTCGTGATTGCCATGGCGATTTCATCTTTGTTTATGCAGCTATAGTCGCATTAATTTTGTTATGCTAGCGGCAGGTGAGCCATTAAGCTAAAAGGAAACTGCATGATAGAGAAAAAATGATAGGATAGAGATTTAGCTTTTCATCACTCATTCTCCAATCCTAAAATCCAAGTTTCCTTATAACTCATAAGATGTTCTTCCATTCTTGATTTATGATGTTTTTTAGGGTTCTATAGATACCAATAAAAATTGCATGAGGTTTTTAGGATTAGTTCTACATCTTAAAATCCTATAAAGTAAATAATAAATGGTTGCATTTTATGAAATTTCTCCAAAATTTGATAGGTTATGCATTCATATTCTTTTCAAGGTATTGCACTCTTGCCAACAAAGCTTGTAAACTCGATCTTTTTAATTTATGTATTTATTTATGACTATTGTTAATATTCAATAACCATTCAACACATTTTGGAAGCTCTTGTGAAGAACAACGTAAGTACGGAGCCAAACTTCGTAGAATAATTGTGCATCAGAAGATATTTGTATAGGTCTTTCTCCTAAGCATAAGGAATTGGGGGTTTTAAGATTTTTGTTGTGTTCGATTTTTAATGTAATAGAAACTAAAAATATAGCTTAGCATGAGAGTTTGAAATTATTGAATAAAGTTTGTTCGTCAAATACGCATCGTTACCTAGCCATTGTAGGTGCATCATTCAACATTTGTTCCCTCATTTATTTTATTTAGATTGAGTGTGTGCTTCAATTATGTGTAGCCTAATAACTTAGTTATTGAATTATTCATATAGTATATATCATGATACTTTAAAAATTGTAAACCACTTTATTGATGAGATTTTTATAAAGGTATAAGAGGTTACATAATATGGTAACATGATTAATTAAAAAACATACGTTTTGATCAAACTGTGTTCATGATACTTGATAATTTTAAAATACACATATGATAGACATATCAAAGTTTTTTTTTTAAAAATAAATAAATATAGTATTATATTTTCATTAGAATAATGTGTTATCATATCCTGCGAATTCACGGGTTATGATCTAGTTGTATATGGTTGTATATCAACTTGTACCATTTGATCTGTCTCATTAGTGTTCTAAAACATGTGAATTTGTAGCGGTAATTTCATGATATATTGTAACTCATGTATTATGTACGTTACCCTTTGAGTTAAAAATATATCATTTCACGTGTATTGTGAGCATAAAAAATTTAAATGGCAGGGATCGTGAATTGGATGACAACTTAGAATATTAACTATCAACTAAATATTCATTTTCTTATTTAATAGTCCGTATACAACTTTCAAAAATAGAAAGACGTACATGAAGAGAAAAATAAACTTAGACCTCATGTACCATGAGGTGTCATCACTAATTTATCAAAGTAACTAAGCTTTTAGAGAAAATAAAGAATTTTTTTTTTTAAAAAAAAAAGAAGAAGAAGAAAAAGAAGAAGAAGAATATCAAAGTAATTAAATAAGTGTGTGCACCAAGATTGAAAGAATTATTTTTTAATTATGCATTACCATTACAAGAAACTTCTTGAATGTTTACTAATAACATTACACATCGATTTCCATTTATAAATTATGGAGAGACATGACATTTGGTCACATGAAACTTGACGCCATTTATCACTTTGTTACAAATTAATAAGCTAAAAGATTTCAACATCTTATTCTAGGACAAGTTTACTGACAATACAAGAAATAAAAAAGTAAAATAATAGGGGTATAAAAAATAACACTTATTTTTAAGCAAACAGAGTACACCAACATGATAAGCTTGAAGACAAACCAAAGCCAACTATCATTGACGACATTCATAAAGAACGATGACAATTTAGATTATTACTATATTTAGTTTTAGAGGTTGTTTGGTGAGTATAGAAGTTTCGAAAATATTTGGCTTTGTTTCAAAAGTTAAGAATTACTAATCAGTGTTTTAAGACCTGGTTCGACCGGCCCGGTCGAATCGTATTTTTAGAGATTTCTGGGCAAAAAAAAACCCGGTTTTTTCAAAATGTTGACTAGTCAACGACCCGGTTGACCTGACCGGTTGGACTGGGTTGGACCGGGATCCGGACCGGCGCATTGACCCGGTTTTTTTTTTTCTTTTTTTCTTTACAATTTCTATGTACATTTAATCATTTACAATTAGGGAATATTGACTAATTGTGTATTTCAAAAATAATGAGGGTAATAAGAGAATTTTTGACTGATGTGTCATCATCATTTATTACTCTATGGATTATATAATTATTATATTGATGTGTAATCCAAGAATAACAAGGGAATCGATGTGTCATCACTCTTTATTACTCTATTGATTATAATTATTATACATGATATAATTAATAATTATAATTATAACTATTAGAAAATAAAATTTTTTTCACTAAATGCTACTACTGTATACTATTATTAACTCCGGTCCGATCTTCCGGCCCAACCAGTCTGACCGATCTGACCAGAAATTAACACTTTTCCGGGTTGACTAAAAACCCGGATTTTAAAACATTGTATATCACTCACATTTTTAGTGTTCAAAAAGAATAGAGAGAGAAAAAAATTGGCTAGTGATATTTTCATAGATTTTGATAAATCTATCATAACTGTGTATTAAGTACTTGTACAGTACACACAAGTGATGCACAGTTATAATGGATTTATCAAAATCCATGGTGAAAATATCAACACCCAAAAAAATTAAGTGATAACATATCGCATCATCATTACATCATATTTTTACCTAAGATTTATAAAAAATTCAAAACTTATTTACCGGGTTAAAACCCTTTACCCAAAAAAAAAATAAAAAATTCAAAACTGTTACAGTTTAAAAAATTTATAAGATGCCTAAAAGTGATAAAAGTTTTATAAAAAGACTAATAGTTTTTGTAAAAAGTTGCATACTTTATGAGTAAATCATATTTATAGCTTCTTCTTCTTTTTTTTTATTGGAAAAATGTTAACATCGGTGAAAATTAGAGAGTGTTACTACTTACTTATCAATACTACTATATAATATATTTAACTTTTTCCTTAAATTTTTGTAAGACTAAGTAAGTGAGTAACATTATCCCATCATCTAGTATATATAACTACTTATTCTCCACCAACTACATTTTTCATCAATCGAATATTAAATCTAACCACTAAAGTCTTTTTTGATTAGTTAAATACCAAAGTGGACACTTATAATGTGACTTCTCAAAATAATAATGTGGACATTTTAAATAGAACGAAATGTTTTTATTTTAGAATATTCATTCCCACCTTCATCCACCGTCACCACTTTCACCGTTGCATTGCACGTGTATAATGCTAGTACTTGTAATAGATGATACATCTTCTTTCACGCACTTTCACAATGGATTTAATTCATATCGTTCACATTCTTTTTACGTGTTATTAACTATTTGATTCTTATGTACATATCTTCGTGTGTTATAGTGAAAATTGGAGTTATAATTTAGTCAATTTAACAATTGATATAAGTAGTTAGAACCTAATGTTATAATTTTGTCTTTTCAAAGAATGTTCGAAAAAAATAGGAGACATTAGTTATAATGTAGGGAATGATAAAAATTATATTGACACCACTATTAAGTTATACATTTCAATAACACATAACTATCATAAATAATTAGTTCCTACTTGTTACTATTATATAAATCAAAATGTCTTATTTTGCTCAAAATTCATATATTTGACTTATATGGACAAATATTTCAATTTTCAATGTTAAATAAGTGGAGATGAATTTCATAATAAAAAAAGTAAAAAGAGTAATAACAATAAAAAACATTTTTTGATAAATGAATATATTGATATTAATATATTATGTTTATGTATATATAATATAATATTATGCAATGTAATATGATATACTTTTAATATAATACTATGTAATATATTTAAGGTAATGCAATATATTATTTTTTTTTGCTTTTATACACTATTATTACAATTATAATAAATAAAGTAATCATATAAGATATACTAATATTAGTTAATTTAATAATTAATAAAATAATAAAACAATTTAATTCAGCTCAACCTCTTAAAAAAATACTCGTCTATTTCATGGAAACTAAAAACCCAAACAGATCTTAGAAATTCCACCGCTTGTTATTGTCAATTTCCCCAAATATATGTTAAAAAAAAATAATATTCCATCCAACCCACGTTCATATTTCGTTTTTAGTTATCTAAATCTAAAACTCTTATAAAGCATTTACATCTACACATTTAAACCTTACAAGTGGAATATCAAAATGTCTATTCTACCCTTATATTAAATCAACTAATTATAATAACTTTGTAAATTCACTGTATATGATATTTCTCTACATATACCAATTATTATACCTATTAATCAAACATATTTACCTTAATTGTTAATAAAACTTACCATTAAGAAAATAAATAGTTAATTTGTTCATATCATTTTGTTGATTTGTATATATGATAAACAACTGTGGATTGTTACATCTTATATATTATAAAAATCTAAGTTTCAAAAGTCTTTATATTTAAAAACTATTTCTTAATGTTTTCTTTACTCTCCATCACATTAAAACACTTTTTGACTATTACGACAATATATCATATCCCACTGCATAGCACGGGTTGTATGCTAGTGACATATTAATTGTCCACTATTAAAATAAATTAAAAAATTTAATTGATATTATCATATTTACCACATATTATTACAAACTCTAAATAATGATAAAACTTTTATTCTGCAAAAAGTAAATAATATATTTTAGTAATATAATTTTTTTTTATTAAATTGTCAATTATTTTGGGTTGTCCTAGTCAAAATGTTCACTTTGACTCTGCACGTAATTTTAAGATTATTCACTAACTACACTTTTCAGCAATCAAATATCAATTTTAATCAGTAAAGTTTTTTTTTCCGGGTAAATACCAAAGTGGACACTTACGATGGAACATCGCAAAATGATACGTTAGACACTTAAAATGAAACCAAACGAACAAGTAACATTGGTTTAGGGGTGTATATGAGTCGATATTGCTCGCGAGCTACTCGAGCTTGACTCAGTTCAAGCTTGATTCGAGCCGAGCTTAAACGAGCTCGAGCCTAAGCTTGAACATAGTTTGGAGCTCATTTAAAAAACGAGCTCGAGTCTGAGCTTGAACATAGTTTGAAGCTCATTTAATAAACGAGTTCGAGCTCAAGCTTTTTATATTGAACTCAAACAAACTCACAAACCTAAATGAGATTTTCATTTATATACATTAATAATTTTATATATAATGATATAATATATAATTATATAATAGTATTAACCTACCTATATAATATTTAATACAATAACAGTAAATCGTATTATATATAGATAAAAATTAGACAAAAAATCAATAAAAATATATATTAATCAAATAATAATTAAATAAATATTATTTTGAAATAAACGAGTTGAACTCAAGTTTTATATAGTAGGCTAGAAATGAGTCGAGCTCTAACTCAAGCTCATTAAATTTTAAATGAGCCGAGTTCAAGCCTAGGTGAACTTGAAGCTCAAATCGGCTCATTTACACCCTGATTTAATTCAATAAATAAATAATTCTAAATTTAACCATATTTGACATCACCATTTTTACGTGTATCTTTCTCTCTCACGCACTAGTGTGTGCGTTACATTCCTTCCCTCCCTCTCATAATCGGTGGCTTTTTTCGAATTTTATTACCTTCTTTTTTATATTATTTTATTACGATTACAATTTAAATTAAATGCTCTGTTTCTTAAATTTCGATTGTGTGTATATATATAGGCATATAGCACCTCAAGAAATGATATACTACTTGACTATCACTTCATAATAACTTACTGAAACTTAGGGCTTTTTTTCTTCTTTCATCAATGGCGATCAGAAACACTGGTTTCAAGTGGTTAGTCAGTTTTATTCATTTTACAGT
The DNA here is from genome assembly GCA_963422505.1 of Pseudognaphalium luteoalbum. Lineage (NCBI taxonomy): Eukaryota > Viridiplantae > Streptophyta > Magnoliopsida > Asterales > Asteraceae > Pseudognaphalium > Pseudognaphalium luteoalbum. The sequence continues at coordinate 6,902,038 of OY730193.1, read as the reverse complement.
CCTACATTTAAATTTCCTGTAATTCGTCCTCCAATTTTAATATTTTTTCATAAATTTATGCAGGTACGATGGATTCTTCTTAACCATGATTGCATTCAGCATGTATCCTTTTGTAATTTAAATTATATTACTAGTTCGTGTGCGTGTTTCTATATGTATATCTGTATGTATGTATATATACATATACAGTTTTTATGTTTTCTTGACGATCGTGATTGATAGATTCATGGTTGCTTGGAGTTGGAAACAGTACAATCAATGTAAAGTGCCAATTCATATGTGGATAGTGGTTAGTGATTTTAATTTTGTTAATTATTGATTATTTAACTTTAAATTATCAAGTAATTATATTATTGATGATTGTTTATTTAATTATTATAATTTTTTTATTATTTTTGTTGGTTAGAAATGTTGCTTGTTTGTGATGAATAGCGAATCTATAGAGTGTGATTGTGCTGTTGATTGTTTTGATTAAGGTCGATTATGCAGTTGTATTCATTTTTCGCATTTTGATGTTTGTGGATAATTCTATTGTAGCAACAATTGGATTGTAAGTATTCTTCATTCCCCTAATTTATTGTTCATTTGATTAGCAACAATCGTAATTTGATGTCGAAACTTGTGTTTTTACTAGTCCTAAGCTGATTAATCAATTTTGTCTGTTTGAAATGGCAAAGCGAAAAGGGGTGGGGATTTTATATAATATTAATTGGTGATCAATCAATATTATCACTATCATCATTGCTATATATGGCTTTTATGATCATGTCGATTGTAGTCTGTAGAGGGGTGATGATTCAAGATACATTCTTTTCGACGTATAAAACTCTAATTTACGGTTTAATTGATGTTAATATTAGCGTTCATTCTTTTCATTGGATGGATTACTGTTTCTAATGATCAGCGTTTTACCTTATGCTAAGTCGTTTAAGGAAGATAACCAATAGTTCATTATCGGATGGTTGATAATTGAAACCTGAAATGGTGCAGGGAGAATGGGTGGCAGCTAAGAGGCAAACCTTTTTTTGGAAGAGTTTTGCTTCTATGTATTACCTATGCAGTGCTGTATCCCTTTCTTTGGGTATGGACTGTTGTGGGGGTCGTTTGGTTTGCCACTGGAAGGGATTGTGTAAGTGCATCATTTTATTGTTTTCGTTATTAATTAGTGGAAGTCTTTTAAAGTGAGTTATAATTGTAACATTTATATTCGAAAAAAGTTCTTGCAGTTGCCTGAAAAAAACCAGATATGGGGTTTTGTTATATGGTTGCTTTTCAGCTTCGGTGGGCTCATCTGCATTGCTGGTAAATTTGTGAAAAAGGTAGTACATAATCTTGCTTGTTATGGAGTATAATATAATTGTACAACTGTTTTTAATTGTATAATCCTGTCTTTTGCATTTGCAGTGGTTATTAAGAAGGCGAGCTCATTTAAGAAGTACTCCACGGGGGACTCGTGTTTCAGAATTTAAGGTGATCTCTACAAATTTCTATCCCTCTTTTCATTTTTGTTAAGTTAAGTAACTGCGAACAACTGTTATGAAAACTTATACGCTGCATGAAAGTATGAAACTTCAGTCTTTTATAGTTTTATTGCATGAAAAATGTCAGCTTCGCTCATTTTATTGCGTACATGTATTCACCCCATACAACATATGTTGCGTACAAGTGTCACCGAGGAAACGTCACCATATGGAATTAATTACGTGGTTCAAATATTGTTTGAAATATCGTAATCACCCTCCGTTTGTGTTGGAAATATGACGTACTTTTATGTGTTACCTTTTTATACATATCGAGAGTTATTTATACTTTCTATTGTGGATAGTTCGTTATATGATAAGCGTAGTTTCTAACTATATTGCTTTTACCGGTATCTTACTATCTTCTTGTATTACCTAGTGTTCTATAATTTGAGGTGAATAACTCTCCCGAAAGTCATAACATTTAATTTTATCTTTTCTAGGTGTTGCTTAACCTGATTCGTCAACCAAATAATTTGCTATATGAAGCCGCTGTTCATGAGAATAGAAGTTTCGACCAACAAGCCACTGTCTATAATCCAAGAATTGAGATGTGTCAATCCATGGTAACAACTATACTCTGTGAGTCTTTTTACATGTATTTATTAAGTAATGTATCAAGTAATGATTGCGTTTATACGGCAGTTATTGTATATGTTTCTGATTTTGGTATGTAGTTGGCATTAGTGGAGGCGTTGATTCAACGGCTTCCAATTTATATTCTAAGGGATATACCGACCGACTGCAGTGACTGTCCAATTTGCTTGGAAGAGTTCCATGTTGGGCAAGGGGTAGTATGAATATATCTTTCTATATTATGTCAAATGGCTATGTATGACACATAAACTAACGAACATAATTTATATATCTAGGTTCGTGGCCTTCCTTGCGCTCATAACTTTCATGTGCCATGCATCGATAAATGGCTTAGAGTGAATATGAGATGCCCTCGATGCCGTTGTTTGGTCTTTCCCATTCTCAGCCGGAATAATGCATCTGCCGTCCCAGTTGGCCCTGACCAATCAATTGTCCCAGCAACTCCACCTGTGAGAATGCAAGCGTTTAGCGAGAGTTATGTTATGAGAATGCAAACTTTTCTCATGCCAGTCCATGCAGACAATCCACCCCCGTTGGAATCCACAGAAAACGCACCAGCATTGGACCCCAGCCCGAGCGCGACCCTCACTTCCTCCTCCAGCAATACTGGTGCACCACCATGTGAGTCCACACCGAGCCCAAGCGCAAGTCCCGCCTCCATTTCCTGCGACGGTCCTGGTACTGCGTCGGAAATTGTTGAAATAGAAGGTGAAATATCTGAGTCTGTCAAGTGACGATTTCCGGTTGCAAAACGCACAACATACCTTTTTAGCGCAGCTTTACAGTTTTCATATGAGATTTAGGACTCATGAATTTTTTACCTTTTACATTAGAACTTACTTAAGTGGGTGGTTATTTTGGTTACCAAAAATTAATGGTTCCAAAATATATTTGTACTTTATCTAGTAACTAGTAATGCTAGCTATATGACTTCATATATTATGCGGTTTTGTAGATTTTGATCTGATCATTCGACCCATTTATGATTTGGGTTATATATTACCCCCATGAAAGTTTACCTTATACAATGCACATTTCAAATTGGTCAAATGCAAAAAAAGGCACACGCGCTGCAGAAAAATGCGAGATGCTACCTGGATTGAATCTCAAAAACGTTGGGATTATCTTAAACCAGTACCATCAATTGTAGTACTTGTATCAGCTACCCATCCAAGATCAAAGGCGATATCAAGAAAATACAGCATTAACGCCAAGAAAATGGATGAAATGAACATGGGTATAGCACCGAATAGCCATAAGAACAATGGGAACGAAAAGTAGAAAGCTCGCAGTCCCAGACACCAAAAGTAACTTCCTAAATTCACTGTGGAAGTGACATACTCTATCGTGAGGCGTTGGCTGGTGAAATTGGAGATCCTTTTATAAGGAACATTGATGAGCATGCTGGCTTGGTTGAAGCATCTAATTGACTGCACATTCATCAAGAAGGAGACCAAGAAGCAGACCAGTATGCTAAAAAATTTGATGATCAACCGGAACTTGGTTTCCTCACCGTAGGTTAGACCAATCCAGTGGTGGTTGGTGATGGTGCTGCTGCTGGCGGTACTGCTGTTGTGTCCGGTGGCTCCTCCGCTCATGAGGATGGCGATTAGGGAGCTGAGCATGATGGCTGTAGATGCCAACAGGGTTGATGCCATCATGCTGTTTCTCAATGTCTGCACGGCCAAAACTCCGTTCTTTTGTGTGTCCTGCGAACGTAGTTCATTTCATCAAAACACGTATATGATAGAATCTGGCTAATTACCGAAATCTAGATGGTTGATCACATGGACCGAATCCGTGTTGAACTGTCTAGATTTTATGAAAATGATCAATATCATATCATATATTTATATATTTAATGAGCTAACTAAAAGAACTCCAAACTCGATAGATCTTAAAATGAAAACACTTGATAATATAAAGGAATTGAAGTTGACGTTGTAGCTTAAATGGTAAACCAGAAGATAAAAGATTCAAGTACTTTAGATTTAGATGATTTATGAACGTCTTGAGTAAAAATGTAAAATAAAAGTGGATTGATTAACGTAAATAACCAGTAAAACCGGATCAATCTTCCGTTTTACGGCAACATGGATTTTTTCTTCGGTTTTAGCCCTTTTAAATTACTTAATTGATCATAATCGTCTTCATCGATCACCAAATAACTTATATAAAATGTTTATCACCAGATAGAGTATAGATTAGAGATTATAATATTGCTATTACATTACATATGACTATATGAGTAGGCACGTAGATGGGAATAACAATAAGTAATTACTTTACTACAAACTACGGCGAGTACGGAAAACCGAAACCGACCCAAAAATCAAAAGAACCAAGAAACCGGAACCGAAAAGACCGATCCATATCAATAACCGACGGTTTGGTTTTTGATTATCAGAAAAACCGAAGTATTGATTCGGTTTTTGATTTTCTACTGAAAAACCGACTGAAAAAACTGAATCATACGTAGAAAAACATATAATTAAAATCTTATGGAGTACTTTCGTTTATATCTTTATAATTTGTACATTACATATAATATGGACTTTACATTCATATAACTTGAATCCCAATAAGTTGAATAATTTTATAAAAAAATTGTAAAGATATGGTATGATACTGTGATTGGTTTCAATTAATTTGTTGGGCTTCATTGGCCAAGCTCAAAAAATGTTAAAACTGGAAAAAATTGAAAACCGACCCAAAACCAAGTTGAAAACTGAAGAACGGTTTCGGTTTTAAGTTTTCAAAAACCGGAGTTTATGGTTCGATTTTCGGTTTTAGCCAAAAACCGATCCTGCTCACCCCTACTAGAAACGTAAGCAACTACATTCATATTTTTTCACATATATGTAAAATTAAATGACATAATGTATATATACACGTACATACTACACATACCTCCATCATATAGCTAACCCAAAATCTACGATTAATCGCATTCATACCAACAACGGTGCCAGCAGGGTTGTGCCGTATCTGATATAGTAGCCAAACGTGATACACCACCATTACAAGAGATCCTACAGGTACTAACACGAAATCCAAATCGAATATCATCTTTTAAAGTTATATTAATTAATTGCAGATCAATGAAGTTTTTACTTTGTAAAAGAGATGAAGTTTGAAAGAGGTACGTGTTCAGTGGTCGTTCAAAACCATCATCAAGAGCACAAGGTACGGTATTATAACCATGTACTAATTAGCTCCTAGGTAGCCCATCGATACACTGAAAAAGCAAGACCGACCGACCGAACGTACATATACATGTCATCTTAAAATAATCACCAGGTTAAGTTCTCAATTAGTATGAGCCTAAAACCACACAAACGACATTAATTTAATCTAGTCAAGGAGACTAAATGAGGACTTGCATGTGAGAAGATAATGATGTTTCTCGTCCTCTTCCAACAAATTAAAATAAATGACTGTTATTATATACTAGTAATAATATATACCCCTCTACTAGTTGGTATAACTATTTTAATTTATCAGTGATTATAATAATGTAAGCTAAAGACAAGTAGTATAGTAATATGACCGTGGGATTATGAATGTGATGCAAGCTGTATGTATCTTACATAACGCACAACTCATGATGTCATTCATAAATTACATTCAGAGGAAGCAAATGAAATGCCGTTTATATCGTGATGAATTTAAATGGTCTCGTCGGGTTGCGCTTGGGAAGTTGATGGAGAATGCAGATCGAGGATTAAGATGAGGACTTTTCAATCTCAAACTCGGATTCATATAGGGCTAAATATCGTAGGGTATTTAGTAATCTTTTTTAGCTTTCAACCTAAGCATCTTTATGGAATTGTTTGTGGTGTGGTGTTTGATAGTTTCTTTAAGGTAATTATGTTCGGTTTTGGAGGGTACTGTGAGAGGTTCTAAATCTGGTTTTTCTTTTGTTCATGTTGGTTTTGTATTTTGTATTTCCTAGCTTCTAATGGATTACTTCTGCTGTTCAAAAAAAATATTTAGAATAGAGGGAGTGCAATATTGGCAGATTATCATCGTTCAAACAACGTTGGGACCGATGTTCAACCACTTCATATCAGTGTTTACGTTCGGCGTTTAACATCAATATAATGAGAAATTGAGCTACTTTTCTGTAACTAAAAACACTCATTACTTCTATACTCTGAATTAACATAATCAAAATACTTAATATTCAGAAGAACATAAATCTATGTGACAAACATTGATCTTGTTTATTTATTATATTACCTGCATAATACTCGCGAAAAGTGATAGTAAGATACAATCAATTGTAAATAAAGAATAGTTATGAGAGTGTTACATCATTTTTTCGATGAACTAATCGTGATAATAAATCGATGACGATGATGTGCTCAGTTTACTCATTCAAATTGTTGGAAAAATGAAGCTTAATGATGGAGAAGATTGTTAATGTTTAGATGAAGTAAAATAGATACAATAGGTTGAGTCTTTATAATATATTAATTCTAATAAAGATGACTGAAATTGATGTATTAAATATAAATATTACTCCCTCCGTCCCAAATCTATTGTCCCCTTGTTGACTTTGGAGTCTTTCTTTGACAACTTTGACCTTAAATATTTTTATTTGTGTTATATAATACTTGATGCAAATTATACCAATGAAAATACATTCAAAATCCAATCAATTCATATATTTTGCATCAAATATTATATAACACAAACAAAAATATTGAAGGTCAAAGTTGAAAGAGAAAGACTCCAAAGTCAACAAGGGGACAATAGATTTGGGACGGAGGGAGTATTTTTAAAGCATATCAATAGAAAAATATAGATAACTATAATTAAAAACGTTTTTGGATAACGTTATATTAATATAGTAGTAGCCATTAATAGATGGAGTTAATTGGCATTTGGCAGGTAAAAAAGTTGTAGAATATAGACATTATTATTATCATACAGTTCGTATATTTTGGAACTTTTTTTCCCAACATTATGTTTTATTATAAATTTTTTTAAGCAAGTTGTATTTTTTGTATTGTCACCATTTAATAAACAACGTCCGTATTTACTTATCAGACAAATCATCAAAACGATAAATAAAGCATATTGCCAACTTGCAGAATAACTGATTTTTTAAGTTCACATTGCATATGTAACATGGAAAAGGGGCCGGGAACTAACACCGAAATCAGTAGACGTCAAAACCAAGTTGGTTTCGCTCGTGAAATAGATATTGTTAGATCAAAAAACTCAAAAAGGTGTGTCAGTTTCTAGCTTCATTTCAGGTGGTGTTATAGAGTACGTTTCGGTGCCTTTCAAAACGGGTATATCTGTTGATTCGTTTTTGAACGTGTTGTTGTATTATGTTTATTTATAGAGTCGTCAATCAGTTTTTTTCGGTTCTCACCTTGATGGTAAGTTAGGTGTTCTGGTATCATTATTCTATCATACGTAGTATGTATTCTGTAGCTACTTAATTACTGATTTATAAACCACATTATATTCTCCGATCCTAACGTAAAAAAAAATTATAACAAGATCTGAAGGTCGATTGTAAAATTTTTTAGGCAGCATCATGGATATATATACTTTTGAAAACAAACAAATGGTAAGCCTCAAAGGAAAACATCATGTCTTACAAATTTACATCCTACTGATCAAATTGGTCTAGTTTAATTTAAATTGGTAAAACTTGTTGAATGTCCATAAAATTCATTAGTAGTACGTGTTGCAAATTGCTAACATTCAAGTTATTTACGTTTAATAATTTAAATTGTTATTGTAATCTGAGACCCTTCCCAACCGTGGTTGAAGCACTTCCAAACCACTTTTGTCACATCAGCGCCACATCAGTTTTTCACCAACTGATTCAAAACTTATTTAAAACTGATTCATCAATGCCAACAATTTAACCATTTCCAAATCACTTTATTTTCATTTTAATTATTTAAATATAATTACTCTCTCACAAAAATCATACGGGACCCATCAATATAGAAGAGATTACCAACTGGTTGAAACCGGGTATCCGGTTAGAACCACAAGTGATTCAAAAGTGATTATCAACTGGTTTGCGTTGGTAGCGAAGTAACCAACCGGTTAGCAACCGGTTGGTGAACTGATCCACCTTTGGCACCCCTCTAAAGCAATTTATAGTCGTCTATAGTAAAAAATCATGTACAAGAATAAGTATGTTCGCGAGTTGACCCACTGAGTATAGACAGTACCAGGTACAACCCATTTCAACAGGAACCATATTGACCCGTTTGACCTGCCTCAGTTTGTCAACCTCTGTTTCTCATCATACATAAATGAATGTTGAAAATCTTGAATGAAGTAAAAGTTTTATTCATTAATCGTGTTCTAGGAAACCATTAGCTAGCTACAACAAAATATAAAATATGAGATTCAACTTTGATTGAATCCCCCGACGTTGCGGTTTACATTTCTCAACCAGTTTCTTCATCTGTAGTATTAGTATCAGGTACCCAACCAAGATCAAATGTGACATCTAGAAAATACAACATGAACACCAAGAAAATGGTGCACACAAACATAGGTATAGCCCCAAATAGCCACAAGAAAAGTGGGAAAGAAAAGTAAAAAGCACGAAGGCCTAAAGACCAAAAGTAACTACCCAAGTTAACGGTTGAGCCAACATAATCTGCAGTGAGACGTTGACTAGTGAAATTGGTGATTCTTTTGTAAGGAACGTTGATGAGCATGCTTGCATGGCTATAGTATCTAATTGACTGGATGTTCATCAGAAAGGAGACCAAGAAACAGACCAATATGCTAAAGAACTTGATTGTTAACCGCAGTTTGGTTCCCTCACCGAAGGTTAGACCAATCCAGTGGTGGTCGTTGGTCGTACTGGTGGCTCCTCCGGTCATGAGGACCGCAATGAGGGAACTGAGCATAATGGCTGTAGAGGCTAACAACGTGGATGCCATTATGTTATTTCTCAATGTTTGTACTGCTAGTACTCCAGTCTTTTGTGTATCCTGCATGTCACATAATAATTTTGTCAAAAATAACTTGGTATTTACTATAAATGGCAAAATGAGTGGGCCGGGTTAGATTGGGTCACGAGTATAGATGGATTTAGATCTAAACGGGTCGGATTTAGATGGGTCATGTAAGAGGTCGGGTCAAACGGGTCTCAAGTCGGGTTGACTCATCTGGTATCTACCAAAAATAAATTATATGAGTGAAAAATGAAATGGAGTGTTTAATTTTTTTACACGTTAAAATCGTCTAGACCCGTTGATTTATTGTTATATAATTGTAGGTTATATCAGATATCCATTTAGACTGTCTATAAAATAGAGGGAGACAAAACAAAACCATCAATAATGAAGCTACGAATCTAAAACCAATTAATTCAACTAATTCTATCGCTATAAAATCTGCTAACCAACTTATTTACATCAGACACCTGATACTATAGAATAATTACATATTTGATCCCTGAACTCTTATATACACCAACATACGTAGTATAACACTTTTATAATACATTTAGTGGGGTATAGAAAAATAAATAACACTGGAGTACAAATTACACTCAGCAATCACAAATGTCCCAAATAGCCTCGTCTTTAATTTATTTTTGACTGAGTATATATGGAAGTAAGGTGGTTACAAATGGAGTCATATGATATCACACGCGTCATGACCATACATACACTCATTCGTCATATATATATATCCTGTAATTTAATTAATACTTTCAAGAAACCAAATATCTGATATGTATCATTCGTATGAATTCAGATTTCAGTGCATGCACATATAGATTTTTTATAGATTATTAAAAAACCTTTTTTGAAAGTTTGATGATTAAAAGTAGCATACGTAAGTTGGGTACACACAATTAATATCGGGTACAAATTAATTGCATTTCTAAGTACTAATACCTGAAACTAAACATACCTCCATCATAGACGTAACCCAAAATCGACGATTGATTGCATTCATACCAACAACGGTGCGAGCAGGGTTGTGCCGTATTTGATATATTAGCCACACATGATACACAACCATCACAACCAATCCTGCAGGCACTAACACGTAATCCAAATCATTATTTTCCATTTCTTAATCTTGATTTAATTAATCTCAGATCAATGCCTTAACGTAACTCTGCAAATATGCTACTAAAAAAAGGTTAGTATTGAAAGTCGGAGACGAAAATTGAAAATGAGAGATAAGCGGTGGTGGTTGTTATATAATGGCCCGGTCACACTTTTTAAAACCTTTTAGATTTTTTATTGGCCTTTTTTTATTTTATTCTATGTATTTAATAAAGTTTCAAAGGATATCCCTATGATTCTCTGTATAAATATTTACTCAGTTCTAATATTTTTTCAATCTTTTTTATTATGGTATGTCTCAAAATAATTGTCCATTTTAAAATCAATCAATTATAATGTTTTAACATGGTAAAAAAAATGTTTATCGATGGTCAACTATAATAAATACATTTTTGTTAAATTGTGTTCCTTTTTTTCCCTCTATGACAATAATATTAGGACGGATGGAGTATTAGATGTGAAAATGATTTGTGTTGTTCGTACGTACATATCGATCTTGTGTATGTACCGTTACATGTTGAATTGCGGTCCATAAAATATTGACTTATTGGTATGAATCGTGCTCGATTTAATTAATATGTAAATTAAAATACATACAGCTATACGAATCATATCTTCTAATTTTATTCGTATCAATTAAGTTTATATTAAGTTGTTCAAACCTGTGAAGGTTTCAAAATTTAAATTTTGTTTAAGCTGAAAAAATATGATTAAGTGGACAATGAGAACTTCGATTTCAAAGGTTACATAAAATCCTAAAATGTATTCGATCTATAACTTTTAATTTAATAAGGTTATTGACCTAGGGTTGATGGAGTATGTAGTTATTTTTAATATATTACTTTTCGACATGAAATTGCGTTTGCACCTAACATTCACGAGTTTGGAAAAAATGCATGTGAAAACAATAAACAGTAATGAGTAATACATGCTTTTAAGATCACATGTAATTAACTTTCATAATGGTTAATTAGAGCATGCATAGTAATTAATCATTTAAAAGTTTTCATAATGATTGTAACCAATGTTTTTAAAATCGAAATCTGAATCGGACCGGTGAGTGGTCTAGTTCCGGTTGAACCGGTCGGACTGGACCAGCCCAAACGCCAGAAAACCGGCTCAAAACTCATTTTTTAAGAAAAAAAATAAAAATCGATTCAACCGGTCTGGTTCCCAGTTGAATCGTCCGATTCGTTGACTTGTCAAACCTAGGTCAAAATCGATTTTCAACCAGCTGGAAACCTCCAATTTCCCGGTGACCGGACCGGTTCAACCGGTTTTCATAACATTGGTTGTAACATGCATATTAGATAATTAACTTTCATAATATACGGTATAAATTTAGGTATACGTACACCTCAATAGCTCATGTAATGAAAACTTGAAGTTTATAAATATAGTTAAATAAATTTGTAAAATCAAACAATTTTCCTAACGGTAAACAGATTTTCCTTGTTAATATTACTCAAAAAATTTGAATATATATGTACGTAGCCTTACTGGTGTATCTCCGTGATCGTTTACGATTCTTTCTCTGATCGATCACCTCAAGATGTATAATTAGTGATGTTTAAACACGAACTTTCTTGTAAAGATACATGGAAGGATCTTTATGGGGGCAGCGAGGGGTTAGGGCATCCCATCTGAGCATATATTGTATATATATATATTTATTTTAGGTAGAAAATGGAAGCGTAAGTTTTATTATAATGGCGGAATTAAGAGGTATTAAACTAACGGGGAAGAAAGAAGATGAGCACGTGCATGCGTTTGTTGTATATATAGTATGTACTAATTTGTACCATTTATTACGCTAAACCTCTTTAGTTATTATACTTGTCAATTTTACCCATTCTTTTATCAACATATAAACTTATATAGGTCGTATGTAGTCATGCACATAAACTTTTAGTATATCATTATTATAAGCAAATGATTCTCATTACATCAAACCTTAATAAAATATTACAACTCTTGAAATCAAACTATATCTAATATTATACAATGTATAAACTAACAACTACAACAACAAACAAACAAACATATAAATGAAATTAACATCTTCATAACGTGGGGTTCTTCAATCGAAGCAAGGTACTTCTCCTTTGGCACATCAAGTACCTAAACGGAAAAAAATAACAATAAATGAAGAAGTTAAACTAAACAAATATTGAACTAAAAAGATATATAATCCGTAAAATTTTGAAGTACAACCCAAAGATATACAAACTATATGACATTTATATAAAAATATCAGAAAAAGATAAAGCTTTAAACCAAATCGAAGAAACAAGAACAAATGTAGAGCTAAAATTGAAAGAATAAATATAAAAAAAAATTAGAATCAAGTAACAAATCACCTTAAACAATTTCGTTGGGTAGTAACTCGAGAGAACAACTTTAAGTACGAAGATAGATGTATATAAATTAGAAGGAAGATTAACCGATTGTATATAAGGAGTAGCAGTGTTTTAATGGGGATGATATTTGTAAAAGATAATGAAATTGGGTTTTGATTTGAAATCAAAGATTTAATATTTGAAATAGTGAAAATGGAGCAAATGGAGGGTTTTGGGGCAAAAATATAAAAGGGTGAGGTAGTATGAAAGAATATATTGGAGAATAGGAGAAAATAAGGGCGGGTACTTGAAAAGTTCGATTTTTTAAATTTTTGGACAAAGGACCAAGGTTCTCATATTTGAACATTTCAAAATTTTAAATTTTTTTGGACAAAGGACCACGGTTCCCACGTTAGGAACCGTGGTCCTTTTGAAAATTCAAAATAACCACGGTTCTTAGTATAAGAATCTTGTTCTTTTTTTTTTTAAAAAAATAGTCAAATAGACCATCCCTATGTAATTAGAATTGTGTTCCTTGTTTTTTTAGTAAATAGACCACAGTTCACAAGTAAGAACCGTGTCCCGTGTTTTTTTTTAACCGTGGTCCACCTCAATAAATTAAAAAATGAGTGTTTTAAGGCAAATAAACCACGTATCTTGTTCACTATTTTCGTGGTCTATTAAGGGTGGTGTATACTTGTTTTTGTAGTAGTGCAATAAAGAAAATTTAATTGATTGTTTATTCATTGTATGTTTCAACTTCGACAATTTAATCAAATTAAAGTTAAATGAAATTAAATTGTATTAAGTTCAATCGCCTATTTATTTGTTTTAGCATAATATTGTCAAAATCTATAAGATGATTATTCAAGTTTGTCTGACGTATTAAATGATTTTGACTCCCCCATAAAATGCGCTCAAGATCCGCCACCGTAAAGATATCATGATACCAACAACTATAACATTTTGGTGATATGGCACAATTTTATTAACAATGTAGAAGCCAAATTAAAGTTTCTATCATGAATTTTTTTTAAAAATATATTCGCTAGGTCAAAATTATTCAGCTAACAATTTGTTATAGGAGTATTATTTTCATTATCTATTTTATCATATATATTAAAAGAAAAATTTTGAGAGAATAAGGACTATTAGATTGAGATGAACAATTAATATATAACCCTTAAATTATTTCAAGACATCATTAATCCCATTTTTATGTGACTAAAAGACTAATATACCCTTATATATTTACAATATACCTCATTCAATATTTACAATATAAATCCCATATTTTTCCTTTTATTGTAGTAAATAATTCAAATATTTTATATGGTACTCGTATAAGGTTTACCAGTTGATGTGTACACTATTTTATTTTATATAATTTTTTTGTATATATATTATATAAAACCTAAACAATAATAACAATTATACAACTATGAATACGGGTACTTAAATATTTTTCATAAATGATTCTGCAAATTTTGTGGATCGTAAACTAGTTTATAAGAAAAAAAATGATTCCAGCGAGATGATAAATTATACGAATAACGAAGTACTAAAATGGGCATGATCCACTGCGGATTTTTATTTGTTGAAATTAATACGTAAGACCGTAAGAGAAAAAGATAATTTTGAGTCAGATCAATACGAATAACAAATCATAATGGCTACAGTACAGTTAATGGCCGATTGGCCGAATTAGTTGGTTGTTAGAAAATTTGTATGCATGCATGTAATTTACGTGTACATAATTCGGTACCAATTTGACTACACCATTCATCCATCTCAACATAAGTGTTTCTTGTTTCCCCGAGCTGTTCTAATTTAGTCGTCCGCTACTAGAAAACTGCTTATTTAATATTTAAATTTTAGACTTTAAAGAAAACAGTCACTCGTATTAATTTGTTAAAGGTAAAATTATTATAAAAAAACAGTGATGATTATAGTTTTTTATCAAATTGTGTGTTTTTGTCATATTAATCAGTTTTGAGAGAGATATTAATTAATAAATAGATGTACTTCATTTATCAACAATATTGGGTCACTATCATCACTATTTTTAACTAACAAAATTTTCATCATGGCAATTGATAAATAATTGCACATGTGGTAAAAATAAATAATATATGCTATTACTTTATATAGATGAGTAGTAAATGATAAACATTTTAGCGTTTTATTTATTTTAGTTGAGTAACACCCGAATATTAAATTAGTGTTTAGTGATAAATGACCTCCTCCTCTAGCTTGTAGAAGTTTTTGGGTTGATGTGAGAACTTACTTTTGTCTTTGGAAGATAAAAAGGCAAAGGGAAAAGCCCTAAAAGAAAAGGCAGATGCAAAATTCAATATGGAGTGTTCGTATAAGTGGATTTTATCAACTAACATCACACTCACAAAGTGGTACACTACAAATACAACTCACCAAGACACCAACTAACCATTTCCATAAATGATACGGAGTAATTAACTGGTATTTTATAATGTTATACAGTACAATATTATAAAATATAATTAGTAGTGTACGGTGAGAAAATGATAATGTATGTCTCATCACCATTTCTACCCCTAGAAGTATAGATAGTAATGAAGTGTAAATACTATAATAAATAACTTTTAATAGTAAGAGCACATGGTGTGGGGAACGGTATTCTGGACAATGTTCTGGAGAATGTTGAAAGTGAGGATTCCGTGGTGTAGTGAAAAGTGAGAACATCGAACGAAAGCAAAGTTCGGATACGGACGCTGAGCTCAGAACACCGTGAGAACACCGGCGAGAACACTGTCATGGTGTGCCAGAACACTGAACGAAAACAAAGTCCGGATACGGACACTGAGCTCAGAACACCGTGAGAACGCCGACGAGAACACTGTCATGGTGTGCCAGAACACTGAGACACAGTGTTCTCGAATGGGAAAATTGATGGGAACGCCGACACACCGAGTGCTCTAACAAAGTAATGTCTTGCTATATTAAAAAGTTGTGATAGAAATACTCTACTTTCTACATAAAATCATATTTTTGTATATCATGACTTGTTTACTTATATCAGCTGCATAATGGATAACACCACAAGGTTTTTGTAGTTAGTGTAACATGTATATAGCCATATTCATATCCGCATATATTAATATGTTAATCAGTTATATGCGGTTTAAACTCAATTTTAACCCAATACGGAGCAAGTATTATATGTTCATGGTACCTGATCCAAAACTATAATTCACATGTACGTTAGTGAACTTAAAAATCACGGAAATACAGGTTGATATAAACGATGGTATATTGGTATGTGTTTATTCCTAGCTAAAACTTTTGAACAGATCGATACGGTAAAGAATCAAGAAAAACTTAGGCCATTTAAGCAAACTCAATAACATAACAAACTGGATTGGAGCCCAATCTAGACCACCGTCTTCGCATTCTGGCCCAGCAAGTTTCAATTAATTTAAGACACACAGCATTGTCTAAGTGGTTACTCTCTCTAATATTAACACTAAACACTACACTATTTTACTTTCTACTCCGAAAACTTTTTACACACAAAATTGTCTAACTGCAAAAGTGTACAAAAATGTATCCAGTATTAACACTAAACATTACACTATTTTAATACAATGACAAATAGTGTTTGATATAACGCTAAATTTAGTGTTGCATTACACTCTACACTAAACGTTATTCACATTTGATAATACTTATAATAATTATAATGTACAATATAATGTATTAATTATATATTTGCGATTAATATTTCTAAAATTAGTAAATATAATGTTTGCTTTCATAATATTTATTAAGAAAACTATTTTCTTATAAAATTTTCATATATTTTTGAATATAATATTTGTTATTATATCATTTATGATAATTTAATTGTGAGTATTAAAAAATATAGTAGTATATTATTAAATTGTGTATTTTAAATCAATTAAAGAGATTCTATATAAAAATTTAGTGAACTTCTTAAAAGATTCTCTTTTTATATTATAGTGCAATGCAATTTGCTACATTAAAATAGGCAGATACTCTAATAACGTGTTAAAATGGGGTAATTCTTTTGTTAGTTTGACTACTAACTCTTGTGACCATGATAAACGATCTTTAATGAAGTATCACATAAAAATTAATTTAAGTATTTTCATATATACCAGTAATTGCTAACTTGTGACTGTGTGTACCTCTAAATCAATTCCAAGTATATGAAGTAAATCTAAAACACAACTTTGATGGAAATCATCATCATCATCATCATATGATTTAAATCGTTGTTTTAAAAACTTGTTTTGCTTACATAAGTTTCCCACCTCTAGCACCTAATGATTAGTCTATTATTATTCACTCCAATTATTTCCTATGGATTTCCTTAAACACAACCACCATCGCCACCACAGCTCCGCCACCAGCAACCGCTCAATCTCCGACACCGATTCCCAACTCGACGAGTTCCACTCACCTCTCCGAGCGGACTCACCTCATCTCTCCGACGACATTTCATCCTCCACCTCAACCGCCATCGTCCCCGTCGCCGTCGACAAATTCAACACTCCGTTCAGATCTCCACTTTCAAACAACCAAAAACCATCTCATAACATCAATGTCGCACCTCTAGCAAAATCACAATCTCCCGCCGTAACGTATAACCGTCCGGGCGGCGTCAGCTCCGGTGACGACGGAATTAGGCGGTCGAGGGTTCCGGTGACGTCGATTGTTAGGAGATCAAGAAGTGAAGTGACGGTTGAGAAATTAGGGTTTGGGTTTAGGGTTTGTGAAATGATATTGAGTTTAATTGCGTTCTGTGTGATGGTTACTGATAAAACTCAGGGATGGAGTGGCGATTCATTTGATCGGTACAAGGAGTACAGGTATTATTATTATTAATTACTCAATAAATATTTATTTCTAACTTTAATTCAATTTTGACTTGTTTAGTAGGAGTCAATTTATAGTCAAACAGTAAAATGGCATCTGAATAAGCAATGGCAATTCAATCTTTGCGTTCAAGGCTAGTTATTTCCAGTTGCAAAATTGATGAGCTGTGTTTAAAACTTAAATATACATAATCTGTATTTATATCTACTAATCTACACCAACATTTGTTTTCGTGTATTCGAGTGATTGATTTTGTGAAGTGTGCTCTGTGAACCATGGTCCTTACTCCTTAGGTTGGTTTCAAATTGAAAAGTAGCCATGTTTGTAAATTGTAAAAAAGATTTGATTTTTGATAGAATTTGATTTTGTAATAGAAAACTAATTTACTGTCTGAAATAGTTGATTTATGGATATTGGATTGTTATTTTAGCCTTTTTCACATGAATAGTGGTTTGTTTGCTACGATGAGTCAAATTCGGTAGCTTGAAAACATATCGAATACAGTGGTTTTATAAACTATTATTCATTGGTGCGTCCTAGGGTTTACTGATAATAGATGACTGGTTTTAAAGCAAACTTATGGTGGATTTATCAAATATGGTGGTGGAAATATCAAATTTTATAGTTCTTATCTATTTTAAGATTTACTTACCTCGTATGATGGTGTAGGTACTTGGTAGCGGTCAACGTTATCGCTTTCACATATGCAGCATTTAAAGTTACTGATCTCACATACCACTTGGTATACGAAAAACACATCGTCACATACTCTATGCGCAATCATTTTGACTTTCTATTAGATCAGGCAAGTCCTATAACCAATCACTTCTAAGTTTTAACACTAATCTAAAGTTGACTTTTTCTAAGATATCCATTTATGACAGATATTGGCTTATCTCTTGATATCATCATCATCTTCAGCAGCCACGAGAATCGATGATTGGGTATTAAATTGGGGTAAAGATGAGTTTACAAAGAGGGCTTCTGCATCTATAGTAATGTCTTTCTTGGTTTTTCTTGGTTTTGCATTTAGCTCTCTTATATCTGGTTATCTTCTATGTGACCAGAACCCTATTTAATACTTAATCTTGTTATGCTGATAATGGAGTTCATAGAAGTGGACTGTAAAGAGTTGGTAGAGACAATAGGTAGTCTGATACTCTGATAGAGGGGGTCAAAATAGCACTCCTTCTTTATGAAGTTTTGATGTCTGTAAAACATCTGGGTTAACTTTTTGTAGATACCTTAACTTAATTACTCTATATTTGCTCTCTTTCTAATCAGCTTATCTAGTAGTATTAACTTTGAATAAAAGTTTAAATGCTGACATTTTATCATTAAATATGTTGTTCGCCAAATGCTTATCTCGAATAAATTTTAAGGGAAATGATAGTAACAGTCGTTAGGACTATTAACAAGGATGAATTTGATGAACAAATGAGTTGCAATTTACAGTTAGAATAATTAACTGTTTAACGACTCGATCTTCTCATTGGTGAACCATTAATTGTGGTATTATTGCATGTTATACAGCTTAAACTAATTAATTTATCTCGTTAAGTAAACATTTATATGTCACATTTCATAACAAAATAATTTTATTTTTATAGATACTTAAAACTAATACAGTAGTATATTATTATTATATATTATATAGGTATCAATAAAAAAGTAAGTATCAACATGCTTAACTTCTTGTTCCTTTTTCTTATCTAGATACGCGTCATAAGTATATCAACATCAGTTTGTAGAAGTAGCATTTAACATGACTACATCAGTGAAAATCAGATGATCTGTATCATGTACTACACAATGTGCCAATGAATGTTCATTCAAATTTACATACACATTTTGAGGCTGGAATTTAATGACCAACCTTCCTCCCTTGAAGAGGTCATTAACTATATAGGCTTATGTAGATGCAACCTAACTTTTTAAGTGAAGTAAACAACCAGTCTTCTTTACCAAATGAGTTTACTTATTAAGGACAAGTAACAATAAAAATTCAACTTTTTTACTTCTCCAAAGACTTCCTTCACAAAGATGGGTAGAAGTGTTGAGATGTTCACCTGTTACCCTCCCGACGTGTATCACAACTCGTCCTCCACTTAGAACCCAAGATCTTTCTAAGATCGTTGTGTGTTTCCGTCTTGGATTTCAACAATCATTGACCTTATTGTTTCGATTTCAATTTTAACGCTTCTTATGAATCTACTAAATACTACTCCAGTAATAATTGATACATTCTAATTTCGATGCTTTTGAATCTTGTATGTATCAATTCAATATATCACATCATAAAAAGTTGTAAATCCTTTGCAGTTTGCACAATTTCAAAGTAATCTTATTGTCGACTATGACCTTGTGTCTACTTTCCAACATTCTATCTTACAAAAAAAGTAACATATCAGCCTACTCCTGAAAGGGTAGATTAGTCCTTTCACATGCGAGATACTTCTATAACTAGTAATCCCATAAACATACCGAAAACAAATCGGTGGTTTGGCAAAAAAGACTTTCAGTTTTATTTTTCTATTTTGTTTTTAAATCCGAAACAAAGACTCCTTCCCTCTGACATTCCACCAATCCAACTTCAAGAATCAACAAAATCCTCACAATATTCCCATTTTACCCTCCAAATATTGCTATAATCCCCATTATACCCTAACTTCCCAATATAGTCTCCTCAACTTCTCAAAAACATACAACATACCAACACACTTCAAAAAACCTCTCAAATCTCTTCATGGGTGGTCACTAACTTACAAAGGTATGGTTTCTTTTCAAGTTATTTATATTTTGTTGACTTTTGAAAGTCAACTATGCATAAAGTTTCAATCTTTTGATGCTTTTTTCAGTTTATTTCATTTGGGTTTTGTGTTTCTTGAATCTTTTAATACGTAGTTGATACTGGAGTAATGTATCGTATATAGTAAGATCTGACCTGTGGTTATGTCGTCTATGTAAAAGTATCTGTTATAAGGATTTACTTGTGTTTTAATTAGTTTTTTGAATTGAAGAAGGTATACACAACTTTTAAAAAGATCAAATCTTTTTGGGTCAAATGTTTCCCTTTTCAAGTTTTATTCTTTGATTATTATAAAAAAAAAAAGGTATTGGGTACTTTAAGGGAATTAAATCTTTATGCAGTTTGCTGTTTTAATTTTAAATTTGAATTATTTATGCCCCTTTTGGTTGATTATTCCTTTTTGTCACTATATGTATTTGAATATTTGACATTTTAAGTTGGATCTGATTTTTCATTTTGTGTGTATTGAATCTTTTATTATACAATAAAGTTTGTAAATTATGGTACTTTGTTGACAGGTAACTTATTGATTACCCATTTGTGAGTTTGTTTGCGCATTGAATGATGCCTGGAATGGTAATGGATGAAACTCATGAAGACAAGGTGTTTAATGAATTGCCTGAAAATGGGAGTTTGTTAAAACATAATGAAAATTTGGATTTGAGCAAGTCTCCACGTCCTGGTAATGTGGGTTCATCTGCTGTTGTGGTTGAGCCGTCTATCGAAGAGCTTTATGATAATGTGTGTGATATGCAAAGTTCTGATGAGTCGATATCTAGGCTTAGCTACGGATCAGATGGTGAGGAGTCGAGAATTGATTCCGAATTGAGGCAACTAGTTGGAGGGGAGATGAGGGAAGTTGAGATTCTAAAAGAAAGCGATGAGGTTTCTAAGGAATATGAAGAGGAAAGTTTGAAATCTCGTTCGTCAAAAAACTCAAAGAAAGCATCCAAATCACCGTTAGAGTCAGAAGCTAGCTCTAGATGGAGTCCTAAGAGTAAAACCCATCAAATAAACAAGTTACTCGCCAAAAAAAATGATAAACAACCAAGAAAACCAGTTGTTGATGTTGAATCTTCTAACAAAAGTGATAAAAATACGGATTCTGGCCCGTATTTGCTTAAACAAGCCAGGGATTTGATATCATCTGGTTCTAATCCTCGTAAAGCACTTGACTTAGCTCTTCGTGCAACATCGTGTTTTGAAAAATCCGCAAATGGAAAACCAAGTTTAGATGTTGTCATGTGTCTGCATGTTACCGCAGCAATACACTGTAGTTTAGGCCAGTACGATGAAGCTATTCCAATTCTTGAACAGTCCATTGGGATCCCAGTGGTCAATGAAAGTCAAGATCACGGTCTTGCTAAATTTTCTGGTTTAATGCAGTTGGGTGATACTTATTCTATGTTGGGTCAACTTGAAAATTCATTAAAATCTTACACATCCGGTTTGGAAGTGCAACAGGAGGTTTTAGGTGATTCTGATCCAACAATCGGTGAAACATGTAGGTATATTTCAGAAGCTTATGTTCAAGCACTCGAATTCGACAAGGCTGAGAAGCTTTGTAAAATGGCAATTGAAATCCATTTAAACAATGGTCTGCAAGCAGAAGAAGCCGCCGATAGGAGACTCATGGGTCTAATTTGTGAGACAAAAGGTGATCATGAAGGTGCACTTGAACATCTTGTTTTAGCTAGCATGTCCATGGTGGCTAATGGGCAAGAAAATGAGGTATCTTTTGTTGATTTAAGCATTGGGGACACATATTTATCGTTATCAAGATATGATGAAGCTATTTTTGCATACAAAAAAGCTCTCTCGTCGCTCAAGTCATCCAAAGGTGAAAACCATCCATCTGTTGCTTCAGTTTACGCCCGTTTGGCTGATTTGTGCAACAAAACTGGGAAGTTAAAAGAATCAAAATCTTACTGTGAAAATGCTCTTCATATATATGAAAATCCTGTTTCTGGGATCCCGTCGGAGGAAATTGCCTGCGGTTTCACTAACATAGCTGCTATATACGAGTCCATGAACGAGCTCAATAATGCATTGGAGTTGCTATACAAAGCGTTGAATATATACAAAGATATTCCTGGACAGCAAAGCGCAATTGCAGGTATTGAAGCCCAAATGGGAGTTATGTATTACGTGTTAGGAAGATACTCGGAATCTTATGATTCTTTCAAGAACGCCATTTTTAAGCTTCGTGCAAGTGGTCAGAAGAAATCTGGTTTCTATGGGATCGCACTTAACCAAATGGGACTTGCTTGTGTGCAGCGTTATGCTTTAACCGAAGCTATAAAATGCTTTGAAGAAGCTAGAAGCGTTTTGGAACGAGAGTGTGGTCCTTTGCACATTGATACACTTGCGGTTTACAGCAATCTTGCGGGTACTTATGATGCTGTAGGCAGGTATGAACCCTTTGTCTTTTTCAGGCTCAATTTTACTGTTTGGTCTTACAACTGAAAATCAAACTTACTGATAAAATCATATCAAATTCCATGATAGCCAGATGTGCTATTTTGATATGAGAACTTTTTTATTATAGATATGCCAATTCAAAATCTTGAACTATGTATGCAGATAAACAGGGTATGCACATGTGGACCTTAAAGAAATATAGTGTTTTGTTATGGTAGCAAGATAATATATACCCTAATCTGAAGTTGTGATCTTTATACAGGTTAAATGATGCAATTGAGATGTTGGAACATATTGTTGAGATGAGGGAGGAAAAGCTTGGGACTGCAGGCTTCGATGTGGACGATGAGAAAAAAAGATTGGCAGAATTACTAAAAGAGGCAGGGAAGGTTCGAAGCCGAAAAACTAGATCATTAGAGAACCTCTTTGGTTCAAGTTATCAGTCAACAAACAAACATGATTCTATTGAGGTATGATGATGGGGTTTTTCTGCTTGGAAATAATGTATTATACATAAGCTCATAATTATATATACCTTGAAGATGGGTTGGTTGAATACAATGTATTCTATTTCTATTTGTATTGCTTCTTCTTGTTGGTAATTTCTGTATTTATTTGTACATGAATGGATGGTTGTTTTATATGGTATACAAATCATGGAGATTATATCTTTACTGTTTCTTAGTCTTTGGTTTTGTATCGATAATGTCAATTCTATGTTGCAAACTGCCGGATTTGATGCTTTTCGTTGGTATTTATTATAAGCCAAAGCCAAAAGAGGATATAAAATATTAAATAAATAAACTAATATTAGGCTTTTAGCCGATTTATAAATAAAAATATTTAGAATTATGAGACGGCCTGTTCTTGATAATAAATTAATTATGTGTCTCCATCCAAGATGAGCATCTTAACTTGTTTCCTTTCACTAATATGCCTTTTTATCTTATTCTTAATATAATAATGGTTAGCAAAATGTTTTAATTGTCAATATTTGTTTAAGATTTTGGGTTTAAATTTTGTTATTGAACAATCCCAAATGACTTGATAAACTTGTGTTAACAAACATACAATAAAAAGGTAACATATTTATAAGTGCTTTAAAATGTACTTTTCGAACAATGAGATTCTAACGTTTTAGTCTAGTCTTCATGAAAACATATATAAAAGGGTCGTATTTGTAACAAGTCGCATATATCTTCAAATCAAGTTTATATAGAAGTCATAATTGCATCGCTAATTTGAAATTTACTAACATAACTATAGTCTAAATATGCCTGCTACTAGCTATTATTAAATTCATAAGAATAATAACATGACATATTAATTTTAAGATTTACTGTATTTGTTATATTCATTTTTTAATTTATTTAATTTATATACGTCTGTGTTTGTTTGCATGATCCTCACATAATTGATCATTTTCTCACTTTTTAAACAAAACATTTTGTGTGTATCAAAAATTATTTCATAGAATTCAAACAAAAAATATGTCTCTGAGTTTTTTATCTCCAACACAAACCAAGCTAATCACTTTCTCACACACCCCCAAATCCCAAACCCACCTTCTCAATCTCCAAGGTACGTCTCCAATTCGATGTTATATCATTATATCAATCTGATATAAAAAGCAAATTTTTATTGTTAAATCTTGGAACTTTTGGTTCATGTTAGGTGGGTTTTCTTTCAAGAAGAAAGATGGTAATTTAACGATCGGAAAACGGATTCGATGTTCGGCACAGCCTCCGCCACCGCCGGCGTGGCCGGGGACG
Organism: Pseudognaphalium luteoalbum; assembly: GCA_963422505.1. Classification (NCBI taxonomy): domain Eukaryota; kingdom Viridiplantae; phylum Streptophyta; class Magnoliopsida; order Asterales; family Asteraceae; genus Pseudognaphalium; species Pseudognaphalium luteoalbum. The sequence goes on along the minus strand of OY730193.1, from coordinate 6,877,627 downwards.
GCGTTAGTGGACCCCGGGACTAAGAACTGGGATGGACCTAAGCCTATTTCAATTGTTGGGTCTACTGGTTCAATTGGGACCCAGGTGAACTTTATCAAACACTTTGCAGGTGTTTTATGTTTGCACTGAAATTAATAACCATTTGGATTTGATTTTGTTCAGATATTGATTGTGTGAGTTAATAATTTGCAGACACTTGATATTGTTGCTGAAAACCCTGATAAATTTAGAGTTGTCGCACTTGCTGCTGGCTCAAATGTCACTCTTCTTGCTGAACAGGTGATTATTGTGTTGTGTGACCCTTGTTTTTGTAGGTACGGATAGTGAAATGATCCGTGCAGTTAACTGCATCGATTCATTCAGCGCACAACATGGTTGCGCCGCGGGCGCTTTTCTAAATAAACAATTGGGCCATGGACCCTATGTTAACCAACTATGTTAGCTGCGTGCAAAATCCGTGCAGTTAACTGATTTTTTTTCCTTACAGAATTTGTTACTAAGAAATGACTAGTTTTACTGTACCGTGAGTAGGTATTTATTCAACTACAGAAAAGAATGATGGAGTAATAGACTGAGAACAAAGATTAGAAATGGTTAAAACTGAATTCGTACATTTTGCTAGCTTTGGCATTTATATTTGTTGAGTAGTATTTTGATTGTTTGACAAATATTCAAATAATTTCATTGAGTTATATTTCATCATGTAGGTAAAGGCATTCAAACCTCAGCTAGTTTCTATTAGGAACGAATCTTTAGTTGGCGAACTCAAAGAAGCATTGGCTGATGCTGATTACATGCCTGAAATTATTCCTGGGGAGCAAGGAGTCATCGAGGTCACTTTCATCAATTCCTTACTTTTCTGTTTTCCGCATTTTGGATTCAAAATTCTCACCGTATGTTACAACATTTAGGTTGCCCGCCACCCAGATTGTGTCACCGTAGTCACAGGCATAGTTGGCTGTGCTGGTTTGAAGGTATATCCTTTATATTCTTGGTTTTTTTTTTGTTTTGTTTCTGTTTTAAATTGTTTTGGTCACTGGTAATCAAGTGTTTATCCGACTTTTGTGCTTTTATGAGATGTTTTCATGATGCGTTTATTTTGTTTCATAGCCTACAGTAATCAAGTGTTTATCCGAGTTCTGTGCTTTTATGAGATGTTTTCATAATGCAATTTATTTTGTTTCATAGCCTACAGTTGCTGCAATTGAAGCAGGGAAAAACATAGCATTAGCTAATAAAGAAACCTTAATTGCTGGTGGTCCGTTTGTCCTTCCTCTTGCACATAAACATAATGTAAAGATTCTTCCTGCTGATTCAGAACATTCTGCTATCTTTCAGGTAATTTAACACACACACACACACATATATATATAATATTTTGAGGTTCGAATGAAGACACTAGCTACAGTTGTCGTATTGTTTTCTGACTTTCTCATACTAACTTAAAAGATAAAAATGTTCCCACTTTCAGTGTATTCAAGGTTTTCCTGAAGGTGGTCTAAGGCGTATAATCTTAACTGCATCAGGAGGTGCTTTTAGGTATCATGATTCTTTTAATCACTCATTTAACGTCCCATGTGTGGTAATTAAATGTTTTATGTATCTTGGAATTTTGTTATGGTACAACAGAGATTGGCCAGTTGAAAAACTAAAAGATGTAAAAGTAGCCGATGCATTAAAGCATCCTAATTGGAGCATGGGGAAAAAGATCACGGTTGACTCGGCTACACTTTTCAACAAGGGTCTTGAAGTCATTGAAGCTCATTATCTCTATGGGTCTGATTATGATGATATTGAAATCGTTATTCACCCTCAATCCATCATACACTCGATGGTTGAGACACAGGTTCATATCCCATCTTAACCTTTTGCTTACAAGCCATAACTCCACTTATATTAGGACAATTGGTGGTCCCTCAGATTCATAAGCAAAAGTTTTTTTTTGTTTTCTTCTTATTCAGGACTCTTCGGTCTTAGCACAATTAGGTTGGCCTGACATGCGTTTGCCAATTCTTTACACGCTGTCTTGGCCTGATAGAATCCCCTGTTCCGAGCTTACTTGGCCTCGTCTTGATCTATGCAAGTTAGTAAACAAGTTTTATCTTTGTACACTACGTATATCAAGATATAATGATTTAATGATACAAGAATACATTACTTAATAAATGTGATGCAGGCTAGGATCACTAACATTTAAAGCTCCTGACAATGTGAAATACCCATCGATGGATTTGGCTTATGCTGCTGGGCGAGCTGGTGGGACGATGACTGGAGTTCTAAGTGCCGCTAACGAGAAAGCTGTTGAGATGTTCATTGATGAAAAGTATGTTTATAACATTTGACATTTCTAAAATATTATCGTTCCGATTTATTTTTGCTGAAGTAGGCAATGTTGTTGTTACCCAGGATTAAGTACTTGGACATATTCAAGGTCGTTGAGTTAACGTGTGAGAAGCATCAATCCGAATTGGTGGCAGCACCATCTCTTGAAGAAATTGTACATTATGACCTGTGGGCTCGGGACTACGCTGCTAGTGTGAAGCCATCTTCGGGGTTGACCCCAGCGGCTGTTCTTTGAGAAATGCAATCATTTACTGTTGCAATCATGTGAATGTAATCAAACTATGACAACTAAAGAGAACGATAACAGAACACAAAACAAAGAACGTTTGTCAATATTTACATTGAAACGAAACATTCAGACCTTCACTTTCACAGAAATGCACAGGACAAAACACTGATATCCTTTGATGAAATTACAAAGTTATGAACTGATTATATTATATGTGTATGTAAAAGACACAATTAAAATTGGACGTATGGTGTTTTCAACGTCACAAATTAAGATTTTTTTTAATCTTCTTTTTGAGTTCTAACTAAAGTACTGGCCTTTTTGTCAATTGTACTTTTTGGGCCGCGCAAAAATAGAATGATCAGTCAAGTAGCGGATTTAACTTTTAGGATATCCCAAATTTCCCTCCAATAGTCCAATATAGGAACCCATTTCCTCATTTTTATGTTTATTTTTTCAAAAAAGTACCAAGTGATCCTCAATCGTACCCCATCGAGCTAAACTGCAAACCAAGTTCATTAATTTGTGGTTAAATTTGCGAAATCGTGAAACTGAGTATAATCGTTTGTCCAGAGTTTTGGGACTTAAACTAGCCAAGTCGTGATTTCGGACATACAAACTGTAACATAAATCACAAAAGTATAAAGTACGAGTGTATGCACCTATGCATTTATACATACAAAAGTAATTTCTTTTCATTTTCAAAGTCCAAGTCTCATTTTTTTTATTATAATAAAACTTTTGACTGATGTGAAACAAATAAGTTTGTTTTATGCAACTTTAAAGTTACTCCATTTGTTAGTATTAGTTATATCAATCAATTGATCATGGATTAAATTAAATACAATAACACTAAGATATATACCGAGTATATCTTATAAGTGGAAAAATGAATGGGTCGAGTCGGGTTGGGTTACGGGTCTAGATGAATTAAAGTTTAAATAGGTTTGAGTCTAGATGGGATTTTTAGAAGGATGAGTATAAACGGGTCTGGGTCAAATGGGTCTCGGGTCGGGTTGACCTATTGGGTTTTCACCAACCTTTTTTTGTATGATTGAAAAACGAAAAAAAATGAAATGAGGTAGGGAAAAAAAATTACCCGCTCAACCCGTCTAAACCCGCTGGTTAATTGTTATACAATTGGAGGTTATATTGAAAAACATATGTAGACCCATCCAAAAAATGAGGATGAGACCCAACAAACTCATCTCCTCATAAATATTAACTAAATTGACTCATAATTAACCAATAAGTCTAATTGCATCTCTAATATATCTCCATCATATATAAGAACTTAATTTGATTAGAACTAACCCTGATTTCCATTTTTCCAAAAATGAGAAAAAAGAAAAATAGGCAACATCACATATTAATACTGATTGAGATGTAGAGTGCTTATAAGTGTAACGGATGCATGTGCTTTGTACCTATTGAAATTGACTTAAAAAAATTATACTCCACTTTTATGTATCATCATACTTGATATTTGGCCAGCTTTCCATTCCACTTCCACGTAGTTTCCATCCACTTCCCTTCCTGCGTCTCTACTTGTTTTGTGTTTATAGCACTCCACAAAATTTTAAGTATATATGAATATAAATTTAAAAAAATTAAGATGAAAGTCTTGAATTATACATCTTATTTGTGGGAAAAAAAAAAAATTGGTAACTGTCAATCCAGACTAAACCCATAATCGACTACCTATCTATAATGTAGGGACATATATAACTCAGTCGTTGTAGCTATAGGGTGCTAGACTGCTAGGGGTTAAAACCAAGCATGAGCTTGTGCCATTTGCCCATTTGTAATAAAGATGTTCTATCCATTACCAACTAAGCTATACACCATAGCAAAAAGTACATCTTATTATTGTTACCACTAGCTACATATAACATAGATCAATCGATATGTCTCTGTCTCACTTGCTATATGCCTATATTTTGTGGGCCAAACAAATTAACATGTGGTTAGATGGATCTGTACTCATTTTCAGGCCTAATCAACTGTATTTGAGAAGAGCCATATGAGAATTACATGTAATAATCTAATCTGATTAAGATATATGGGGTTGGGTAATGGTCAATGTGTTGAGATCATTTTATTGTTTTAGCGTTTATTTTTTACTATTTTATATTATATAATCATTGCCTTTGTCATATACTCGCATCTTGTTTTGATAACAAGAGGCGGTAACTAAAAGTCGATGGTATCGGAGAAAGAAAAAAAATAATATTAAGGGTGCGTTTAGTTACTAAAAAAATTTCTCAATTTTTTTCCCCATTTCATTAGAGAATGACAAATGTTTTTGCTATTTTAGAAAAGCATGGAAAATCTAGAACATGTTTAGTTGCAAGGGGTGGAGTTTTCCTTTTCTAAGGAAGATTAAAGATGGAAAATTTAGAAAACCATTAAAAATAGTTTTCAACTGTGTAGTTATAAAAAAGAAAACAAAGATTTTCCTTTTCCTAAAAAAGTTTTTTAGAAAATTCAAATTTGAAAACGTTTTCTAATTTTTTTGTTTTCTTAGAAAATTTTGATTAAAAAGTGAGGAGTTTTCTGTAACTAAACGCACCCTAAAGCTTCTAGATTAGTTTCCAAAGTAATTTGGGTCTCTCTTATGAAAATTCACAAATGGACCACTTTGATTTTGTGTGTTTCCAAGATTCATATGGCCCCTTTTATTTCGGAAGCTTTGCATACTATCCCTATAAGTCACATTTTAGGCTATGTTTGGCACAAGGCCTTCCTACTTTTTATTAGTAGTACCTCCTAAGTCCTAAGCCTTGTTTGAAAAAAAACCCCACATAAGCCCTTATACAAAATGCTATTTGAAGTAGCTTGTGAATAAAAAAGCCCCAACCCAACTCCAACTTCAGATTCTAGCCTATTGTCACCAAACACACCATTATCATTCTAATTTTGACTTTTCTACTTTATGTAACAAACAAGGTAGTTTTGGTTCAAAGGAACAGTCAAATTAAGAGAGACCACAACCATCATGAAAATGATTTGTTAATTTGATACGTTGTTGTTACTTGTTAGATTTTGTTGGTATCATTTTCAAATCATCCATTACCAAAACAAATAAAATACATGATAAGTTAAGTAAAACACGTTATTTATACATCATCATATACAACATTTGGATACAAGCTTCATTTTTTGCAAAAAGAGAGTCTAGAAACAATATAAAGTCATGGATAGCCGACATTTTCGTACGGAAAGGAACACCTCACGAAGATCCTGCTCCTGCTTCCTGCCTACTATTTGACAGCGACTGTTAAGTTATTTCTGTTTTACATCCCTTTTCAATAAACTTAATTTCGGGTTATGCAAACTCTCGAGATACATGATGGGAGGTGATAAACAACAAATAAAAATGATTCTTACAGTAATTATATAACAGTTATTGCATATAGTATAAGTACTTATAGTACAGTTTATAGTACAGTTTTGACGTTTGAATCACTTTTATTTGTTAAATTTATGAGCTCCCCAACATAATTTGTTGTGAAAATGCCTTTTTTTAATAGTTTAATAATATTATACTAAATAGTAGGAGTAGTTAAATATCCGTAATAAAGAAAAGAAATTTGATCGAGTCTAAAAAGCAATTAACTTTTGAAATTTGAAGCACAATTAGTGACCTAATTAGATAATCATCAACACTTTATTATGCCTTGGGATTTAAGGCAAATTTGTTTCTTCATTATGTATCAACACCATGAGACAAGGAGGGATTCTTCTTTGCCTCATAATATTTTTCTAGTTGCAAATTGTTATCATTAATATTGTAAAAAAGTTTAAATAGTAACCTAAATAACAATGCATGATGCAAGAAATTGACATTTCATTGCAACATTGATGATTGAAATGTTCAAAACATTCACATTTTGAGAGTTTTAAGCATATTACGCATGCATACTCAATAGACTGGTTCAATTCAAACTACTTTCATAAATCATAATCATGTGATTAATTTACAAAATAAATACAAACTGATTCAAAGTATTATCATCCGAAAAATAAATCAATAATTATTATTTACCATCCAAGTTTCATCAAAATACACCTTGAAACTGAAAAGCAAAATCCACATTCCTAAACTAATCGCAAAAGACGAAAATACCCTCCCACATATATAGTGTGATCACACCTACCCCACACACTACTTTCCTACGCTCCGTAATCCTCAATCTCCTTTTACTTTTCCCAATTTTCACTTTACCCCCTTTAACTTTTCCAAAAGTCAGCTCCGGTCCACATCACAATACACCACCCATTTCCACCACCGCCGGTAAAGTCTCCGTCAACGACGTCGTTCCTATGAATCTACCACCGAAACACTCCAATCGATTTCATGAAGCAGATGCATATATATATACACACATACTATAATTTAATTATAATTATAATCACACACTTTAAAACGGACGAATATTTCGGCTTAATCCGTTAACGTTACCAAATAATCCGACTACATCATGTTTATTGGAAAGATATGATCGAAGACGTTTACCTCCTTTACTCGAATTGATCTCATCTGCCGTTTCAATTTCATCATCGGCACCGGCAACTTTTGACGTCTTTTCGATTTTTTTAACTTTTAACAGAGCATCCTTATTTAAATTCCCATCGCTGTTGCTCCGGTGAAGTAAGTTACGAAACGGTAACGTCCACCGCTTCGATGTATTTCCAGTTGAATTACTCTTTTTACACCGTTCCGGCGACTCTACTTTCGGCTTCCAAACACAGTACGTTTCCGGAGCAACGCCGTCGAGATCATCGGATTCTGATGACGAACACGATACGGATCCACGTTCTTCGCTGAAAAGCTTGCTTAACGGTCGCCGTTGCGGCGGTGTTGAAACTGTAACGGATTTTAACCGATTAGACACGGCGTCGGTATCGTTGTGGTCGTCTAACAACAAGCTTCTGTCGAATAACGGATACCGCGGGAGAATTTCGCCGTTGTAAAAAATCTCATCAGCGGAAATAGGAGATGAAGATGAACTGATCTGATTTGTTTGTACAGTTGCGAACTCGAATTCTGTATCTTCGTCCTCTTCTTCAGGTTTGTCTTCCTTTTGATTTTCATCAAATTTATTATTATCATTATTGTTGAAACTATAGATGTCATCGTCTTCTTCATGGCCGTTTTCGTGACGGTATTCTTCGACAACCCTAGCGGCAATATCGGCGAGGTTGTTAGAAGAGTAGCTGGTGAAACTGGGAGATACTGAGGTTACCGAATTAAATTGCATATCTACGGCCGGAGATAATCTGATCATTTCTGCGACAAACAAAGAAAAAAATGGTTATGGAGAAGTTTAAAGTGAGATTTATATACGGAGAAGACACTGGACGCGCTTGTATTCTGGTGGGAACGGGGCTATTCTTTAGGCCAAGGATTCTGTGTATGACTTTTACTTTTTTTTTCCCCTTTTTTTTTAATATAACTAACTTTTTTTTTGTTTAAATTATTTTTGAAATAAAATGAAAACGTACGTAATAATGACGATTTTTGGATCTTAGATAACGCCAAAGTAACTAAAAAGCTTTTATTTTATCTATTTAAAGTATATATCTTGAAATAGTGGTTTAATTTGTTGAGAAAAATAAGTGGAGTGGTCGATCCTGATCATTGATTTCAGTAATTAACGATCCAGATTTACAATAATGTATTTCTCATGCACATATTAGTGACGGAGTTTGACCGAACTATCTAAGGGGTCAAAGCCGATTGGTGTATAAAATGCGTTAAACATATAACTTTAATCTTATTATGCTACACAAAAGTTGATTTAACTATTTTCTGCTATTAATTAGTGTTGATTAACAATAAGCTTTTTGATATACATAGGTTATGCATTTACGTTAATAAAAAAAAATCACTTAAAACAACACTTAAGCATACAGTGTTCAAATCTCTATGATTATATATTTAATTTCTATATTTCTATAAGATGATTAAAAGTAAAAACATAAATAAAATTGATAATAGTAAGACTACCAATTACCTTATTATCTATACTACTATATACGGAGTAATACATTTAACATCATCTCTCCTCACAAAAATTTAAGACTAAGTAAAGTGGGTTCCACTTACTATTTATTCTTCACCAACTACACTTTTCATCAATCAAATATTAAATTTACCAACTAATTAAAGTCTTTTTTATTGGTTAAATAATAAAGATGACGCTTATAATGAGATATCTTAAATAGTAATGTGGACGTTTTAAATGGGACGGACGGAGTACAATATGTTTTATTTTAAAACATTCGTTCGCATCTTCACTCACTGTCATCACTTTCACCGCTGCATTGCGCGGGTATAATGCTTGTATATACTTATATATAAATAAGCCTCAATTATCTTACCTAGCTGACTAGCTCAATATAGAACATATCTACACTACTAAATATATACTAATAGTAACTCGAAATCTTAGGGGCACAACCCCTCCCTGCCCCAATAAAGCTTTATCCTTGTTCACATTACATTTACATTAAATGAAAAAGAAAATATTATTAAGATGCAGTTAATCCGAATGATTGATTTCAAAAATTAACAGATCATCTAGATCTCTTAAATACAGTTTCCCCACGTAATCAACATGTATGTAGTCTAACAAATACAAAATGTTCGATTATAGAAAGGTGTATATGAAAATCGAAGTTAATTTATTTTAATTTTAATAAATGACTAGTAACAAAATCTAGAAAGACGGTGGAACTTTGTAGACAGTGGTCTTTGTAGTCTGGAAAGACTTAAAAAGGGGACCGACCACTACAGTACATAAGAATTAATATGTATGACACAATTAATTATTTATTTTATACGGAGTATATTATATACGTTGGTTGGTCAGGCAATTTGTGTCCATTGGTTGGTTTTGTATATTCTGTACTTGAACATATTTTTTATATCATACGGAGTATATCGCTTCTTAAAGTGGTGTCTTATATGGGTGCACCACAATTTAAACAAACAATCTTAAAATTTATGTTGCATTTCAATTATCGTTTCGTCTAAATTGTATAAACGTGATAGTGGGTTTGGTCTATATATATATATATAACTTAATTTTTTACTTCATTTGAAACAATTGATCTGTTAAACATGATGATAATTACCTCATTTTAATGAGCAATTACGATTTTTAATGAAATTTTAAGGTTCGGCCTTTTATTCGAACAAAAAACACGCTGACAATTTAAATAAAAAGAACAAGAAGGAGAATCGAACCTTCAACATGTGATAAGCAATTAATCTCGAATAGCATGAACAAATAAAGGAATTGGCTAACTTGGATTTTAAGATCGGGGGCGTCGCCTTCGCTATGAACTCGGGGGCGGTTACTCGATTCCAGAGAAGTAACCGTTTGTGGAGATAATCGGGTGGATTAAAAATGGTCTGTCAGTGATTTCACAACTGACTTTAAAAAAAACTTGAATTTTAAGAGCATAAGTGAAGCTTCATTAAATTCACTAAAACATTTCAAATATATTAAAAAAATCATGTATTAAACTCACTAATTTTCTATTATACATGTATATTAATTATTGTTTATATTATTAATGGAAAATTCACTTCATTAGATATTTTTTAACTTATAACTTTAAAGCACTTGTTAGATTTTATTTGGGTAAGGTTCTGAGGAGAATGTCTCAAATGAGGAGAAGGAAGATCACGCTGAATTCACTGTATTTTAATTTAAAATTTTCGCTTAGATTCATTGCATTTACTAACGGAGTAGTACATTTTAACAAATACAACATTTTACACATATAAATTTTACTGCATTTTAAACTTTCAAATTTGTTCTTAAAATACAGTAAATTTTGCCTGCTGTTGCTCTTCCTCATTTGAGACCTCCTTCTCTAATCCTTTATTTAATGATTTAGAGTTTTCTTCAAAATTATTTACTTTGAAAACTTTTATTATGAATTAGTTTATTTCTACCAAAATTTCCATATCCATAGGTTTGTTCAAAGGATTTATCAGTGAAAATATAGGTTTATAATGATAGATTTATTTATTGAGCACAATCACCGGACTAACTACTAATTTAGAGGAAATCTTGTCTCCAATCTAACTCATGTAATCGTCTATATATCAATTCTCTGGTGCTACTCTAAGAGCATCCCCAATGTAAACTTTTTACAAAGCTTCATCGAACAAATGGTGTAATAGCTTTTTATAATAAAGCTTTTGAAAAAGCTTTAAGTCCAACAAAGATAAGCTTTTCATCAATTAAAATCATTAGAGCATCTCCAATGAGGTTTTTTTTAAAGCTTTTGTCAAAGCTTTTTTATCAAAATGTGTCATAGCTTTTTATATAAAGCTTTTGAAAAAGCTTTTAGCCCAATGATAAAAAGCTTTATATTACATGAACTCCAATAAATCAATATTAAACATTACAAAGAAAGAGTATTTGGGGTACCAATGACTTGAGAAATCTCAAGCTTTCCACAAAAAAAATTGCACTACAAAATGAAAAGCTTTTCCAAAAGCTTTTTATAAAGCTTTACAAAAAAACCTTATTGGAGATGCTCTAATAATAGTAAAAAGAGATAATGCAATGACTTGAAATATCTCAAGTCTTTCAAGCTACACCTTCATATAATTTGAGCTTTTTATAGCTTTTGAGATGATTAAAAGCTTTTCTTTGTTAGACTTAAAACTTTTTCAAAAGCTTTTTTACAAAAAGCTATTATACTATTTGTTCAATAAAGCTTTATAAAAAGGTTACATTGGAGATGCTCTAAGAATTAACTGATACCACGTATCTTATAGTACTTTAAATGCAAATTTGATATTGATATGCTAAGAGTCGTACAGTATAGGATACAGTAGGTTTAAGAATTTTTTACTCGACTTGTAAAAGTCTATTTCATTCTAGTAATTAAGTAAATGAGTAATTAAATCATATAAAATTTATGTAATGAGCCACTAAGATATATAGTCTGATAGTCACTGAAAACAGGTATGTAAAAAGATATAAAAATTAAATATATATATATATATATATATATATATATATATATATATATAGGAATGGGTTCTGGTGGAAAAAAGAAGATAAAAAAAACACTATGAAAACACATTCTCACCTTCCATCTAATCTAACATACATACACACACACACACACACACACACACACATATATATATATATATATATAAAAGGGGTGGAGATAAAAAAATGGTGAAAACATTTTTTGATTCATAATTCTTTTAAGTTGTGAACTTTCTTTTTTTTTGCTTCACATATGAATTTTTTTGCGAACCCTTATTTTTTTTTTGTTTCACATAAAATTTTCGTCATGAACCTTTAAAATTTTTTTTGCGTGACACAAAATTTTTAACATTTTTAATTGTGAACCTTATTTTTTCAAAAATTTTTTAAAAAATTTTCACGAAAATTTTAATTTTTTTTATTGTGAACTAAGTATTTAAAATTTTCAAATATGACCCTTAATTTTTTTTGAGTTCACGTGAAGTTTTAACTTATTCAATTGTGGAAAAAAAAAATTAGCTGTGAACCTTGATTTTTTTTGGTTCACGGAAAGTTTTAAAAATTTTCAATTGTGAACAGTTTTTTTTTCAACTGTGAATCTTAATTTTTATTTGAGTTCACGGAAACTTTTTTACTTTTTCATTTGTGAACCTTATTTTTTTTGTTCACGGAAAGTTTTTTACTTTTTTAATTGTGAATCTTAATTTTTTTTTTGTACACGGAAAGTTTTTAACTTTTTTAATTGTGAACTTTTTTTTTCAACTGTGAACCTTAATTTTTTTTAGATTCACAACAAGTTTTAAACTTTTTCAATTTAGAATCTTATTTTTTTATTTTGGGTTCACAATTTTTTTTTAAGTTTTTTAAGTGTGAACATAAATATTTTTGTTTTGGTTTTCGAATTTGACTTTATTTTATTTTTTTTACAAAAAATATTTCTTGTGTAAACCTTAATTTTTTTTGTTTACTTAAAAAAAAAAGGTTCACACCTTAAAAAAAATGTGAAAGAAAAAGTGTTTTTACCGATTTTTTATCCCCATCCCTTTTATATATATATATATATATATATATATATATATATATATATATATATATATATATGTTAGATTAGATTGAGGATGGAGATGTGTTTTCACTGTTTTTTTAGCTCCTTTTTTCACAGGATCTCATTTCTATATATATACATATATGATTGTTCATATATAAAACTCCGTTTATTTAGTTAGTGTATCCTACACTTTACGTGCTTCTTAATCTGTTTATTTAGTTAGTGTATCCTTTTTTCACAGGATCTCATTTCTATATATATATATATATATATATATATATATATATATATGATTGTTCATATATAAAACTCTGTTTATTTAGTTAGTGTATCCTACACTTTACGTGCTTCTTAATTTGTTATTCAAGCATGTATGTCGATCTGTTCATATAATACTCAGTTAAGCTGTGTAATTAATGGTTTAATTAATTAAAAAAGACAATTAAACGTCAGACATGAGTACATGACATCGATCCGTAACCCTTGTGCATGATGCTATATATGATTAAAGAAGAAGAAGATGATTATGATCAAACTATCCCTTTCAAATTACATAGTGGAATAAATTATACAAGCTAATTATATATAACAAGTTGTTATTTTGTCTATTTATTAAGAAAAAAGGTTGAATTAGTTGCCCAAATACGCAACTACAATGTGTGAATACACATTGGTGACTGGCCTTACCAAATACTTCATGAATTATATTATATTTATTTATTGACCGTACTCTATTTAAATTTAAAATTGAATGATATTAATTGTGTTGTTGAGTTATATTTTCCCAAAAGCAAAATAAAAAACGATATGGAAAATATAGCGTAAACTACAATCATGTTTGGTTTGGTCATCAAACTCATTATAATATATGCTACAGCTTACGCAACCACAAAGCTACTATCAGATCAATCGAGTAATTTTATTATTTATATAAGCTTGGACAAAAATATCAAGAGACATCAATTTTGAAGGTGCATCTTTTATATATTTTGTATATATTATTTTTTTATTTCATATTCTAGCAGCATATACAGTATGTTTCTAGCATCAACAAGGTTAGGTGCGCCGAAGTGATTCTGTAAAGAATAATAATTTCCCCTAAACATGTAATTAAACTTCTGTATGATAACATATTAACATATTATTTGTAAGTTAATTGCAGATAACTTAATTACTAGCAGCAACAGCCCGCATTTTCCCATAATTGAAAAAGATTATTGTAACGGGAAAAAGAGCAGATATATTTCGAACGACAAATTAAATAAGTTATATTATAAATATAAATATTTATCAGGCTAGTTTGCATGCCATTATGATTACAGATAATGTAGAATGATTTCAAGATTGATTGTGCCTCAAGAATATGTATATATACGGGGGAAAAAAATGAAACGTATATTAATAAAGACATGCGCCATCAACCCAATAGAGTATGAGTTCAAGTCTCATTTGAATATATTTTTGTGGTTGTATATAGTATGTGAGTGCGTTAAGTTGTATATCAAGTTACAGTCCTAACAAAAATTTAGACACACGCTTTTCATGATCCTTACATATTGCAATTAGTCGTCGCTACGATTCATAGAGCAGGGGATGCTTGGTTTAACCAATCTAATCATCATATGCTGAAATCTCATCTTTTAATTACTAGTGACGGTGAAATAATGTATGGTAATATATATTTGTTGGGTTAACCTTCTCCTACCCCAACTTGTTCCACATCGGTTGGAGGTGTAATTGTTGTCTTCCTTATAAGATGGTGCATACTACTTCCTCACGAGACGCGTTTTAAATCCGTGAGGGCAGTTGAGTCGCTGGTGGCTCGACTGTTCCAAAGCGGACAATATCTTTGTGGCGATGTTTCTCTTGCAAGGCGACACTGTCGTATTTAGCTTCTGCTGTTGTTGTGTCCTTGCATCAGCTGGTATCAGAGCGAGGTTCCTGGAGAAGAATCACATAACCGGGAGAAAGTCTATACGAGAGAAAACAGAGTGTGGTTAGTCATATTATGCGCGGCGTTGGGAGAATTGATGGTATGCGTCTGTTAACCATCGGATCGTGCTAAAACTTGGACTGTAGGTCATAAGGTGTTGATCTATGATCTGACGGTTGGGATTAGCGATTGGAGATTTAGATAGATTGATAGAGATATATGTGGTGCGAAGTTTGCTGCAGAATATTCGTAAGGTTTCAATACAGCTGTGATGAAGAGAGCATTGTAGAGTCGTTAATTGTTGGATCGTCATGATTTTTGGACAGGAGGTTTAAGACATATAGTTCCAGGTTGTGACCGAATTTTACTGTGATCGGATGTTCCTATTGGGAGATAGAGATATTCGAATTTACTGATGTTTTGAAGAGTGACATAATATGGAGGAGTAGATTGATTAATTGGATCAATATATATATATCCAAACGACTTTTTGATTAAGTCAACTAAAAACGTACAACAAATATTAACTCTGAATAAACTACGGAGAGAAAGAAGGAAAGCGAAAGAATTGGGCGGATAAGATTCTGAAAATCAGAAAACCATTCAAATATAGAAAAAGAAAATAATGGTCATTTAGTCATTGTCATAAAGAAGATTCAAAATCTCATTTTTTTCGAGAATAAATACAATTAATCATTTACTACTTGTTTCTTGTCAACCAATGTTTATAACCAAAGCCAATATATAAAGACTTGCTCATTGCTTTTTCTTGTCAATTTGATTTGGAAAATGATAACATCCATCGTTTCTAGACAGATGAAATTAAATACTATATATTTTATATTGATAAAGGTTTAGGAAGATAGTTCTGTATGGTTTGACCCGTTGTCCGGAATATGTATAATTAGCAGCCCAATACTATATTTGAGTCCAACCCACATGATCCAACCCATCGTGTTAGCCAATTAAGCCCAAGAAAAGATACCCGTATGATGAAACTATCCATTATTCCATGTCTCTATCTTAACATGCCTATAACCACAAACAAAATTGAACCGCAAGTGATGACAGGGTGTTTATGAATTAAAGAAATTACACAATAAACAAGATCGGAAATTCAATAAACTCTAAACGGGTACTTTAAAACAGGACTTCTGATAATCACTCTCTTTTCAATAATTCATCTTCAACTAACTTTAACCCTAGCCACTAGAATACTTATATAGACCTAGCCTTGATTTGAAGGAAAAGATAAATCTTTTCCAAAAGATAAAATATACTAATAATTAAAAAAATATAAATACTAAATATAAAAGATAGATATGACAATTAACAATTGTCATTTATGACCCTTCGATATTCGAATCATTACGGATTTTGACTTCACATGTTAATCGAAGAAACGACGGCTATGCAAGAGAAGCTGGAGGTCCGAAGATATTCTCTGCATCATTCTCCCCCTCTTGGAAAAGACTCGTCCTCGAGTATTGTCTTTACAAGTCTCAAACTCTAAAACTTTCTAACCCCCCTTCATTTCCTTAACACGGCTTCTCCAAAGAGAATCACGATCCATCTTCTTCAAAACATCGGATTAAATCATCCGGGGACTTCTTCCTCACTCACGTTTCCATTTCCTCGTTCGACGACTCTACGGTTGACTCGTTATTGGAATCCGTCTGAAGTTCCTCCAATTATTTATGGGGTCTTCATCATCTAACACACGTGCGTATCAGTGGTTGTTTATATCGTTGCCTCTTCCGGCGAATCTACGATTACCCAAGTCAAAACATATTCGGTCTAAAAAACTGTAGCAACTTCGGAAATTCATATCTCCTTGTAAGAAGATCAAATCTAAAATCAGTCAGATTGTGAGGCTATGTGTTGTCAACTACATATTTGAAAATTACAACGATCCAACGGTTAACAAATTCATGACGTTAGTTCTCTCTCAGCTGCGCAGAGTATGACGAAATTGGACGGATGTTTTCGCATTATTTCGGATTGGCTTCTTTTAGTTGTGCGATTTCTTCTCCCGAATCTATGCTCTGATACCAAATGATGACGGGGTGTGTGTGAATCGAAGAAATCACACAGTAAACAAGATTGAAAATTCAATAAACCCTAAACGGGTGCCTTAAAACGGGACTTCTCGAGAATCACTTTCTTTCAATAATTGATCTGCAACTAACTTTAACACTAGCCACTAGAATACTTATATAGACCCTAGCCCTAACTTGGAGGAAAGGATAAATAATTTCCAAAAGATAAAATATACTAACAATTATAACAATATAAATACTAAATATAAAAGATAGATATGTGACACCCGCTAATTTAGGACTGTAATTAGTGCCTAAACTACTTGTAATTACGTGTATTTAGTATTACATTAATCTAAATATACGTAACCTTTTGTGTAATTACATACACGTTTATACGATTTGTTTAAATCGTACACTTATGAACCGGATGGATATCCGACAATGAAAATATGGACGTTGGTGAAAAACTATTAAAATAATGTGAAATTATCCAAACAAACATTATTTACCTTAATATATTGCGAGAATATATTACATGTATTTAATATTGTATAAAACACTCCGTACGCGATAAAAACACGCGAAACGTACCCGACACACGAAATAAACTCAATTTATATTTTTATAACTCATTATTAAGTATTTTGATAAAATACTTCAAGTAAAAATATCGTGATTGCACGCGTACAGTTAAAACGTTTAAAAACGTTACACAATTTAAACGAACGTCTAAACCGCAACCGACTACCGACCGACGACCGAAATATATTTTAATAACTTAGAATATATTATTTGAGTAAAATTTTTATTTAAAATATCGTGTTTTAAATCATTAACAAAATGTTTTAAATAAAACGTTATACGGTTAATTAAAACGTAAAATGAACGGGTAAACGGACACCGCACGCAACACAACTTTGAGAACAAGTTTACACACCCATGTGGGGTGTGGGACCCATGAAATCTGCAGCAAAATGGGGGAGCATGCCTCCCTCTTCTTCCTTTGGTGACTTACACACTCAAATGCATACATACTCTTACACCTTCACATCCCATTATTTCATTTTCACCCAACACTCCTCCTCTCTCCAATACTCCCTCCTCTCCACGAAATTTCTACCATCCCCACAGCCCCAAGTCACCACCACACAACCACCATAATCCACCATAGAGCCACCATCAAGATTTTCAAGAAAATACACGGAATCGAGCTCACAACGACTTTTCTTCGTCTCTCCATCATATTCTTTGTAAGGAACTTCATGAATCAAGTATTTTACTTACATAATATTTATTTACTTGTTATGTTGCTTATTCAACTTGTTAATGTCCAAAAACCATAACGAAACTCGTTTTTAAAACACATACACGAACATCTCAGAATCTGCCCGGAAAAACAGCCTCATGACTAAAATCATATAAAATCGTACACATAAGATAAATGCATGAAACCAATGCCAAAATCTTCGTATTTTCGATATCTACAATTTTCGTGTTGAACACTTTTACCAGAAATATACCAGTTTTCCTACAAAATCCGATTTACGAACGTATGTATAAAAGGGGCTGTTTTGGAATAATTATAAAACCGAGACTTCGGGTTAACCCCGACTCGAACTGATAATTTTGCTAGACTATATTAACTAATTTAAAACTTGTGTAAAAGTTTCGGGTCAAACCGGGGTGGTTTGACCACAAACCCGACACTCGAAAACCCAAACAGCCAGTTATGTCGCAGAATAGTTAGGCTTTCTGCAACACAAGCCCTAATGTCGCTAAGAATAGGCTATGTCGCACATAGCGACACAAGTCACTATGTCGCCAAAATTGAATATGTCGCACATAGCGACACAAGCCACTATGTCGCATTGAATTGCGAATGTCGCAGTAGCGACACAACACCTTATGTCGCATTAAACTACGGATGTCGCACATAGCGACACAAAGACCTATGTTGCAGTCATGACCTGCGACACAACAGCCTATGTCGCACTAGATCTACAATGTCGCATATAGCGACACGAAGCCTTATGTCGCACCCAGTGTCGTACAAATCAGAACCTTGAAAACACAGATTTTTACTAAGTGTCAACACTTGAAATTTTATCACTTACAATACCCAAAACACAGATTTTTACTAAGTGTCGCACCCAGCTCGACCCCAGCCAGGGGCTCTGCCCCTTGGACCCCGCCAGGGGTTGCCACCCCTTGGACCTCGCTACCAGGGGCGCTGCCCCCGGACCCCCGTCAGCCAGAACTCCAGTATACTTTTGACACTAAGCGTTGAACACTTACTACCACAAAACCTTATACGATGATACTCGTACACGCTATACGTATACTTTGATAAGCATACAACGAACATAATGATAATAATACTTTGACAATTATTATTACTACCGTCGCCAACGAGCCGTACATGTTTTCAAAACACAAATAAACAATCAAACAAACCAACGTATTTGGACATAACTTATTGGATGAACAACTAACATAGGTGATCATTTGAAATACCTACTCACGTATTAACCAACGCGCGTCTTGGATGCCCTCAGGTTACATTCTTCGGACATCATTGCTGGGTGCAACACACGTTTATTGAGATAAACGCATCAGAATCAAGTGAGTCTCATAGCTCCTCATTTTCCTGTTTTCAACCCAGGGGTAGGAATACATGCTCTGTTTTACTTTTACATATGAACACAAGTACAAAACATCGATATATTGACTGCATGAGTTTGTTTTACCTAATTATGAAGCCCTCCACTACATAGTTTATTAGTATTTCTATAGCGTGAATGTTAGTGTATGGTACCATATGGGATTGACAATCCCTGTCCGGGGTAGTCGCGCTAGCTTGACTATGATGTCAAACGGACACATTATCATTTGTTCACCCGAGTGTAGATTAGGCACTCACTCGGAGGCACCTCGCTCAGGTCCTTAAAGGCGGATCCTGACCTTTCAGTTAAGCTCAAACTATGGATTCATGGCAGTAATAACACATTTATTTGATTAATTTCAAACATATCATTAAATCTTGTGGTTCATACATTGTGGTTTTATCATTTACACCTGTGAGCTCACCAGCTTTTAGCTGACCTTTTAGCATGTATTCTCAGGTGCACAACAGTAATAGGACTACTCAGGAATTATATAGCTCGAGTCGCATGCAAACACGAACATCAAGAGATTTTTATGCATTATATTTTTATATAAGTAGTAATGTCATAAAATCTTTCAGATCAGGATACCGAGCTTATGTAATCATTATAACTATTGTAAACTTTTATTCTAATCAATGTATTTTGTTACGACGCATATAGAGTCGTTCATTTTATCTTTGTGCTGTGATTACTGTATTAGTCGCGCCCCGACCCGATTCGCTTCCGTAACCCAATTTTGGGGGTGCGACAAGATATGACAATTAAAAATTATCATTTATGACCCTTCGATATTCGTATCGTTACGAAGTTTGACTTCACATGTTAACCGAAGAAACGACGGCTAAGCAAGAGGAGCTGGAGGCCCGAAGACATTCTCTGCATCAGCAAGACCTCTAAATTTGTGTAACAGCTTAACAGGTCGCAACCATCTAGTAACAAAAAGCGAAACCAGATTCAAGACTTGTAAGTTACCGAAGGAGACCCAAAACTTTAACAATCATGTCTGAACAGTATATGGACAATTTTGACGTATTTTAATTCTAAGTTGGTCAATCTTGATTATGTTTTCTCTCTAATGTTTCAGAAAGGTGTAAAAAGGATAAAACTTAAAAGGGTTAAGTGCCTCGAAATGCATATAACTATGCATAAATCTTCATTGTGTGTACATAACTAAATTGATCTCCATTTTATGTATGAAACTATTTATTGATCTCCATTGTATGTATATTTGTGAGTTATCAACGTGTAAAAGATGACACGTGTCACCGTCTGAATGAGAACACATCACAGATATACACACAATAGAGATCAATAAAAGTTTCGTACATACAATGGAGATCAATTTAGTTACGTGCACACAGTGAAGATTCGCGTATAGTTATATGCATTTCTAGGCACTTAACCCAACTTAAAAAGGAAAAAGGTCAAATGGATTAAACAACTCAAATTACAAAAAAGATTATTTAATATATTAGACCAGACTTCTAATCAATTTACTAAAAGCTAGTTCTTTATGAATAATGTATAAACGTTTGCATGTAAGTTTTTCGTGTCAACCTGACCTAGTGTGTGAACTCGATCATACGAATCTTACAATTTACCCAGTCCGCATATATTATCGTCCCTAATCATCACTTTCTAATCACAATTCAGATCAAGTAAAAAACCAAAAATGACTATATACGTCACAACACAACTTCAGTAAAATTTAAGAAACAACAAAAGGAATAACACAAATTATCAACCATCAATTAATATGTCATAAGTTTGATATATCAACTTCCTTGAGGTGAAAGATGCAAAAGAACGTATTGATGTAAAAGTTGCGGTACAACAATTTATATTCGAAACCAAGTTTGTTCAAACTTCTTGTGATTTCACTTAAATTCTAAATTACCATTTCCTATAATAATATTGGATACCTCCAACTTTAGAAACTATCTTCTTTAAGATGGGAACTCATTTAACTCGCCGTGTTTACTACTTTACTTGAAGAAGGGACTTGAATTCACCTCCTCATTTCCTTGCTTGAGCCGCTTCTCCAAAATCACACATGAAAGAAATTCTTTTTATTAAATTGTTACTATACACACGCTTCTAGTTTAATCACTTACATAATCCTAAGGATTCTAAAATTCTACTTTCTTGCATAGTTTCCATATCAAGATCTTAATTCACATTCCGTATTCTACTAGTTCATTACTTTTGATTCCTCTTAACAAGCCATAGAGACATTAAGTAGCACGCACGTGGTACAAAGTGGATAAGATTTAGCTTATTCATTCGTCATCCGTAGATCATATATAGATCATGAGTTTAACATGGCATTGTCATCACGTATATGATGGCATTCACTTGTATCAAATTATTAGTATATCGTAACCCGGCGTAACCTAGTAGCCTAAAGTTTTCAAAATCTAAAACATACGACTAACTAGGCATAAAAATGAACACTAACATTACCACACTTCAAATAAGTGTTTCTAAATTTTTGCCTGTTTTATTGTTTTAGACTCTTAATAAAATGTCATTATTATAAAGTTGCGCAATGACTTAGACATAGAACAAAACATGTGTACTGCTGTTGGTGCATTTTGTGTGTCAGTCAGTTGGTCAAACGTTTGTAATTGTCAAAGTCAATTAGTCTGCGTATGTATAATATTTAGTGTGTATATGCGAGTTTGTAAACGAATAGTGAAATAGAAAATATACACAAATTAGTGTTTATGCGACACTAAGCAAGTGTCGCATATAGCGACACTTGGCTAGTGTCGCTATAGGGTTTGGACAGCCTATAAATAGGCATGTTAGGGTTCATTTGTAGCGTGATCAAAATCTAGAGACTGAGAGAGAGGCGTGGCATGAGAGAGAGATAGAGTTTGTAATCTGTAATCATTATTCTTTAAGTGTGAATATATACAAAGATTATAGATATCGTGTTTGTTTGATTCGTTAAACGTTCGATACTTGATTGTTTGGATTCCGCACTTTCAATTGTGTTGACGATCTGATTAGGTCTGTACCGGGAACCTACAACTGCTATAAAGAAATCGATTACTTATAGACAATAGTATCAAATAGTATCGCTGATCAATTATTTGCATGACAAACATGAGGAGCTATTAAACGTGAATTCCCAAGTTATGATATCAAAGCATGTCTATACTCATTAAAAATAGGATATAATTGCAAGATTCTATGAATACAAAGTTACTTTTAGAAAATAAAGGGTTTACATACTACCTTATGATAGTAATCTTTCGTAACCATCCACAAATGCCTTTCTTCGGCAGAACTTTTAATCCCTTTCAACATATCAAACGTGATCTTGTGCTCCTGTAAGAGATGTACATGTGAAGAAGTGTGAGCCTTAATAAGATTAGATCATAAAAGAAAAAAGATATCAGATACAATGTAGATTAATTAGCACCTACAATATATAGGTAGTAATACTCATGAATCTTCTTCATAACCTTTGGAAGCAATATCTTAGAAAGTCCAAAAAAGCGATGAAATGAGCATCCCGTCAATAGGCTAGCTCTAAATAACATGGGATACAAAAAAAAAGAGTAAGTAGCAACACAGTGGACAAAATTTCAACATGGAATATTGAAGAAATTGACACACCATTGAAGCCAGACACAGTTTTGAAGCTAATGACATATCCTGGCAACACGTGTGTGTACACATAGGCGCTCCATACAACGTACTTCTTAGGTGATTTCAAATTATCGACACCTATTTGAAACTCATCAGATTGTAGATAACATTGCTTTGAACCATTTTTCAATACCTTGAGTTTACCCAAAATAACGCTGCATAGCAACATATGTCTCATTCCATCATCACCAACAACTGAGGGTTTTAAGCTGGAATTTATAAAATCACATCGTTAGTATGACAACTAACTTACTAAATTAAGGAAAATTATTTAGAGTGTGTATAAGTATGCCTAATATAGAGATTATAACAAATTTAAAGGTGAAGATGTACGACGAAAGAGAAAATGTAAAAAGATTGATATGTGAAATGATAATAAGATTAGACATACTTTTAGGCACATATAGTTTAAGTTTATATATGTAATTATTAGTAATTGATTATATAAGCGCAAACTTATAATAGATCAACTGACCTTTCAACGACAAAAGCATTTGTAGAAAGATAGAGGCCATGTCATTAACCACCATTTTTCTGTATGCTTTCATGGTTGAATCCATGCAAAATGATGTGGTTGATTTGATCTTTAGATGCGACAAACCAAGCACGCGTGACGTTAGCATAGCCTCCAGTTTTGGCATCCTCAGCTCTTTTGTAAGAAAGAAAAGTTTGCAGCCTAGTTTGATAGTTTCGCTGATATGACTTCAGCTAAAAACATTCATATCTATCTGTTCTGTATGGATTTTTACTCCAAAAGCCTCACCTGCTGAAATAAGTCTATTCCCGACCTTTACATGTAATCCGTCATTCTCATTTAATCGAATCAATCGATCAACTCCAATTTCAGGTTGAATATCAATGCTATCAACATTATTCGGCTTATTTACACTAGCGGAACTCTCACAATCAGAAATCCATATATCATCATCATGATGTTTTTCTTCTTCTTGATCATGATCATCTTCATTGCAATCATCATCAGTATCATCATCTTCTTCATCTTCATCATGATCATCAATTATATGATGGTCATAGTAATTAGAGTCATCATAATAGTAATAATCCTTGCAAATACCATCATCACTCTTTTAAACATTAATGTCTAATTAATTCTTGTCAAGATTAACATCTTGTTTACCACTAAATTTTGTCAATTGATCGCCATTTTCACCTTTAAGACCTACCCTTATATGTACACCATATGGCAAGCAGCTCGTCATTGCTACAAAACCGATCGATCTAATCAACTATATGTATCTAGTGCAATAAATCGGCTTCAATTTGACTAAAATACTAGTGAACTTTGGAGAATAGAACGGCCTACTACAAACAACAATAACTAAGTCACTAATGAAAAACATGAATCAATCACACTAAAGAACTACAAATATATGTTACAAAACGTACAGTAAACGAAAACAAAACATAACAAAGTAAGCGTAATAAGAGCCGGAGTTTGTGTTGAACACAATTCCCTTAAAACGAATTCGCGTCCGTTTCCCAGGGTACGGCGGAGTTGATTCACTTGCCTGAATTGTCGGTAAGGAGTACGAGTGCGTAGGAGAGGAAGAGAAAAGAGAACGATTATTAATTTTGGTGTCTTTCAATGAACACAATAACCCCCTTTATATAGGACTTATGAGATCATTGTAATTTAGAAACCAAATGTATATCTGTAATGATCTTGTGGATCATTTCCAAAACTGAAATAGAAACGGATCATGGGTCAAACCAGTGGGTCACGGTTCAGGTCCAAAAAGAATTAGGTTGCAGCAAAAACCGGCTTGCACTAGCGCGGGTTTTTTCAAGCTGCATTCATGCGAGCGCACAATGGAGCAGGAGCCCCGACCCGTTTTGCCCAAGGATTTGCACCCCTGCGCGTAGGAGTTGGAGTGTGTAGTGGTTATAAGGTTATTGAACAAGCTTTGAACAAAACACTTATAAACACTTCAAATGTTTTTCCCATCTCCTATGTGGGATCAAACCAAAACCCATTAAATTCTTGTTTCATACACCTCACTTTAAGATTCAATATCTCATTCATCTCTCATTTATTTTGGACATGTAATACATTATTACGAAGCTCTTATCAAGAGTTATATAACAATACAAAATATTACATATAATTACTATATTTACATGTAGATAATTATGTTCAAAGTTTGAGAAAAAATTGCATATTTTAACCCAATTTTCCAACAATATATACGGATTTATCAGTTACATACGGTTTTAGGGGTAGAAAGTGGGGTTACTTTAACTCTTCTATTCACAAGCATGTATTTGTGTGAATAGGTTGTTTTTGTAATTTACTGCAAAATAGTAAAATAATGATATTCACATAATAAAAATACATAATTGTTCATTAATTACGTGTGATGCATTTTAGTAGAAAAAGAGTTATATATTGCCTTAATAAATTTCATAGTTATATCAAATCTGTGTTCCTTTTTAGTAGTTAAATAGATATCTTATTATGTTTTTTGTAATTTACTACAAAATAGTAATATATAATGATATTCACATAATAAAAATACATAATTGTTCATCAATTACGTGTGATGCATTTTAGTAGAAAAAGAGTTATATATTAATTGCCTTAATAAATTTCATAGTTATATCAAATCTGTGTTCCTTTTTAGTAGTTAAATAGATATCTTATTATGGTTTTCATTGAGTGTAGAGAGAATTCTAATAAATATTTGATGTTGTTGGTGAATATTGAATTAACTACATTCTCTTTGAGTTAATTGCTTCTAACATTTATTAAAAAATAAACAAAACATTATTGAATTGTTTTATTTGCATTTTTAGAAATTAATGAATTAAACAAGTAACGTAAAAGGCAATACCAAAACTGAAATCAGACATGTTCAAATATCCAACTCCAGCCAATGGTTTTGGCATGTTAACTTGTTAAGTATTAAGTTTATTTACTAACTATGATAAAATCGGATATTTGAAATAGAAATTAAATGTCTATTTTTAAAAACACAAGTAGTAAAATCATATGCCATTCAAATTATATTATTTATCAATCAATGATACTAATATTTTATTATGTAACTAGTTTTGAATGTGTATACACTTACAAATTTTGAATCAAACTATTTTTTTTATTTGGATGTTAAACCGGTGTATACACAGATCGTATAAAATAAAATTTAGTTATGTGTATTATCAATTAGATAACTGACTATTGTCGTAAGTTTAAGCCCAATGAATTTTATACCATTTTAATTTTGTATGCATTTAAGTTCAAAATCTATTATTTTATGTATTTAATTTAAAAATTAACCATTTGTCTTCCGTTTAGAAGCCTGTAAATATACGGAAGGTATAATACAAAATTGCATGTTTCAATTTAATTATGGTGTATCATCAATCAAATAATTGAGTATCGTTTAATGGAATGAAATAATAAAAGTTTTCATTTGTCTCAAAATTCTTACCAAAAAAAAAAAGGTACACATATTCTACAAGCAGCCCAAAACTCCAAAAGGCAAGTCAAAAGAGGATCCAACAAGGCATCTCTATCCAACATAACCCAGCCCAGATTTTATTGTCATAATCCCCTAAAGAACATCCATATCATAAAACTCATTAGGTCTATCATGTCAAGACTTCTAACTAATTAAAATTAGTCCCAAAGTCTTTTTAAAACAATAAAACATATGGGTATGTTTAGCAAAATTAGATGTAGGCTGTGAGTTGTAGCTATAAGTTGTGGCTTTTATTTTTATAAATGTGTTTGGAAAAGTATTTGTAGTTGTACCTAAATATTGTAAAATTACATAAATGGACATAAATATATGATATATTATACATTACTGAAAATTAATAAAACTTGATCAGATATAAGTCTTATAAATAAGAAATTTCTTTGCATATGATACTACGTAAAAATATATACATAGTAATATGCAAGTTACATATGATATAATAATCAAAACTGACAAACCTTTTTAAAATTATAAATATAAATACATTTTAAAACTACAAAAGAAGGAAAGAAAAAAAAAACATCTCGATTTCTTATTAATTTTGAAGCTAATACTAATAGGCCCATAGATCTGAACTATGGAGTGATATAGCCTTACGTGTAATTAAGAATTGCATGCAAAGCAGCATATATGAGTCTAACGGTATGCAAATGTGATAGAATATAGTTTTAAATTAAAAGATATAAAAAACTTCGAGTATTTCAGTCATTTGGCATACTAAAAGCTTTGGGAATTTTGAAACGCTACATTCTCTAGCGTTGAGAATAGGAGTTTTTTATTTACTATAAAAGGTTAAAGCTTCTATTTCCAGACAAAGCTTCTATTTTAGTGGAAGTTTTTTGTTTAAGATTAAAAGCTTTAAATTTCTAAAAACTTCGAAAACTCTCTGCCAAACAGACTCATAAGCTTATTGGGTCAAGAGAGTTGAGAACCGTATGTGATGTATTTTTTATTTTTAAAGTAATGTGTGAAGATGTCCAAAATCATTTTTATCACATTTCACATACTAAACTTCTTTAAGACTTATTAAAAGCTCTTAGAATATATGTTAATAACAAGAATGCCCCGAGTACAGAATGCGCTTATTATTTCATTATGTAATAAACTTTACACTTTATACTATTATATGAGTCAAATTTTGAAAACTTCTATTATATGTAGTGAACTTGTAAATATGGTATATTGTATGTATTATTTCTTTTTTAGGCAAGGCTCAGATAGGAAAGTTTCATTATTTAGCCTTACTCAATAAGGAAATAATACAAACAATAGACCATATTTACAAGCTCACTACATACAATTGAACAAATGAAAACATATCATACAGAATATATAATAAAATGTGTAAAGTTTTAATACATAATGAAACAATAAACCCAATAGCATAATACCACACCACGAGTTGTTTTTGGAACTTAATAGATCTACTTTCACCTCATTTTGTTCATTATTATTATTATTATTATTATTATTATTATTATTATTTCATACAATTTAAGATATCAAAAGATGAATAAGAATAAATATTTTTTACATTAGTATAATTTGTCAAAGGCTAATGATATATCCACCATTAGAATTGATAGATTCATCAAATATATGCATTAACAAGTTATACTGTATAGCCTGTTAATGCATATGTTTGATGAATCTATCAATTTTAATGTTGGATTTATCACCACCATTTGTCAAAGTAGTATTCAGTAAGTTGTAACTTGTAAGGGTGGTTGGCCGACATATATAATTACACAAAGACACGTATTCATAGTTGATTTACATATTGCTCTTAATTATTTTTTCTAAGAGCATCTCCAATGTGTATACTATATGTACCTTTTACACTATCTTAGTGCAAAAAAGACATACAAAGCTCTCCAATGTTAGCACTAGACCACTATACAATTTTAATGCAACACTAAATCCATGTTAAATTACACCAAATTTGGTGTTTCACTAAGCCTTACACTAAACACTATTCATTATTCATTATATAATAATAATAAAAACCAATACAAATGCATTTTTATACTACGACTTTGTCAACACTATCTTTGTGTGATGTACTTTATATTATTTAAAAAGTTTTAGTGTAAATATTTAGTGCACTAATTGGAGTGAAAAAAAATTAGTGTAAAATATACTAAAATATTCTTGTTTTGCACCATCTTAACGTAAAGTTTTGGGCATGCTTGGTTGGAGGGTTTAGAGGATAAGGAATGGAAAAGGGAATGATACAAATTGTTGGTTTAATATAATAATGCAATCAATGATTATCTAGTAGTGTGTAGGGCTGTGCATGGTCCAGAACCGGACCGAATCGGCTGATTCCCGAACCGAACCGAATCCCGAATTGAAGCTGAAAGTCAGACCGAGGACCGTACCATGAATCATGGGTCTGGTCCGGTTCGGTCCGGTCTAGTTTTGCTCGGTTTGGTCCAAATTCCCGGACCGTTTGAAGCTTTAGTGTCTTGCGTGTAGCCAGTGTTTAAAAGCATATTTCAATGATAAAGTTGATAACATTTCATTGAGTATGTCAGTGCTCCAACTTGACCTGATATTTAGACTTGTTTACAACTCATTCCAATAATGGAGAGCCGTCTATTAGTAACAAACGTTTTATTTGATAGTTTTATAATGAAAAAAAATTCGATGTAAAAATAGTTTTATTTGATATAATATATAAACAACCAACATCAATGATAATGGATAATTATTTCATTCCCTTAGTATTCTTTTACCCTTTCTCATTCCTATTCCTTTATTTGAACCAAACGCCCGTGTAATGTATCCATTAGAGATATTTTAAGATTAGAATTGAGATTTTGAGTACATATACTGCAGATGGGACAAGCAGAGGAATTAAGTCGGACCCAACGGTCGTAAATAATCCAAAAAACGCACACCCGACCCGATTAATCTATCACACACAAACATTGAAAAACCATGGAGATTTGATTGGGTGCACGTATATATAATATAGATCCTGTCCACCGACCCTTCCTAAATTGTCCTGTATAAATCCTTGACCTTTTTCTAATCTACGACTACCATTAATTCCACACCAACAAATCCGAAATTAGAAAAAGTAATCTTAAACATACGTAAAAATATAAATGTAAGTTGTGTTTAAATAAATTTTACTACACGTAGTCCGATTTATTCTTTCTTCTCAATTCCTTTAGTTCTTCTTAAACGGCATTTTACATTAAAAATGCCCACTAGCTAGCAAGGACTAGAGACTCGATAGAACATAGATACAAGGAGATCGATTAATCTTTAGTTGTAGCCATTTTCAATAAAATACAATATTTTATAATTCGAAAAATCACGTGTGTCAAAGCAAGCATGGGGTAAGTATCACATGCATCGTTCAACTATGACAGATCGTAAGCTAGCTTCAGGAATTTTTACCTCTAATGGTCATGCACTGACTAGATCTATTTTTGATGTATGAATGTAAGATTCGATTGAATAATATTTTTTTCCCTATTTTGTACTATTAATATAAAGTTTGCCCAATGTGGTTTTGAATGTCAAATAATTAACAATAATTGATATTTTGTTAATGACACGATGTACGTGTTTATTTGGCCTAATTAAATGTGTAACTTTAGCCCGCATCCTAGCTAATTGATCACTTAATCATTTATCATTGATAAGATAAGATATATATCAAACGTTTGTTACCTAACAATTACATATAATTTAAATTAATGAAGAAATAGTTAGTAAACAACCTAGCTATCGTAGATCAATATAATGTATAAAAGCAAAAGACACTAAAACGGCAAGTTTAATTAACAAATGATATAAAGGCAACGTTCATAATGTAGTCTTATATATAATTATTGTCTAGGCTATGTCATGAACACACAGGCAATACATGATATATCCTTACAAAATCACAGCTAAAGTCAATTTAAATTTTATGTAAGTAGCAAGCTAGGCTTAAGGTGGTAATTTATTATATTTAGAATGTTGATGTCGTATGATTGGCGTGAATGAAGATTACCATGTGAATGCATCATGTGGACCCATATGTGTCGTAGTAGTAGTAGAATCAGTTTGACTGCACGATGAACGATGTGTTGACCATATGCATCATCATCATCATCATCATCATCAGGGTTGATGAGGTGGACCACCATGGACCCCACCGTATCCTTCCGGTCCTTCTGGTCTCCCGGTTTAATCGCTTACTAAATCCACTTTCCCCGGCAACAATTCTTTCTTATACAAAAGCAACGTCCCCAAAATCTCATAATGTAATTAATCATCTTTTTCTTTATTGGGAGTTATTAATTACGAAATTTAAACAAACTGATATGATAGCGTACACTAATTTCAGATTAATTATTTCAAATCAAGTTCTCTTTGTTCTAATCCCTTACTAGCTAACACGTACATGGTCATTACAAATTAATGAACGTTTTGGCAATTTATTTATATACACTACACGCCTACACATATATACATGCATATGCGTACATATTGGAAAACACCCCATCCAACGTATGAGGAAACTAGGTAGCAATGGATGTTGAAAGTTTTATTACGTAGATCCGTCGATGTTGAAGTCTAACTATTTGTGGAAACTGAAAAAAATTATGAAAATTTATCACTCGAGAACTCGATCATACGTGAAAAAATACGTATGTACGTAAAGCAGGTATTCATCATTCAAGATAAAAGCATTAGCATATCCATATCCATACAACATTATATGCATCTTAAATAATCAAAAGTATATATATAACATATGCTAGAAATTAAATATTAGGAAGCAAACAATATATGTACACATATACTCGATCCGTATTAGGAAATAGAAAAATGTATTCTCTTAATATTAATTAATTAGTATAATGGTCCTTACCAATTACCATCATTTCAATTGCTGGCCCACTTCTTTTGTCTATATTATACATTATTTGTTATATTCGAACTTAAAAGCTCGAGTTATCTTGAAAGAAGAAGGGGAAAAAAGAGAGAGAAGAAGAATAACATTTATGAACGATCATTTTCAAAGTAAATTTTAGTGTTTTTAGATCTAAATGATAAACTTTTGGAGGGGTTTTGCATTTGATTTTGAACCATAAAAAGCACAAGGAAACAAACTTGTAGATCAAGATTCTTTAACCTCTATAAGGGTTTTGTTTCTTTTGGTAAAAAGAAGAAAGAATATATATATATATATATATATATATATATATATATATATATATTATAGGTTAAATTAGTTAAAAAATTATAACAGATTTTTATATGTCAAACCTTAATGCATAAAGAAGATTGATATCATATCCTGGCTTTTACAGGATATTAAAAATACATATATAGTGATACTGTATCATGCATGTTACTGTGTCATGAAAGCATAGATCTACTGTAAAAGTAACTTAATTCTAGCTCTGAATTGAATCTTTGTTTCTAATGCTTAAAATCTATGGATTTCATAAAACAGATGTGAGGCCATCTTTGTTGTTTCCTTTACTAGTACAGGCACACCTTCCAAATTTGGAGTTCCTGAGAACAAATTTGAAGATATACAATTGCGAATTTAAGCCATCGTTTCTTCGAATGAGGAGAAACACTACTCGATCATCTTTCCCATATATATTTGCTTCCTTCTGTATCAATTCAATCAGTTAATTAGTATATCAAGTATTATCGGTAGAAAGAAAAGTAAAATTAGTGCAAAAAGTTACGAAAGTAAAGATTTTTGAAGCTAAGGGTGTGTTTGGTAACAACGGGCTGGAGCTTGTGGCTGGAGCTGGGGTTGAAGCTGGAGCTTGGGGCTGGAGCTGGGGCTTGAGCTTCTATTCAGAAGTCACTTCAAAAAGCTTCTTGTTTAGGGGCTTCTGAGAGCTTATTTTTTCAAGAAACCTCATTTTTTTATGTTGCCAAACATAGCTTATAGCCAGGGCTTATAAAAAATAGAAGCTCAAGCACCAAAAGCCCCTAGAAGCCTCTCATCCAAACATACCCTAAGTTGATATTCGGATATGAAAATACAGACATTATATTATATTTATATTATTGATTAAAGAAATAAAGATTATGAATATGAATATAATTTAAAATCTTTGCCAGTAAGCTGATTTGTATAATTGTATGGAGGTTGTAACGTTGAAATTATCTGTTTGTTCCAGATTATTAATCATTTATACAAACGAAACATTTAATAATGATTTTGCACAAACGTACGCGCGTATTGAATTCATGATGCATTCTCTTTCTAGTTACGATTCAAATTATGGCCTACACAATTTCTTATAATTATTGTTGAGTTGTCTTTTAATGATGAAAAAACCCAAGTGTAAAGAAAGAATAAAGTATCAATTTTTAGACATAGAATATAATCATCACGAAAACCCATATATATAGATCCTTTTAATGTTCCAAATTTCTAATAAAATGATAATCAACTAGTCGATCAATAAATTACTAAAAAATCGAATTATTTGCAAATTAAATTGACTTAACAATACGCTAATAACATGTGTTCAATACAAGTTATAGGGTTAGGCATGTGAGAAACTGTTTATTTGAATAAAAAATAAGTGAAACAAGTTTATGAAGTTGAGTAACATTTGAACAGTTTTGATTACAAAAATGCCCAAATTACCTCATTATTATCTCATAATTAGATAAACATTTAGGTTGATATTGAAACCTGTGTTTGTTATTTTCGAGGAGGTTCAGAAGCTACTACTCTGGCAAATGAGCATTACCATACAGACAGACGTACAGTAACTTCACCAACACATTTTCCACGTGGATGCCATACACACCTCCACGTCATCAGAAAAGGAATTTATCCCTTGCTTGTAACAAGCGACCTAGTGGGACCCAATCCAAGACCCCATACACCAGAGATCATCTTTCGGTTTTTGCTGTAATCGAAAAACTCAAACATCACACTGTCACAATCACTCAGATGTCCCACTCATCCAACGGCTACGATCACGTAACACATAAAGATATCATAAGATCATAACCGTCAAAAGTCGATGCATGGCCCACCATCGAGAATGTGTGACCGACGGCAACATATGCAGCAGGCTGATCCCACCACTTGATCACTTTTTCTTCCTTCTTATTTACATCCAGTTTCAGCAAACTCCTCATTGCATACTTCACATTTACTCTCCTCTTGATATCACTTCTTCATCTTCATCTTAAACACACACACACTCACACACACTTACTGTGTGTTGAGTTTTCTAGCTTTATTGTATTGGTTTTTATTAGGTTTTTGATTCGGATATCGAATGGGTTTAACTTCGCTTCAAGTTTGCATGGACTCATCTGACTGGTTTCAGGTACTGATTTCTTGCATCATTATTAGTTTGAAGTTACACAGATCGAAGTATATTTGTATAAGCAAATTACATTATGTATATATGTTTTTCCTAAGTATTAATATGCTCTAAACAGTAAACACCTTTTACAAAGAAGTTCAGAGGTAGACCTATATTACCATGCAAGACAAATGTACAAACTGGTTATAGCTTTTTCTTTTAAGACTTGGGTTTTATTTATTAATTTATGCGTGCAGTTAATAACACTAAAATATGAGTTACAGTTTACAAAGAATCATATCATAGATAACTAGCTAGCTAGTATCATCTTCATCAGTTGAAGACTGATTTAATAGGCTAAATCAAATTAAACATCCAATTAGCTAGTAATGTCTTGTATGAAATTAAGTTTCAAAATCCTGGATAATTTTGAATTATCTGGACTATATAATTATGAGACATATTAATTAAGTACCATGGTTCATTTATTAGCACTTTTACAGTATGGAAACAAAGTATCATTTTCAAAACTTATATGATACAGCAGAAAACAAGAAATGTTAAAAACGATAATGATTTAGTAGTATAAACCAAAAAGTGAAGCAAGAATGTCTTTTTTTCCCCTTACGATGTACCTTCTGAAATTAATACTGAAAGTACAATTCCTGACACAAATTCTGATCAATTATTCTTTATCAAACTTATTTTATATTAGGGTACAATTCAAGATCAAGAAACAGGAATGGATTCATCATCACCTTCAGGAATCACTGATCCATTGCTTGCATGTTCCCGACCACTAATGGAACGAAGACTCCGGCCACAACACGACCAAGCTCTCAAATGTCCTCGTTGTGATTCCGCACACACCAAATTCTGTTACTACAACAACTACTCGCTAACTCAACCTCGTTACTTCTGCAAAACGTGCCGCCGTTATTGGACTAAAGGCGGCACGCTACGAAACATCCCAGTGGGTGGCGGTTGCAGAAAAAACAAGAAAGTCTCCTCATCTTCCAAGAAACCTACATCCGCCACCCTAAATAGTAACAACAACAATAATAATAACGATACAAATAACAATATCCACCACCATCATCAAAACCTACATTTGATCAACCCTAATCATAATCCTAACCATAACCATAACCATAACCATAACCATAACCACCAAATGATTATGAACTCTACTGATCTACAGTTGTCCTACCCCGAACCAACCATGCAATTTTCCGGGTCAAATATGTTTGGGATTGGGAATTCAAGTAATATTAATATTCCTAGTTTTATGTTTGAAAATCTGAATAGTAATGCCACTAGGGCTATTGATTTTATGGAGAATGGTGGTGATAACGGTGGGAATCAATTTATGGGAATTATGGGAAACGGTGGTTACGCTTCGGAGATAGGTGGTGTAAATCTAAATGTGATGGGACAAAACTATCATGGTGGGAATCTTTGTTCACCTTTTGGAGGAATGACACTTGATTCGATTAATAATCCTTTTATGGAGAGAGGACTAATCGCGTATAATCACGAAGCAAATGATCAAGTGAATGATGATCATGCGATTAATTCGATTGATGTAAAGCCAAAGCTTTTGGCTTTAGAATGGCAAGATCAAAGTGGTGCGAGTTCTGGTGGTGGTGGTGGTGGTAGCGGTGGCTTTATGACGGGTCTCGGGTCAACATGGGGTGGAATAATGAACGGGTACGGACCATCGGCTACAAACTCATTGGTGTAGTGGTCCGGACCATGGGTTCGTTAAGTTGCATGACTTGTAGGGTACGTACGTTAAGTTGGGATTAACTTATGAGTGTGAATGGGAGGTTAAAGATGACTGCTTTGGTGGAATATTATGGATCTTGGTTTTTAATATTATATATTTTAGTGGTGATGTGGGTGAATGTTATTTTAATTGACATTCAAAGGTTGTAGGATTTTGTGACATATCGAGAAAGATAATTAGTGTGTTTCTATAATGTTTTTTCTTTTTTAAACTAATATATCTAAGTAATATATATATATGATCTTCCAAGATCCTGTTAAGGAATGTTTTCTTAGTTGTGATTTTTCTTTGACGACGGCTTGTCTGAATGTCTATGACGTATTTTGTCAACTTATGTTTACAGCCACGATTTAGTACAAAGTTTTCACATTCAAGTTTGAATATTCTAAGAATGTGTTATTATCATTATATGGTATTATATAAAAATAATAGTAATTCTTATTATCAATTTATTATACATATACGTATATAATATATAGTAGATAGATCGAAATGTCGGATAGTATATCAAACTTTCTTTAATTTACGTATGAGTTTTTCGTAAAAATAACAACAAAGAGTGATTTTATGAAAAATTGTTACGAACTTACGATGGTGGATTTAGGAGATTTAAATTTTGATTTGGGAAAGGGCTGATAAAAGTAAAAGTGGAAGAAGATGCTAAAAATTTCTTGAAATGTGCGTTATCATTTGCATGTGACTCCTATGTGTCTTGACGGCTCTCGGAATTCCATAAATAGTTAAGGTGTTTCTTTAACTTTCTAATAATCACTGATCATGAACTAAAGACATGATATATTAGTATCATATTATACTCCTATAATAGATTTCTAGCAATTTTTAAAATAAAATGTGTTACTTATGGTTATGTTCACAATTTATCGTATCGAATTGAACTGTTAAACTCTGAAAATTTAGTAAAATATAAGGAGGTTGATGGGTTATTAATTTTAAAAAGTCAATCTTATGACTAATCTACCCAATGTTCTAAGTCGGTTAGACCGGTTAGACCGGTTGATTTTAGAGTTTTCCGGCTGGTTGAAAATCGGTTTTGGACTAAGTTTGACTAGTCAATAAACCTACTGTTTTTGCCGGTTGGACTGGGAACCGGACCGGTTTTGACGGCTTTTTGAATTTTTTTTATTAAAAAAATCATGTTTTGACCGAATCTGGGTCAGCAGTCCGATCTGTTGAACCAATTTGAACCGCTCATCGGTCCGATTCAAAAAAAGGTTTTCAAAACATTGAATCTACCCACATAAGATATGTATATTACGCATGTCTTTCATGATGCTTTATCTCACAACCTATTGGTTGATGAGCTCCGCACATACCATTGAATTTTTGGTGTGTTTTCAATCTATTATCGTATCCGAAAAATTAAATTTACCTACTAATCCATTTTTATTTTTGTTATACTCAACCACAGAGATCTGTCTCTTTCTTTGGGAAAAAAAAGAAAAAGAACTATGTTTCTAATTACCCAATCTTTTAACTATGTTTAATTTGTATCTATATATTAATATAACATAGAGCATTGTAATCTTTTATGTTTAGAACTCAATACCGCCCTATATAACTCATGTAGTTCTCCTTTTGTTACTTCTTATAATTTTATTATTTGTATATTCTAATTTTTTACATTTTACTATTGTATCCTGATTTTTAAACTCTATATACGATAAAGTTACCGTTATATTAAATAATAGTCATTTATAATTCATCAGTGAAAGACAAACATAACATTCGCCGATCATTATTTTTAAAATACTTTAAATTCCGCTGTATAATATGATTATTACGCTAATACTACTAAATTCTGTTAAACCCTTGAAAAGTCAAATATCTTGAATTTTAAAACTTACAATAAAATCACATATTCACATCTAAATAAGTTGGTCATTTTGTTATAAAAAAAACACGGTCATCATAATTCATACAGACCAAGTTTGATAAAGTTGTAGCCCAAGTTATTCCGAGATAGCCCGTATCGTTATTGGGCTTAACAACATCAAATCTAATTTACTAACTTTCTTCCTACTTCTTTCTCTCTTAGAAACATGAAGGTACTAAAGTGTCATTAAGTAAAACTATAAGGGTCAAACCTTCACTCACGAACTATTAATTACATCAAATTTTCAAGAAGATCGATCACCCATTTCAGATTCATCGGCGGCGATTATTTCCAGCTTCAAATCGCTCGTTGTTTTGTAAGTGTATCTATCGGTGTCAGTATAAATCTTGAATAATTGTTTGTTTGAATGAGCAAATTATTATTTTATTTATCGTTCAAACTTTGTTTCTCTGTTTTTTATTCGTTTTCACGACCTCTTATGAAACTAGTTGGTACTTCTGATACTGTGTCAAGTTTGTAGCTTTCAATATCTTTATGTTTCTATGTACGTATATCTGCAGGTTTAAGTTCAAGTGTTGTAATATGGACATGGTCGACTGTGATTTTTGGTAGTATTTGATATGCACGCCAGGTGTTCGATAAAATGTCTGTACATAATTTTAGTGTTATTTGGGCTAGTTTACTGATCATAGTATAGGAAGTAAGTTAGTACCAGTGTCAAACAGATTAAACGATGGTTGTGTGTGCTATTATGAAATTAAAATACTTGTACATTTATTAGGTAAATATGATAATATGGAGGTGATTCTTTGTGGTACCACTGGACATACTTACTAGGGACAGAGTAGATTAATAAATGTTTATGGATGCTATATGTGAGAGTTTGGACATGTACAGAAAATTGTCTTAAGATTGAACGTACTAGTACTACATATGTATTATATATACTAAAGATGTTCATTTTTAGCAATTTGTTCTTAAATTTGGATTTGAATAGTATTAGGTTGAGTCTTGTTGTGAAGATGTGATTTTAGCCTGAACCTAGAGATGCAAAACATACTGTTATCTTAGTGTGTAAACCATGCCCTCAGAAGATGATGTAGCATACTGCGTTAGTGAATTGTGCACCTTTTATGATATATCTTTGAAGTCATTTCATGACATATATGATTATCTTTTGGTTATCAGGACGTCATTATTTATATGTTCATTATAGCTGAAGCCTGTCCGTCAATTTCAGGTGTATGAAGGTTGAGACCAGTGTTATACGGTTAAAATTCATTCTATAATTGGAGACGACTTCTGTTGGATTTGTTGCTTAAATATCTTTTACAATCTGTTTACATAAACATTCTGTATCCGAAGCACATCATTGCATGAATCTTCTTTCATAGACGGGCCAAACCATGAAATCCTTTGCACTTCTTCGATCCATTCGCTTGCGTGCCACTCACCGTGAAAGAACTGGGCCACTTCAGTCTCGCTTTTTTCAACCCGATTTTGTTCCCGCAGATCCTACCGCCAAGCCTAAAAAATACAAATTACCCGCATTCTATGATCCATATGGCCCAAGACCTCCACCTTCTGAGAAAATCATTCAACTTGCTGATAAGATTGCATCCTTACCCCCTGAAGAGCGTATGCAAATAGGTCCCACTTTAAGAGAGAGATTAAGGCATCCTAAGATGCAGTCAATTTCAGTTGAAGGGGTGGACTTGGGTACCCAAGGTGGGTCAGGAGCAGGGTCAGCTAAGACTGAAGAAAAGGTTGAGAAAACAGCATTTGATATCAAATTGGAGAAATTTGATGCAGCTGCTAAAATCAAGGTAATCAAAGAGGTCCGTGCTTTTACAAATCTTGGATTGAAGGAAGCTAAAGATATGGTGGAAAAAGTTCCTGTGGTAATCAAACAAGGGGTCACTAAAGAAGATGCGAATGCGATTATAGAGAAAATTAAAACTGCTGGAGGTGTTGCCGTGATGGAGTGATGATCGAGTCTTCTTCATTGCTTTCGTTTAAATTTTTTTATATTTATAGTAGGAAGATTTTGAGTGAAAAAGTAGTTGGGTCAAAATGTTGTTTGGTAGATCCAACATAAAACTTTGAGGTAGCATTATCATTAACAAGTATGTTTTTAATAATATTTGTAACTTTTCCACCATCAAATCTTTTGGATTATCCGGCATGGTATGTGTACAACCTTCTTGAGTGGCTGGTTAATTTTTCTTAATTAGCACTTGATCACCGCTGCAATTGGTTGGAGTGTAATGATAAAAAACAGGTAATGGAACGTTTAAGAATGAAATTCTTCATTAACAAGTATGTTTGGTTGACATGTAACAACGAAAGAATATAGTTACTAGATAGAATAGAATATGCAGTTATGTATATATTTACATCTCCCATGTCAATCAGGCTCTTATCGCTCTATAAGTTCAAACCAAATCACATTAGGACTGTTATTTTTTATAACTTTAAGACTTCTGGCATAAGATTTAATTTTGGGCTGCTAAAAATACTCCATAGTGTGTCTATTTTTATAACTTTAAGAGACCATATGAACTTTCTGTCACATGTTCGTGTTAGATATTACAGAAGTCACAAAGTTGAAAAATACATAGTTATTTTAAATACAGTAGAATCAAAATTAAACATCTAACTCGGCATCTTTGTTTATTTACTTTAGTCATTGACAACTTGATCTATGGGAGTAGATAGAGATAACTCATCAAACCAATAGAATTCTTTTTTACTCAAAGTTGTTGAAATATTAATTACTCAATTGTCTTTTCATATAACGTATATGAAGTTAAAATGGACGAACATATTTCTGTAAGCCTGAAATACCAGTACCAATTAATTAATAGAGCACTAAATGTATGATGGATGAACCATGTCACCCAAAAGTCTCACAAAAATAGAGATTAATGAGGGCTTTTAAGCATTTTTCAAGTTTTTGATAAAATTTAATATCATTTATATATGAAAGAATGTAATATTTAGATTGTTTGCTCATTTTACGAAACTTTAAACGTAGAAAAGTTTATTTTTCAGGCACTGTAATAGGGAATATTCAGTCAAGGACATTTTGACTTTCTCAAGTCGATTGAATTGGACCCTACTCTTTGTTAAAGATCATTACCCAATTAGATGGCCAATTGATGTATATGTCATACTTTAAAACGATTTTTTCAAATTTGATATGAAACCAAATTCGATATAAAACCAAGTTTAACTGATTAAGTTGATTTAAAAAACTTGAAACGGAAAACAAACAACATGTTGAAATTATAAAACTTTAACAACTAATTTTAATATATTAATAATAAGAACTCTTTATTATGATTCAACAAACTTAAAATTTCGTGCGTTGAGTTATTTTAAAATACCTTATAACCACAAATTTTTATGAGTTAAAATAATAAACCGTTGCATCTAACGTTTATGTTTTTATCTTCATGGTCACGGGTTCAATCCCAGGGGACATTAGAGGATTTATTAAAAATTTCAGGGAGTTTTCCACTAGTGTGGTTTCTTCCTGGAGGTGATGAGTTCGAATCTCGCCTAAGGCATTTCACATGGGGAAGGGGGGGACTCCGCGACGCGATACTCATCTAAGACGTGGGAGAACAACCCCCTTAGAGTGTCGTCGAGATTACGAACTATGGAGCGGTTCTCATATTGGGGAGTAATGACTTGTGAAAGATGAACGAGTGGATCAAAGGTCCGTCAGTGATTCCACATCTGTCTTTAAAAAAAAATCAACTCAAGAAGTATGTAATTAACTGAAGATTCAACAACAACTTCTAATCTAACCTAATAATAAATATATTAGAATTATCTCTCCACTCAATGAACATAATAATATAATAACTACATAAGATATCAAATTAATCCATTGGAATATATACGATTGTTCCATCTACATTACTTTCATTTAAGTGTTTCTAGTTTTTGAATATCATTACCATAAAAAAGAAATGGCTCACACAATACATGCTTGTGAATAAAGTCAAATTGACCCCACTTTACATCCCTAAAACCTGTTTGTAACTGATGAATCCACATATATGTAGTTGCTTGAGTGTGTTTGATCATGTTGTTTTATTACTGGGTTTGTTGCTGTTGTTTGTAGATGGCCTTTGTATTCTCCTTAGTTCATTTGTAGTTTGTTCGAAGTTGATTTATAGCACTAGATTAGTTAATTAGATCGGTTTTGTGGCAATGTTGAGATTTTTGCCATACAATGCAAATGAAAATGAAGGTATTAAAGGTGAAAATGGCGTTGAATCGACAAATTTTGGTGGTAAACTTGATGTTAATCTTTACAATAATGAAGACATCAATGCTAAAGAGAGTGATGATGGGATTTACAAGGAGTATTACTATTATGATGTTTCTCATGACTATGATGATGATCATGATGATGAAGAAGAAGAAGATGATAGTGATGATGATGATGATGAAGATGATCGCTATGATGATGACAAGGATGATGATCATGACCATGATCATGATGAAGAAGATGTTGAAGAAGATGATGAAGAAGATGATGCTCATGCTCATGACCAGGATGATATACGGATTTCTGATTGTGAGAGTTCCGCTAGTGTGAATAAGCTGAAGAATATTGTTGATAGCATTGATATTCAGCCTGAAATTAGAGTTGATCGATTAATTCGATTAAATGAGAACGATAGATCACATAAAGACATTAAGACTAAGTTTATCTCGGCAATGGAGGCTTTTGGAGTAAAAATTCAATT
Source organism: Pseudognaphalium luteoalbum (assembly GCA_963422505.1). Classification (NCBI taxonomy): domain Eukaryota; kingdom Viridiplantae; phylum Streptophyta; class Magnoliopsida; order Asterales; family Asteraceae; genus Pseudognaphalium; species Pseudognaphalium luteoalbum. The sequence goes on along the minus strand of OY730193.1, from coordinate 6,835,460 downwards.
AGAACATATAGATATGAATGTTTTTGAAGGAAGTCCTATCAGTGAAACTAGGATGCAAACTTTTCTTTCTTACAAAAGAGCCGTAAACGACAAAACTGGAGGTCATGCTAACGTCACGCGTGCTTGGTTTGTTGCCTCTAAAGATCAAATAAACCACATCATTCTGCATGGATTCAGCTATGAAAGCATACAGAAAAATGGTAGTTATGGGTGTGGTCTCTATTTGTCTACAGATGCTTCTGTCGTTGAAAGGTCGGTTGATTATAACGTTGGGCTTAATTAATCAATGAGTAATACTACGTACACATCATCATGTGCCTAAAAATTGTATCTAATATATTATCATTCCACATCTTTGACATTTCCTCTTTCATCGTCTTCACCTTTAAATTTGTCATTTGTCACAATCCCTTTATTAGGTGTATTTGTACGCACAGTCAATAATTTTTCTTAATTAACTATTGATTTGATGTTGAAATTACAGCTTAAAATCCTACTCAGTTGCTGGTGATGACGAAGTGAGACATATTTTGCTATGTAGCGTTATATTGGGTAAACTTGAGGTAGTGAAGCATGGTTCAAAGCAATGCTATCCACAATCTAATGAGTTTCAAACAGGTGTTGATAATTTGCAGTCACCTAAGAAGTACGTTGTATGGAGTGCCTATGTAAACACACATGTGTTGCCGGAATATGTTGTTAGCTTCAAAACCGTGTCTGGCTTCAATGGTGTGTTCTTTACTTGAATTTTTTTGGTTGAAATTTTGTCTACTGTTTTGGTACTTATTCTCTTTTGTATCCCATGGTATTTAGAGCCTATTGTTGGGTCGGTTTCAAATGGGGTGCCAATTTCAGAGCTCGTTTCTGGACTTTCTAAGATAGTGCTTCCAGCCAACATGAAGAAGATTCTTGAGTATTACCACCAATATATCGTCTGTGTTTATTAAGTTACATTGTATCTTATATCTTTTTTTCTTTTATAATCTAATCTTGTTATTGAGGCTCACATTTTTTCGCAGGAGCACAAGATCTCACGTCGTGATATGTTGGATGGGTTTAAAGATTCAGCTGGAGAAAGGTTATTGTGGATGGCTATGAAAATTTACCATGAGCAGGTAAAGTGTAAACCTTTATTACCTGCTAAAAGTAACTTTCCATTTATAGAATTGTTTAGTTATGTCCGATTTAATGAGTTCAGACTTCAAACATGTTAGATATCAATATTTGTTTGTCATGCAAATAATTGATCAAGGATATGATCGATACTACTTGCTACTGTCTATAAGTATCCAATTATTGTGTAGTAGCACACATGGTCTGTTCTGTGCCCAAGTCGCGCCTTTTTATTATTCACATCTTAGAGTCTGAAACAATTATAAAAAAAATGAAGAAATTTAGAATCACGTATTTGAAGTGTTTTTTTATATATATATTCTGTTATATGTCTTATGAATAGTCGATAGTATGCTTTAAATTTTGTAAACTTTAGGCAGGTTAAGATATACTGATATACGTTAAATGCTATCATTATATTGCTCATACTTCATGACCATGCATGTTATATTGATGATCATTATATCATTCATGTCTGGGAAATGAATAAGAGGAATAAAAAGTAATGAACGATATAGAAGGAGAATTTTTTGTTGAAACTTCTTGTCAGAATCCTTAGGATTATGTATGTGATTAAACTAACAGCTAATATTAATTGTATGTAACGACATTGATAAAGATTACTGTTTCTTTATGTGTGATTATGCAGAAGCAAGTCAAGGAAAAGGTTGATTCAAGTCCTATCATCAAGTAAACACTACGAGTTAAATGACTGCGCATGTTAAAGAAGATAGTGGTTGTAGTTGGAGGCAATCCAATAATGTAGGAAACAGTAATTCAGAATCAAAGTAAAATCCAATTTGAGGTAGCATTATCATTAACAAGTATGTTTGGTCGACATGTAAGAATGAAGAATATAGTTACTATAATAGAATGTGCAGTTATGTATATATTTATATCTCCCATTTCAATCACGCTCTTATCACTCTATAAGTTCAAACCAAATCACATAAGGACTGATGTATATTTGACTTAAAAAAAAGAGGCCTTATGGTTATTTGGATGTAAATTAGGCCTAAGGTATGTATAAAGTCAATACTCAGATATCACATTTATTTTTGACAAACATTATCGATTTAGGATCAAAATAATCAGATTAAGACAACAGATATAAGTCACACAGCTAGGCAAAAATCAAATTCGGATTCTTTATATTGCAGTAGTTGCAGCATCTGATTCATCGTAAACTCCCAGAAACAAAAATGCCAGTAACACCAAGTTCAGATTCATAAAAAACAGCTATATGAATTCATGTCTCTCAATGCAATACAAAAGAAAGGCTCTTGGTTAAACTTAAACCATGAACAACAATCACAAAGAGAGATAAACACAAGACCACAAAAGGGCCCAGTTTAAAATCCTAGCCCAGCCCTGGCCACTGACCAAAATATATAAAAAAGAACATCCTAACAAAAGATCACCAATCATAGACAAGAAGAAGAAGAAGAGCCATCCATGCTACTCACCTTGTTCATCAACCCTTTGATCTCACTCTCCAGTTTCACTCTCATCTCTGGTGACAGAGTATTCCCAGCCTTCTCCAACATTGAATTCATCATTTTAAGATTCTTTTTAATGCTGGCAAGATCACGCACTTCTTCCACTTTAGTTGGTTTCAGAATACTTATCGGGTTCTTGACGCCAGCAACATCACGCGCTTCTTCCACTGGACTTGGTTTCAAAATGCTTATTGGGTTCTTGTTGCTGGTAAGATCACGTGCTTCTTCCACTTGACTTGGTTGCAAAATGCTTGTCGGGTTCTTGTTGCCGGCAAGATCATGCGCTTCTTCCACTTGAGTTTGTTTCAAAATACTATTCGGGTTCTTGACGCCAGCAAGATCACGAACTTCTTCAGATTGAGTTGGTTTCAATATACTTACCGGGTTCTTGTGGCCGGCAACATCACACGCTTCTTCCACTTGAGTTGGCTTTAAAACACTTATCGGGTTCTTGACAGTGGCAACATCACGCGCTTCTTCATCTTGACTTGGTTTCAAAATACATATCGGGTTCTTGACCAGAATTGCAGGTTGAACATTATATAAGTGATGAACGCGGTAGCTTACAAGAGCCGGCCCAAAAGGTCGGTCCTTTTCTAAATTTTGAACTGCATTTCCAGCAGTACAAGGGTTCACAAAAACAATTTGACCCGTCAAATCTTGACCCGACACCCGAGTCTCGAGTTCATTTAATTCTCCATATTTACAAAATACAGAATTTATATCTTGATACGACGGCAATGGATGATCTGGAGAAAACTTCAAAAGAAGAGCTGTACCTGTAACTTCTCCATTATTATTACTGACATTATCTGTAGATGATAGCTGAGTTTCTTCTATCGTTTTACTTCCCTTCACGAGTTCAATTTCAGTTGAAGTTGCGTTCAGATCTGGCATCACGGTTGAACCAGTAATAGCTTGAGAATCCAATGGTTTGATCACAGAAGGAGTCTTGATAGGAGTCTTGAAATTTACAATAGATCCATCACCGGCAAGATGCTGAATCCTATAATTAACAAGAGCTGGCCCAAATGGTTGATCGTTTTGTAGACCCCAAAATGCCTCACCGGCACTAGAAGAATTAAGAAACACAACTTGACCACTTAGATTCTCGTTCAATACTTGAGTTTCAGATTCAATTAATGCACCATACTTGGAAAACACTGAACTTAAATCTTGACTAGATGGCAGAGGATGATCTGATGAAAACTTTAAGAGAAAGGCGGTACCTTTAACTTCTCCACTATCTTGCTGCACTTTGTTGTAACTAAGATCAATACATGGTACCCCGATTTCTTTACTTTTCCGTACTTTCTTTTCATTTCTCAAATGAGGTCCATTTTCTTTCAAATTTGGGATTATGATTGAACCAGGATTAGTCTGCTGCAGGTAAATGTTTTTCCTCTTTCTCCCTCTTTTCTTGGGCTCACGATTCAAACCAGTTGGAACGAGACCCATTTGTGGTTCACCATGGTTTCCTGTAAAAAAGGATGGGGATGGTCCAATTTGATTTGTGAGAGCTTGATTTAATCCTTCCACATCATTATTTGTGGGAATGGTGTGGACATATGGGTTCATGTATCCATTCCAATTTGGCAGACCATTCCAGGCTGGCATAGAACTACCGGCTTCCATATTTTTCTTCCCTTCCACATCATTCTTTTTAGGAATAATGGGGACAAATGGGTGCATGTATCCATTCCAGTTTGGCATGCCACTAACATTACCATTCCAAGTTGGCGTCGAAGTACCACTTCCCATATTTTTGTTTCCTTCCACTTCTTTCTTTTTGGGAATGATGTGAACGTATGGGTATCCATTCCAATTTGCCAGGCCATCAGCATTACCATTCAAGGTTGGCACAAAATTACTGCTTTCCGTATTTTTCTTTCCTTTTACATCATTTTTTTGAGGAATGACGTAGACAAATGGGTGCATGTATCCATTCCAATTTGGAGGGCCACTAACATTGCCGTTCAAGGTTGACGTAGAAGTATTTGTTTCAACATTTATCTTTCCTTCCACATCATTCTTTTGAGGAGTGACGTGGACTGAAAATGGGTTCACATGTCCGATCCAATTTGGTGGGGCCCTAACATTACCATTAGAGGTGGGCAGAGAAGTATTGCTTTCTGCATTTTTCTTTCTCTTTTTAGGCATGAGTTTACTGGGACGTGGTCCAGTCACCTCTGTATCTCCAAAATTGAAGAGTGTTCTTTGACCTGCTACCTCTTCTGTTCTCTTGTTTAATATTGATTGAGCTTCAACATTAACCGACCCAACATTTTGAAAATTAATAAATAGTGAACCATGATTTGAGTCGTTTTCTAATGGTGGTGAAATGATGGATGTTTCCTTCTTCTTTCTCCCCCTTTTGCGTGGAGTTTCTTGCTTGATTTCTTCATTTGGCATCTCAGCGAGAGTTTCACCAGAGACATCATTATATGCCCATTTCCTGAATCCGGATATAAACTGTTTAACCGAATCAAAATTCTTACTTTCATACGGATAACAACAATTTTGACCTGCAAATTGAAGCTGGGAAAGCACGTCAGATGAACATACATTTACTGGTATCACTTTATTCTTACGCGACCACTTTTTTTGTGGCTTTTTTACAGGTTGACTATTAGTTCGAATCAAGTCGACTCCGCCATCAACATCCACCTTTGACTCTTGAATTCCATTCTCTCCTGGATACGACAATAATTTGCTCTTCTTTCTATCTCTTGTTTCAGATTGTTTTTGAAAATTTTGAATATCCTCATTGCAAAATGCATTTTCCTCTTCGGTCTTTATCTTGGAAGGAGACCCATTTAAGGGCTTGAGTTGATGCATGGGGATTTGGAGATGCCCTAACGAACGATAAAATGCAGACAACCAATTCCACTTGACAGCATAATCAATCATGTTGGGCATAGTAATATCTCTAGCAAGATCTTTTATATAATCAAGAAACGATGTGGGTTCAAATTGAGTTCCCGAAAGATCACCAATATTACACGTTTTCTTCGTCGTAGATAAACAAGAACACGTGAACTCCGTTTTTACACGCTGACCAAGCTCAGCTACAGCTTTCTCTAAGGCATCAACAAACTTTTTTCCTTTATTTTGTGTAGGTAATTGATCAAAATACCCAACAAATGGTTTCAATCCATACACAGAGCACCAAACATAATTTCCTTTACCAAAACATCTAACCAAAATATCATCTTCTCTTGTGGAACCCTTTCTAGCTTCTTTCGGTGCACTAGAAGCATCACAAACAATTCCAGGCCACCATGAATCTCTCTTCAATTTATTGATTACAGCCCACACCAAATCACCCACTTTGACCTTAAACTCTTGTTCACCTACATGATCACCAACCTGATTTTCGTGCAATAACTCACTGTTAACATCACCACGTACGCTAGCTCCATCCGTCTTATTACTTGATCCACCAGTTAGATCCACAAATAGAGAAATACCTTTCATAGAAACACCTTCACGCCTACTACTGAAGTCAACCCGGTCAAACGTGTTGACGTTACCACTTTCTACAACTGGTGGTAGCACAGATTCAACACATTCCTTTTTTCCCAAATCAAACGACTTCGAAACAACAGGATACAACAATCCATCAGTTAAATTTCCAGTCCCATCTTTGTTAGTTCCCACTAAACCCTCATTTGGGGTTCCTGAGGTTTCTAGGGTTTCCATAAAAACAACATTCAACAAATCCAAACACTCACTATCCCCATTTTACAAGTTGAATTCACTTCTCACCTGACCCATTGAAAAAAACCCATAAAAAGCACAAATTCTACATTAGTCTTTTGCAATCAATAATAAAAAATAAATAAAAAAACATTGAACCCTAATCATAAAAAACAATAAAAAGTTCCAATCTTTAACATAATTATAATTACAATCTAACAACACCAGATTAAAGACCTACAACAAATTTGTATACTAAGCTAAAACATGCAAGTAAAAATAGTAGATAAAAAATGAGGGATTAGCAGAAATATAAAAAATGTAGAAGTACCTGAAGATTAATTGCATTTGTGAAGAGGTAGATATAAATTAGGGCTTTTGATCGGAAAATGGGAATGATGCCAATTGAGAACGAGAAAAGATACGGTTATGTTTAATGTTTAATGTTTAATGTTATTAGTTGTTGTGAAAGGATGCACGAGTGGGGACTGGGAAGGGTTTCTGTTGTGTCCTACTTGTAAACCGGATCTTTACAATACATACTTTACCTACACTACATACAAGTATACTACGTAGACTTGCATTTATAAAGGTACAATAGTCAATCTCATACGAGCTCACTTTCTTCTTGCATCTTTTAAAATATTTTATAAACGTCTTATCGAAATATTATAAGAATAAGAATCGTAGGGGGGGTTTCAAAAGAGTATTGGATATTGAATTAAGAATGGATGACCCAACCAGAATGTGATATGTATCACAAAACTCATTTTCTTACGTTTTTAAAAATTAAATATCTCACAAACGATAAGTTGAAAAATTATAAAAATTATACCATAAAAATCATCATTTTTTTCTCTTCGATTTTCCATCTCACAAGGTATACTTTCGACGACTTTTATTTTTTTGGATTTTACAAATTGTACAAAATTAGTAACACATGTGTTACTCACTGGTATCACATGTGTTACTCGCCGGTAACACATGTGTTAGTTGTTTTCAAAATCCAACGAAAAACGAAGGAAAAAAATTTGTCGAAAGTATACATTGTCACACCTTTAATCAAAGTGAATAAAACGCTGATTTTTATGGTGCAATATTTATTATTTTTTGACTTACCGTTTGAGAGATATTTACATTTAAAAAACATGGGGAAAGTGGGTTTTGTGACAAATAGCGCATTTTGATTGGTTCCTTCATTCTCACCCAAAGTTGTTGTGTTCATTTGAACCTTAATCTATCATAAAAATTAATATTTTTCTTTTCGATTAAACATCCGACATCATATACTTTTGACAATAAAAATGTCCATTTTCGATGGGTTTTAATAATTATATATCACATGTGATTTGGTATTTATTTGACAACTACAAAAATTGAGTTAAAAAGATAGTTATATCACATGTGATATCATATTATGCAATTTTTATAATCATAAAATAATCGTCAAAGTATACCATGTGATATATATTCAATAGAAAAAAATGTTGATTTTATATGCAATTTTTATAATTTTTTTAACGAGTCATCTTTGGAAAATTTAATGTCAAAAAATGTGAGGGAAAAGTGAAAGTTTTATGAAAGTGATTATTATACCCTTACGAATTGAGCTATCTGATTGGTTTATTCATTTTCATGAAACTTTATGTACTGATTTAACCTAACTCTACACTACACCTATTGTTTGTTAATGGTTAGTAATCCATATTATAACAACTATGTCTCAAGGACTCAAGTACGTGTTTTTATTAATGATAATATTTGCTTTCATTTGTTTTCATTGATCAAATATCTCAGTCAGCCGTTGAAAATTTTTCGATTAGTTGGTGCACCATCAAGCCTTCAATTTATTTTTGATAAAAATAACATAATTTATTGATTTGGAGATTAAGATAATCCCTTAAGATGAAGATACACTAGTGAAACCAAAACATATGAGAATACATTGCGATAAATATTGACGTTGAAACACTGAAATTAACTTGAACACTGAATCTTGAACTTTGATTATTGACTTGCATTTGAACTATAACTTGAACTACTGACTTCTAATCCATGCTTCCATGCCTAACGTTACTCATAAATGCACCTACAGCTCCTAAGAACCCCTCGTGGCGTAAAAATATTGCTTCTGCACCTCCTTTTGACCTAAGAATATTATATGAAAATTTTCAAATATTATCTTAAGTTCAATTATTCTTTGCTACAAACTCAAAAGCAATGCTAACGAAAAGATAGATTACACAATCCTATAGTAAGCATACCAGGACCGAATTGCAGATGAAATTGTGTCCATGGTGTACCCATTTCCCCTTATAAAAGATCCTCCGAATATTATCCGCTTAATCCCATGTTGCAATGCGGTTAAGCAAGAAAGCTGTACCATTGTAAGAATCGGAGTCACAGTTACTTAGATGCCCATTAACATCATTACAAGTACATCAAAAATTTTTATTACAGTCTATAAGATTCGTGTACTACTTATAGATAGTTAGTTCGTTTGTCTCATTATCATCTTATTAATTGATGAAGTTAATGTCATTATAAGTTGTCTTCTCATTATACTACCTGACCCATATTGTAAGAAATCATATTCAACAGACATAGAGAAATATCTTCAGGTCTATAGTCTTCAATCTGTTTGTTCTCTGAATACCCCTTACCAAAACTCGCAGCAATAGTTGTTGCAGAAATTTGAAACTGCAATGAAACGTTATATTAATCAATGTAGTCACCCTATTCAAGCCATATAACATACAACGGTTTATATTGTTGATAATGAATACTACCTTTGAGTAGTCCAAACCACCATAAACATCTCCAACAAGCATGTCTACGGCTCCGTAGTTTCCTTTATGACTTAACTCTAATAGTTCATCATAACTGTAATTTAGTTGTTAGAATAAGAGTTGTGACATGGAATTTGAAGTCATTTATTAATATAGCGAAACACGTGCACCTTTTGCACTTAGTTAAGAGTTTTCCTAAACCCCAGTATGTACCACCACCTACATATGTGCCACCAACCAGTTCAAACTTCCCTTCACCATCAACCTGTATCAATGTAAAGATTGAAACTTTATCGGATTTAGCTCACCATGTAGAATACAATAACATTTGACTTGGCACCTAGCTTACTAAATATGTTTGTATGATAATCAAGTATCTAAAGTGTCCAATAATAAGGACATGGAAAATCTTTGTAGAAGACATAGCACGCACTAGAAGTGGCAAATGGGCGGGTCGCACATGTTAGATTATGAGTCAAAACACATCGGGTTGGTAGATGTAATAATTTGGAGTGGGTTGAGAAGGTCAGGGACAGTTTGGTTAACTAATAATCGAATAAGACGATTTAGAAGGTTTTTGGCATTCAAGATAGATTATTGGGTGACTTTCAACATGTTTGACGCTGATGCAACCGACAAACACGGTCAATTGCAACAGGAACAAAAACAGAGAGATTGTTAGAGAAACATATGAAGTTCTCTTAGGAACTAATACCAATCATCAACCAAAAACTGATGTCCATCATTAGATGGATAATTATTTATAAAGTCATATAAAAAGAAAATAAAAATTAGAACAAGATTTTGACAATTATAGGCCAGATCATAGAGTCTAATTGTCCATCATTAAATAAAAAGATAATAAAGCTTGACCTATTTAACAGTTAACAAATAAACATATAACAAATTGACCCATTCAAAAGTAGATAGGCCACAACAGCCACCTTCAGTATACAGTGTATACACCCGGGAAAGAGTTTTTGGTGATTTTGAGTATCAACAATAAGAAATAAAAATTTGTTATTGTAGTGTTTCACGGTTCCGTGAAACAAACTTGTAATGCGTATCCTAGTTTGTAAGCCCAAACGGGGCACCGACAGGGACAAGATAAAAGATCTTTTTGAAGACTAAAAGGACATGATACAAAAACCATGTGGATTTAAGCCATTGGTATCAACTTGTTGCGAAGACACCAATTGGCAATGGGCGAAGAGGTAATTTTGTGTTAAACTTTTAGATAATTCGTAGAGGTGGCAATCCGAACGGGTTGGGTATGGGTCAGTTTGGGCTGACCCACCAACATTTTCTTTTACTTTTGGTAAACAATTTATGAATTGAAAATGATAATGATATTAATAAAAGAAGTATATAACTTCGTGTGATTAAAACAAAATAAGATGTTATAAACATTTATAAAAAGTGTTTACCGACTCTTAGAACCATCCAAACGGACCAAACCTATTGTATCTTGGCTAATTGTGTTGACATTACCAGTTTGACCCATTCTTTATCAAATTACAACCCAAGTTGACGCGTTCCAACATACATGGGTTGAACTTGCCACCTTTAATATCAGGGAAAGGGAAATATTGCACTTAAATGGGACTACCTTCATCATGCCAACACCAGATCCAATGTTAACAAGAAGATACGGGTAGATTTCGCTATCATCTATCTGCACAAACTCCTTACAACCTTCTTTATGAGTAAAGGCTTCATGTCGAATTACCTACACAAATGTCACTTTTATAATCCTTAGCCACATAATCATATAAACTAAATAATAAAAATCACCAATTTTTATGAACCACCTTTAGCAAAAAATTAGTACCAGCTACAACACAATCTAGTTCATCTTCATTTTCAATGCTAACCCCAAGTCTTTCCTTAAATAAATTCTCAAATTTGTATGCTCCACCACCCGTAACCTTTCAAACATTTAAACAAGACAGCCGAGTTAAAAAAAGGTGATATACATATTTTCTTTTTCTTTAAATTTTGCATTCATATTTTGGTTCGAGTGTGTACCTTTATTACTGCATAGTCTCCATCTGGAATTGCAGGATGCAAAATCCATTGTCCATTATTTCATATAATAAAAAAAAAACAAAATTAAATGTCGCACGTGAAATTATTCTTGTTACAAACATATATCATTCAACAACCACGCGAGGTAATTTTTCCCCTAAAAAGAGACCATATTAAGTGATTTGATTGAAAGATTTTAAATTTACTTGAAATTATCGATTAGATATACACGAGTAGGAAAAGAGTTGCACCTCCTTGGTGAAGCTGTTTGGAATGAATGAACTCTAAACACTCATCAATTTTGCAAGTTTCAAAGTTTACAAAATGAAGCCTCCCTCCCAGAACTGGGACACTCCTCCTTTGATCATTTGTAACACCATAAGTGGTTTCGGTTGACTTATTTCTGTTATCATTGACTAAAGAGTCCTCATGTCTTAAAAAATAAACTAACTTAATGAGAGATCCTGGTACAAATCATTGACAATGTATATTAGATACCAGCAATGAGTACTTACAACAAATAGTATCAGATGCAGAATAAAACTACTCACGACTTCTACGGTGGTGCTTGTCGGTGTGTAATAAAAGTAATTATTGTACCTCAAATAAACAATATTAGATACGAGTACTTATAGATAGTTGGTTAACTTTACAGTTAACTCCGTTACAGTTTCGTGACAACTTCCTTACATGCTTCTCCAAACCTACTAATTTTGAACCAAATCTGTGATCAACCAAACTACAGTGCTTGCAGGTACTACTGATTACTGAATTGAGTGAATTCACTAGATATGTAATAAAAACTTCAGCAATGATCATTTTATAGTATGACAAACATGCTAAACTACATAAATGATGTGAGTATGTGACTTCATATTCGTTTCTTGCGGTTACTTAAACAATCTTTCCATTGTCTGGTAAAATATGACCAACAATCTTTTTATAGTATGACAAAATTTCAACATAAAAATCAAGAAAAACAGCAAAGAATGACCTCCAATATCCAGTGCTATATGTGATAAATCATCAGATTGATTAGGCAACAAAATAGAAGGATTTGTTTCTTCAGAATCGCCTTGAATTGCCGCACCACTAACATCAAGCAAAGGTGCTGGATTTGACAGTTGAGTTGAAGTTCCAACCATTTTTTTGCTCAATCTTTGTTATAATATCAAAACTTAGCTTGTATACGTACACAAGTTTGATATGGTTTCTTGTAAACCAAAATGACTAAATTTAAATACCTCTCACTGGGGCCATTTTTAAAGACCCTGAGCAATTAATTGACAGAAGGAAATCTAGCTGTAAGAGTATATATTGCTTTTTCATATTGTTATTATTTATCGTTACTAAGGTAAATCAAATTTGAAACAACTATAATATATTTTAATTATCACCTAATTTACTACTCCCTCCGTCCCAATTTTATTGTCCCCCGACAAAAAACACGCAGTTTAAGAAAAACATCACCATCTCTCTTACTTTTTGGTAACAAGACAATTTTACCCTTTACTTTTTACCTACCTTTTTATCTTACATATATAAATTAGGGACAAAATTGAACTTTATTTCATTATTCTTTTCTATTTATGGAAGTGGACAATTAAATTGGGACATCCCAAAAAGGAATACTGGACAATAGATATGGGACGGAGGGAGTATTTACTACTAATATCAATTTTACCCTACTATAGTAGCTATTTTGTCTTTTTGTGATTTAACTTTTTTTAGCATATCCTTTTGTGATTTAAGAAAAATTTAATATTAATGATAAATTAATTTTTAAATGAATGATAAAACAAAAATTATTAATTTTCACCTACTATGAATAGTACCCTTTTGTGATTTAAGAAAAAATTAGTATTAATGCTAAATTAGTTTTTAAATGAATGATAAAATAAAAATTATGAATAATATGTTGTTTGGATTTTTGTGATTAAATTTTTTAGTATTAATGATAAATTACCTTTTTAATTAATTTTATAACAAAGATTATAGTTGGATGATGGTAAAAAAGTTGAAATGTAAGTTTGGTGGCTAAATTTGACCAATGTCCTATTCCTATTTTCTTGGTGTCTCCATCTATTCCTTTGTATATATTGATTAATTATATTTTTGTTATTTACCTTACAAGAGTTTTGAATAACTTTTTATTTTCAAAATTCATTAATCTCTAAAATTGTTATACGTTATATGACCAAAAAAGTTGAAGTTTAACTCTGATGGCTAGATTTGACCCATGTTTATTTACTCCTTAGTATATATATTATCACTTAATATCACTTTTTAAACAACTAGAGCCGTTTCATATTTTAATGTTGTTTGAATTTAGTGGAAGTAAGTTGAAAATATTACATTAAGTACATTATTGTAATAAAAAAATAACAAATAAAGGATGATATTGGTAGTTGGGTTATTTTTAATTTGTTCAAGTTCTAACTCACTGTCAACTATATTTATTTATATTTTATTTCCTTAGTGTTTCTCAAACTTTCAAAATAATAGATTAGATTATAGAACTTTACATTTGTCATAATAAACCTTGATGTAGTATTATTATTATTATTATCATTATTATTATTAATTTAAATATTATACTAATTCAACTAGCAACGTATGTTCGTACTAAATTTTTTATGCTTCAAATATTAAATTACTTATGTATGTATGCATCGATCAATCACATATAATACTAATTCAATAATGTATGTTTGTACCAAATGGTACTAAATTTTTACATTTTAAACATATAAAACAAACTTATGATACTACTAATTAGCCTTTTATTATTTGGTATTTCTTTGAATAATAACATATTACTTATAACACATTTTGCTTATTGTCTCAAAAAACTCAAAGTTGACCAGTATTTCTTTACTTTGAAAAAACTTATATGTGAATGATTGCGTATTTTAGATTTTTAGTTCAATAGGATTTAATTGACTTTTTGTTATAAAAAAGTGTTAATCATTAAACAAACTTTACATTCTTAACATATACGTAGTATAAAATTATAAGTTTTTATGAATGTACGATTACTACGGAGTATAAGCTAACATGCATGTATAATGTTATTTAAAAAAAAAATACATCAAATATAAAAGATATGTATTTCTCGATAGTAAGCACGGACGATGAAATAACATATTATCATCTCTTTAACATACGTACATATGACTTACAAGTATAATTTAGTCATGCTAGATATATACCGTCGCAACGCGAGGGCATATCATATCTTGTTATCATCAATTATGGACTAGTAATGAATAGTAACTTCTTTGTCTTTTGTGATATATTATTTATATTTATTTTTATCATTGCTTCTTAATTAACAAAAATCATGAATATTAACTCTTTTATCTTTTGTGACATTATTTATTTGTATATATATTTTGATCCTAAAAAAATTATCATGAAATAGTTGTAGTTTGATAGTAATTGACTTTTAATTTGTGTGTTACATGAGTTTAAGCATTTAGTGTCACATAACTTTTTTCTATTAATGACTTTGAATTTGTTATGGGTTAAATGAGTTTAAGCCTTTAATGTGACATTGTTATTTTTTATAAATGACTTTGATTTGTTATGAGTTACATGATTTTAAGTCTTTACTGTGACACCGAGTGTAAATAAAGTTACAAAATATTACATTCATAGTTATTACTTTTGCTACGATAAATTTAACTTGGCTAACTATTATCAATGTTTCGTTGTTATTGTTATTTTTATTTAGATTGTTATATCATTGGTATTCTAAATTGTTTTACTAATTTACAATTACAAAAAGTATGAGTTCGTAACTTTTCTATTTAAAGTTAAAAGAGCTAAACCTAAATTTAAGGTTTAATATTTATGTAAAAAATATCAATTTATAAACCCGTCACATCGTGAGGGCAATAAAAATCTTGTTATTTTCATTTTGCAGTTAACAATTATATAATATATACACATATACACAAACACACATTTTCAACGGCCATGCCTCTGACTCAGGTCGAAATCCGTATCGCAAAGTTTCATTTCACCTTCCGTCCCTATGATCCCTATTTTCCAAGTTTGTCTCTTGTTTGTTACTTCCTCTGTCCCAAATTTATTGTCAAACTTTCCATTTTGAGATGTCACAAATTAATAGTCAACTTTGTACTTTCAACCAATCAAAACTTTGAATGTGATGAGAGATTAAATCTTATTGATTATAGAATACAACTAGTACACTTTTTAAAACTGTACCTTTTTTGTCTGTGGATAATAAATTTGGAACGAACGGAGTAATAATTTAATACTCTTTCCATTCCAAAATTATTATCAACTTTTGAATTTAACCGCATAAAAAGGTTTTATTGAGTAGACATCATCACAAAAATCAGTGTACTTTTCTAGAAATGTGTGCATTCAATAATGGATAATTAAATTAGAATGAAAAGAATATTAATTCATGATAAATGACTATATAATACCCTTCGTCACGTATAATATTTTTATTGTGTGTTATTTTTAATCTTTTATTTCCTATTGGAGTAATATATGATACCAAACATGAGTTATAATTAGTTAAATCTGATACTCTCTGCGATTTGTTCATGTTACTATTTATAGTTGTTCCAAAATTATTTTCCACTACTATAAATAACTTGAAAATATCAGCAGATTTCCTGAACTACCCTTGATTAATACCCCTAATTATTACCATTAGATAACATTTAAAATCCATTAACTCCACTAATTATCTTGAAAATATAAAAGTGGCAAACCAAAATATACGGAGTACATCACAATTTAGCATACGACATACGCAGTAACATGTAGGAGATTAACATATCAATATAATCACAAACCTATGTATGTTCTTGAATGACAATAGCCTGGATTTCACTTCACGTCAATTCGTAATTTAAAATGAACCCTGCCGAAACATACAACACTCCATTTCCTTCAAAAACTAATCAACTTTTCACGTGGTACATTTTTTTACTCACCCAAATACGTAACAACTTCCATCAATCAAGTTCTGATCACATTCAATTTGAATTGGTAAGTTACCTTCTCGTTCTAATCTACCCTTACTAATATGTGGTATTCAATAGTTGTTGCCGCCCCGAACCTTCATGATTTCTTTCATACATGTTTGTAAAGTTAGAAAAACGTTGTTAAGATCACGTGTTCGCATTCTTTCGAAAGAAGATTCAACATCAGTAACCAATTCGTCAATTGAACCAAGAACCTCTTGTTCTTGAAGGGATTGAATTGCTCGAAAATATCCAAGATCTAACACATTTAAATCCGGACTATTTGAAGGCTGAAAACGTAGACGAATATCGAATCCATCTTGAGACGCTGCTTCAAGAAACTCACTATCATTGACATCAATATGAGGCTTTGCGTTGTCTTGTTGAATAAATATAGGACCCATATGACCTTGAGGCCATTTAGCTCTAATAGCTGGTAGAACTTTGTTTATCATCCATGACCTTGTTACCTCTTTAGTCACCGATAGAATTGGCTTTGTCTCCAATGTTCCTGCTGCACGGTTTTTACTCGAACGCTTAGCGGGCTCTAATCTTGTAAGCGGGAAGATACCAATCTTCCCGGAAAAAAATTCATTACCTAATGTATCAAATCTTGGTCTCGCAACAGCAGCTAAAAACATGAATTTTGTGAAAAACTTTTTGCTTTTACATGCTCTATATGGTTCTTCCTCTCCGGGCGCAAGGTAAAAGCGACTTGTTGCTTTTGAAATGTAAAACCATTTTTCATTAGTATGGATAATGTTAAACATATCACAAAGACTTGGCAATGAACGAGAAATCATAGATAAACAGTAACGTAAACACAATTTTTTATTCTCTTGTGTAAGATCAGGCTTTATTGCATTTGTATGTGCTCGAAGCGTACCTTCCTTGACTCGCCTATGCATCGCTGATTTTGAAACATTCATTACTTTTGCAAGAGAACGTATGTTGCTTCGACGGCGTAATGGAATCCTTGAAACTTGATTCAAATCGATTTCCACCTTTTTCCGTCCAACATTCTTTGGCATATTGGTAGATGAGTCAACTCTTGATCCGTGGTCGACTTGACCTTTAGCTTTATACCAAATTCGGCTTACTGTCCGCTTAGATACATAAAAAAGTGTTGCCACTTGACTTATGGAACCTCTTCTCAATTCTCCATTGGAACTTTGTTGCAATAAGGACTCGTAAATAGCATGGCGTTGGACCTTACTAGTGTTTTTTTTAATGAATGGTCTTGAATTCTCCATTGTTTTCTTATGGAGTAAAAATGAAATGTATCATAGCCTGACTATAAATAATTCAACCAACGTTGGATTGATTTATTTTTTGGTGGGAAAATTTAAAACTAAATATGTTCATTAGGAGGGACAATACAATTTAGATTAATTCGTTGGAGGGAAAAAAATAGTGAACGTGAAAGCGTAAATGGTAATTTAGGTGGGAATAGTTTTTGTTTTGGCACCAAAATGAATCGGCAGAAAGTTGTCAAACAATTAAATGATCATTTAATAATGTTAAAGTTGTGTCCATTGGACTGGTTTTAAGATAAAAGGGCAAATAAGTCATTTTGTGAGAAAATGTCAGCATTAATTATGATTTTCTTAATCTGTGTGATTTCAATATGGTAACAAATAAAATGGGAAGGAGGGAGTATGAAATAAGAAAACAAAACGGATCAAGAGACGTGTAAAATAAATGAATGGAAAAAATCCCAAACCCAACAATCCAACATGTTTTTTTAACCCCGTAACTTTCAGATCAGCTTTTGGGACTATTGATCAGATTTAAAGTGGGTTGGAGGGCATAAATGAGAATCTTTATCGGGTACGGAGCGGGTCACGAGAACAATCATCTCTGTGGTGCGCCCCGTATCCCACCTCACCTAAAATACACATATGTAAATATATTTGAATATTATTTTATATTTAACATCAGTAAATATGTTATATTTCATGTATAGTCGATCATGTTTACCTTTTAAGAAAGCTTTTGTATGTATGTGTTTTATCATTTTGTGTTATATAGAGTTGATATTCATGATAATTTGTTAATTAAGAGGTAATGATCAAAAAATATATATATATATAAATTAATATATCACATAAAACATAGAAGTTACTATTCATAATTACTCCATAATTGATATTAGGTGATAATACTTGAGAAGTGACTCTTAATGAGAAAAACTAGTAACATTTAAGGTTGTGAAATACACAACCCACACACGAAAATGTTAATATTAATTTTTACGATGTTACATGTATATTATCTTTAACAATGATGATTAATCAAAACAAAAGAAAATACATGTATATGTTCTCCTCTAATATCGTTAAACATAAACACTTTAGATAAGCGCATCTTATCGAATTTAAAATTTAATATTATGTGAATAGAAAATTAATAGTGAGATCTATTATCGGCAAACATAAACATTTTAGATAAGTTATTGAACTTGAATCTTGGATTATGCAATGTGAATAAGATAATCAATAGTAAAACTCAATGATCCTCAACTTATTTAAATTAAGTAATAACATTATAATCTAATTGCACTAAACAAATTATTTGTTTCTTATGACCAATGTAAAATCTGGTCAAAAGCTACCAAATTTGATTTCGGTAAAGACTCAATTATTTAAGGTTCTTCATCGAGAAAATGTATTCTCTCCGGTGTGAAAACTCTTTCACAGATTCTCTTGTAATATATAAAGCTATTTAGAAAACCTTATATCATGATATCTCTGAGAGATTCTTATGTTTTGTAATTTCAAATCAACAAATTTAATACTATACAATAAAATATTGAAAGTGTTTGATAAAATTAAACTACAAAACATAGCATGACAAATTTTGATATTGCTCTCTATACACAACAAGAATGTTAAAATGATTAAATAATTGAGATATCGATAAAACATATATTGCGAAAGTAAAAGTGTTTGCTAGAAATGAGAAAATATGAAAGATGTGAACTTGTCAAAAGAGTCGACATGATAAAATTTGAACGAATATATATAATGTATATTTAAAAAAAAAGTTAAGGAAAAAATTAAATAATGCATGTTGTTAAAATATTATTGTTTTATATTTTTTAATAAATAAAAATTAATTTAAAAAATAAATTAAAGATGGTGATGTGTCACCTTTTTAAGCAAAGATGTTTTTCTAGTATATTAGAAGATACAAATAGTAATTTTTTTCAATTGTAAGAAAAGTAATACTTTTGTAGTTAAGACGTTTTCAAAAGATTGTCATTATGCACTGAAGACTGATGTTGGCCGCTTGGTAATCTTTCGTTACCATATAAAGTTATAAACTATAGATATGATGGTTTTTATATCGTTGCATACCTGAGATCTGTTTGATTTTGACCAATCAGTTTTTTTTT
Organism: Pseudognaphalium luteoalbum; assembly: GCA_963422505.1. Taxonomy (NCBI): domain Eukaryota; kingdom Viridiplantae; phylum Streptophyta; class Magnoliopsida; order Asterales; family Asteraceae; genus Pseudognaphalium; species Pseudognaphalium luteoalbum. Next base: position 6,815,926 of record OY730193.1, on the reverse strand, counting down.
ACTTGGTGATAACCACATAGGGTACTTTTACTTGGTGATAACGATATAGGGTACTCTCTTTATCCTAATGTCATTCATTATTCATTACATAGCAAATTTGTTTAAGCATACCCTTTCAGTACCTGTAGTAATGAAAGATAGGGATTTTGACATGTGATTAGCCATTTCCATTTAATTTCCATTAACTGCCATTTATTTCCTTAATCAATGTTGTTGCCCCCACCCTACTAATTAAACTCTTTAAATGTATGTAAGACCGCTCCTATTGGTTATGTCGGCAATTTCCTTTCGTCACTTTCAAGGCATCGATGGCACAACTTCATCCTTTCATTTTGTCGGTTGCATTCTTCGGCTAACCGAAGAAGGAAAACGAGTTGTACGTGGTCCATTATATATCTGAAATGTATTGTTATTTATTGTTTAGTGTATATGTAAATGTATGCATATTGGTAATGTGAAGCACAAAAAGTAAATGAAAAAATGATTGTTGACAGTGCTTTGTCAGTCTTTCGACATTTTTGAATGTGCTAATGTAACGTTGAGTTGCACAAATGAAGAAACAACTGTTTGGAGTGGTATGAATAGCATTATGTAAGGGTCTCACAAACAAATAAAAATGTATAGTAGAAAACACTACGACATTATTATTTTTCTTTCATAATTTTTAAACTAGTAAGTAACTAATTTTTGTATTGATTAAAATGGTGATCTTTAATCCCAATTCGACGACGATGACGACGAAAGCTCATTTAATATATCATAAATAAAGTAAAGTAAAGTAACTTTTATAATACGAATTTCATTTAATATATCATAAATAGAGGAAAGCCAATGAGTATAACAACCTGTTGTGAGAATGAGATAATTAGTAGAAATGTGTTACGTGTCATTAAATTTTCTTTTGTGTTTTTAAAAATTAAATATCTCCCAAACGATAAGTTAAAAAATCACAAAAGTTGCACCATAAAATCACCCATATATTCTCTTCGATTAGAGATGTGACACGGTATACTTTTGGGGAATTTTTTTTTGTTTTCTAATGGGTTTTGAAATATTAAAATGCATAATTGAGGATACCAACATGAGTTTTCGTCATCTTAGAAACATTGGAAAATCGATTGGAATTTTAATTACTGATTTAGTTACTGCAACTATTGAGGGTACCAACATGAGTTTTCGTCATCTTAGAAACATTGGAAAATCGATTGGAATTTTAATTGAAGAAAATGCGAAGGAATCATATAACGTTTGAGGAGTTTATGCAAGATATGGCACTATATGGCAACATACCCACTAAGGAATGATTTTGGTCGATTGTCATTATTGATCAATATCAAGAAGTTCCCCATTTCACAGTTTTCTTGCAACATTTTCTAGAAGCAGTTTTCATTTCGGTCATTTGATTCGTCGCCTCAATTCAATCTCTCTCTGCCATCTTATATGCAGTTTTCTTATGTAATCTCTAGAGTTAGGGTATCTTCTTTTGTATCCTCATGCATGTATCGATCTTCAATTTTGTTGAGGATTGATCTTTTATATTTATAAACTAGATTATAGCCCGCAAAATTTGCAGGTTACTTCATGCTTTTAATACGAAGGTTTATATTATATAGTTTTATTTTTTGACACTTTTTCACGGATGACATTGGATAAATGTTTTGAATTGAAGGAGATATGTTTGTTTGTTAATAGTAACTTTAAATGTACATTATTAAAAACGTTTATAACATTGACAATAGTGCTTTGAAATCTAAAGATTAAAGAGATAACATCAAAAGACAAATGGTAAAACATATGCATATGTAATTGATTTTCATGAATAGACCTTAAACCCGTGTATACATACGGGTCCTTAAATATGTAATTGATTTTCATAAAATATTTTGTATATGATAAAGTTGCATCGTTTTGTACGAGGTAAAAAAGATACGCATATGTAACTTATTTTAAATATTTGAGTGAGTAAATAGTAGGTTTGTTTCGGATAGCATTCATGATAAGTCAAAGAGCATTTAAGTGTAAAGGAATCTACTTATAAATAACGAAATTTAAAGTATAAAGGAAGCATTTGAAGTTAACAATCATAAAGGTGAAGTTGTAGTACGCAACAATAAATATAATTTGTAAGACATTCTTGTAGACTACATTTATAAGACTTACCGTTTGGGAGGATAATTAGTTTTTGAAAATGTGAGGATTCGTTAAATTAATGACACGTAACGCAATTCTATTGGTCTCCTCATTTTCACAAAAAATTATTGTACATTTATTAAACTAGATTAAGACCAGCGGATTCACGGATTTAATATATATATATATATATATATATATATATATATATATATATTAACCGAAGTTGAAATGAACATAAATATAAAAAATATATATTGTATTTGTACTTAATAATTCTATATAGGGGGTGGAAAGTGCTATTTAGACTTGATTATGTACTACAAAATATATATGTCAGAACGTCTAGAAGAACTAATTATGGTGACGAGCAACCAAAAGTGTGCTAAGTGCACGTAGTCGAGAAAAGTAGTTATGTATTTCAATGATGGCATGTGTAGATTGTGTAGTCGTAAGTGTTGCATGGATTTGTTGCATTGACAACGTATATGAGTTCAATTGTATGTAGCTATAATGACAAAATAAATTACTAAGAAATTATTAAATTTGATTGCCACATAAGTGTTTATTAACAAAATCTATAGGCATTTAAAAATAATTTTAGGTGAGTTATATTAAACGGTAAGAAATGTGTGTTAATTTAATTAGATCAACATACATTAATAGTTGTGATGTGGTTTACCTGCCGTAAAAATGATCAAGTGAATCCAAATTTCCTATGACCATAGACATTTTTTTGAATGTTTGCAAACCAACATTTTTTTGACTTTTCTATTGTTAGTATCAATGTTGATATGTTATAGTTGAATAAACCGACATATCACGTCTACGCCACTTTAATAACTGAAATTGACTAAACAGACATATCAGGTCTACGCCACGTCAGCTTTTTAATAAAACTGACAGATCCATGTCATCAGTCTTCGGTCACTTTTTTTAGGGACCCATTAACTAATTATTTAACTATTTAAATACAATAATTTAAATAAAACATATTACATTAAAATAAGAAACATTACAATAACTAAAAAAATATTACAATTATTAAAAAAAAAACATTACAATTATTTGAAGAAAAAAATGATTACCCTACTTAACGACTACGAAAATTAAGTGGGAGTTGCGAAATGTGATCGATTCTAGCATTGTGAAGTCGATGATGAACCTCAACTCTCGATCGCGTAATTCCTTGTCCATACGCAATTGAGTTTCAACCCTTTCTTCCAACGAACGTCTTGGTGGGATTTCCGGATATTCCTCCTCTAGTTGACACATATTTCATCTATTGTACGCGGTTATCATGTTGTGCAGAATCACACAAGCATACATGATTCTTAAAATTTTGTTGGTGCTATATGGTTTTGTCGGGTTCTTGATGATTTGCCAACGGCCCTGAAGTACACCGAATGCTCATTGCACATTTTTTTTTTGCAGATTCTTGTATCTCTTGAAGTGCATTTCTTGTTGAGTTAGTGTATGCTTAAACGAATTGACAATAGTGGACCATTCTGGATAAATCTCATCGCCTTAATAATAGCCTTTGGTGAATTCTTGGCCGACAATCGTGAAATTTACGTGGGGAGCAAGATCTTGTAGTAAATCATCGAACAAATCCAATTGATTTAGCACGTTGATGTCATTACTCGAACCCGCTGGACCAAGTGCCAAATCCACAAATCGTAAGAGGCAATTGCTTCGAGCGTGATCGTTGGCCGACCTTGATCACCTCAAGTGTATTGACCTTGCCATGTATTAAACAATTTTTCCAAGGCCAATGCATACAATCAATGCTTTCGAGTATACCCTGAAATCCATGCAGCTCAGTATGACGCTAATGTAAACGTTGCACATCTTGTAGTGTTGGTTTTCGTAAAAACTCGACAGAGTATAGATGAAAAACACATTTACAAAAGTTATCCAAACAATCGTATAATGTTTGTTCACCCATATGTAAATACTCATCAAATGCATTGGTTGCACAACCGTATGCCAGCTGACTTATGGCAGAAGTGCATTTTTGCCAAGCGTTAAAACCATCTCTTCCGGTTGCGTTAGGCCGTTGAATAAAAAAGGTAAAGTATTTAGGTACCGGCATTTAGGAGTATAAGATAATACCTTGACATATACGGAGAAATAAGGACTTGCTCATCCGAAAACGTCGATGAAATATATCCCCAAGAGATGTTGGACGATTGGCAAAGTAGTCTAGATACAAAAGTTCGAACATTGCTTAGTATCGTGGGGGTGCTCGTGGTATCACATGAATATCATCTTCATCGGACGAATTAGAGTATATCGAATTTATTATATCGATAGCAGCCATCAGATCGAAACCACTGACGATCGATTGCAAATCTTCAAGATTGGAATCGGAAGACATAGTGGAGTGTGTGAATTGTATGAATATAGACGAGAAGTGTTTGAATTGAAGTGTAAATTGTTTGGAAATGAGAGTGTGTATTTTTAGATTAAAAAGAGAGTTATTTAAAAATAAAAAAACAGCGGCTACTTTTGTAACCGTTGTAATTTATTTTTCTAACGGATCAAAAGTAAAAAAGAAAAAATAAATAATTCGCGTAGACCCTACACGTTGCAAACGATGGAGCGTCGGCTATCTGAAGGAGGAAACCGATGGACCGTACCGATGAGCCGTCGGTATCAACCGACGACACCATTGGGTGGGGTCTTAGGGGTGTTGATCTCCTTTGACTCCCTCCCTAGTCCTCTTTTTAGAAATTATATAGATACATATTAGAACGTGGGAATGAGTTTTGCTGTAAAGCTGTTATTTTTGGTTTGTTTAATTAAATTGCTATTTATAAAAAAAGGAAGAAAAAAAAGTGAGATAATACTAAGAGTGGTGTTTAACCAACATTAACATTTAATTCTTACATCAAAATAACAAAGAAAAAAAAGTTGCATGAATTATCAACATACTTTAAGATCCAATATTGGTCATATTTTTCTTTTGTTAACAAGTGATAAAATTGCATAATACATCAACATACTTTTATAACTTCTACAATAACATTGACATACTTAAATTTTTTTTAATAAGAAATTGCTACATAATTTGAAATTTTTTAACTAATCGTAAAAAGTATGAGGTAAAGAAGGTAAAAGATTCATATGAACAAGATGCATAACAACAATAGTGTTCTCACAATCTACACATTAATATGCCATACACTTCACCTTTGGTTTGTTATACAACCCGTCTGCACATGTTACAACAACTATCTTTCAAGTTTGAAATGCGAATTTACAATACATATTTTTAAATGCTAATAAGATGAGAGTAGAAATATAAAAGTGAATGTAACAGAAACAAAAACTAACAAAGAGGAAGTTTTATCTAGCTGGCAGGTTCATATTTGCACAGACAATCGTATATGTTCCCTTTGATCAACTTCTCGGCCAACCGTTGATTATTTACCATTGCAAGCTACAAATTGTTCATCCTACCACCTAGGGGTGATCAAAAAAACCGGGTTGTAAAACCGACCCGGTCAGTACCCGGAAACCCGACCCGGTCAATATCCGGGTTGACCATACCCGATTGGGGTTTTACTAGTACCCGTCGGGTACGTCCCCAGACGTTGCAATTTGGGTTGTACCCGAACCGGTTCCAAAAACCGGTTTTAAAACCCGGTTTGAACCCGGTTTTTTCACTAGCCGTTGTGTTTGAGCTCCTAGCCGTTTTATATCCGTTTTTTTTGCTTTTTTTTTTTTTACCATTTTGCCATCCTAAAACTAGTATAAATAGATACCTTGGGTTTGGGTTAGTTACAACACTCAAACTCACTCATTCTAGTGAAAAAACACTCAAAACGCTTACGATTTACATACGAAACTCTCAAAACATTACTCTCATCCTCTAAAAACGCTCTCAAAATGGCAACTCAAAGTTCCTCAACTAACGATTTTGTTGGTTCATCAAATGCACCAACTATTGTTCAAGTTTTGTAAACAAAACGTAATCCGGAGATTTGGTGTAACTTTGATAAAGTGTTGTTCTCGGATGGTTCGACTAAGGCACATTGTAAACGATGTGGGAGTTTTTTAAAAGCCGACTCCAACTCAACGTTGAGCAAACATACTTTAAAGTATTGTAGTTCAAACAAAACTAATCTGGAGGAGGGTCAAGCAACCATGTCACGGGATGGAGGTATTTTCACATACCAAGCGGAGCGGTGTCGAGAAGCATTTCCCGGATTTGTGATTCAATAAGCTTTGCCATTCAACCACTTTGACAACCCTCGGTTTACTAAGGTTATTCAAAATACTCTTCAACCCCGATATAATCATGTAAGTCGTCTTACCCTTAGACGTGATGCACTTAAGTTGTGGAAAAACGCTAAAATTCAACTAATAACCGGTTTTGAAAACTTAACTACAAGTGTATCATTAACAACCGATGTTTGGTCGACTCCTCATGGTTTACCCGGTTCGTACCTTTGTGTTACCGCGCATTGGGTTGATCCCGCAGCTTGGCAAATGATGAAACGTACCATTGCTTTTGAAAACTTTGACTATCCTCACATGGGTCAAAATCTATTTTACATGTTACGAGATGTAATGAAAATGTTTAAATTAGAACAAAAGGTTTTTCTATCTCGTTTGATAACGCGAGTAATAACACAAATTTCGTTCAAAAATTAATACTAAAATACGCACCAAAGCCATCCATGCTTAATCTTATGCAGGGTATTCAGGGCCTTAAGGTTAGCCAAGATAATTTTTCGCAGGAAGTCAGGTTTGAGTTTGGAGCACAGCGCTACCACAACTCTTGGTCGGCACACAACACACAAAGACTTTCTGAAGTGGTGCCCAACTACCGGCCTACAGCCTACAACTACTCACCCATGTGGGGTCAGCCTAGAGTAAGCTCTCAACCACCGGTTTATGACAAGGGTGCCGCCTTGGCAGAGCTGCAGGAAGAGTATCGAAGGCAGCAGGAGAGAGAGAGCAAGAGGAGTGTGGATTCCCCTACGACTATTCCCCATTTTGAGTGCTTGTGTGCCTCATGTGATTCAGACACTTTTCTAAACAAATTGATAACGGTTTATCTAAGTACTTTAAATTTTCTGTTTGGATATTTTGGAATGCTTGACTAGGGATGAAGTTTTGGTACGTTTTTGTACAACGACATCCCAAAACACTTTTTCATTTGGATTTAGGTACAAATTTTGGTACGAAATGGTCAAAAATGTTGGATCATGGCATTTGTACCCGGCTGGGACTATGGATACCCGACGGGTACTCTTTGGAGATTGGTAACAGAAGTGATTCAGGCCTCTGTACCCGACTGGAACTACTGATGTCGCACCCCCAAATTCGGGTTACGCAGCGAATCAGGTCGGGGCGCGACTAATCAATATACACAGCACAAAAGATATAATGAACGACCACTACATGCATCGTTTTACATTGATAGTGATAAAACATAAGTTTACATCAAAATATTGTTTACATTAGCTCGGTTTGAAAATGAGAGATTTAAGTACATAATTAATCTATTCAAAATATAATAATGCAGCTAAAATCTATGATTGTTTGCGTGCTGACTCGAGCTAATAGATCTTGATTGAGCAGTCCAACCTACTGCTGGTCACCTGTGATACATGCTAAAATTGATCAGCGAAACGCTGGTGAGCTCACAGGTTTGTATGTCAACACATATTTGTATGAACCGCAAGATTTTATAATTGAATTTAAAATGCAATTAAGCAAAATAAAAGTTATACAGTCATGAGCACATAGTCTGAGCTTAACTTGAGCGTCAGGTCCAATTAAGGAAACCTAACTGAGTTGCCTCCTACGAGTGCCTAATCTACACTCGTCTTCCCAAATGCTAATACGTCCGTTTGACCAGTTAGTGCGTGCTAACCCGGACGAGGATTGTCAATCCTATATGATATCGTATACTAACATTCACGCTACAGATGTATTACCAAACTATGTTGTGGAGGGCTTTAAATTGATTAGTGAAAACAACTCATGTAGTATTTGATTGATTTGTACTTACGTTCAACATGTAAATAAAACGAGCAATGTAATCACACCCCTGATTGAAAAGCAGTAAAATAGGGGCCATGAGACTCACCGGAGTCTGGTGTGTTGCTAACAATCAAGTATGATGTAATATGAGGTGTCCGAAGACTGTAACCTGTCGGGCGTTCACAACGCTCACGGTTAGTGAAAGGTGTAGGTGTCTCTAGAGACCACCCATGCTAGTTGTTCATCCAACTAGTTATGTCCAAATGTTTTGGTTTGATTGAATGCTTGTTTGCATTTTGAAAACGTGTACGGCCCGTTGGTAATGGTTGGTAATAAAATTCTAAAAAAATATCCACTTTATACATTTGTTTAACTTATTACCACTGTTTGTTATAAACTTGTTACCACTGTTAATTTATCAACTCGTTACTACTGTTAGTGTATCAACTCGTTACCACTGTTAGTTTATTACTTTGTTACCACTGTTAGTGTATTAACTCGTTACCACTGTTTGTTTATTACCTTGTTACCACTGTTAGTGTAATAACTCGTTACCACTGTTTGTTATGTTACTCGTTACCACTGTTTATTAACTTATCTTGTTACCACTGTTTATTTAGTTAACGTGTTACCACTGTTTATCATATTTATGCGACACTTAAGTTGTCTATGCGACACTAAGGGATTCACGGATACATTTTATGCGACACTAAGGTATTCACAGATACATTTTATGCGACACTGTCGAAGTCCATTTATGTTTTTCATCTGACTTTAAATAATTATTTGGCCAAGTAAGGCTTAACTAAAATTCACGAAATTTTTATATGATTTTCCCCTAAGTCTTAGCTTTCTAAATCATACTTTTACATGTGGATTGGACAAACAAGACTCGTGACAAAAATTTAGAAAGTGTCGGGTGTCAAATAGGTGAGTTCAGTGACATGCATTAATTCAAAAATTCATAACTTAAGTTTTATAAAACTTCACAGAATGTGTGAGTAGGGAAATTAAAGCTAACACAATTTGTGATCTGTTCCAAGTGGTTTCATCGATTTTCGTTTAGTAATTTACGAGATATTCCTCTTACAAATTGACTGAATTTATGGTCAGATCTAACAGGCTTTATATGTACTTTCTTAATTAAAATTCAAAATAGCTAAACATCTCAGAAAAATATGAGGCTTACGGATTTGGAAACTAAACTCGAAGAACTTCATTTTAGAGCCAAGAACCACAAGATTTCGTTAAGATATGTGTTAGTTATGGTCGATCTATCCCGATCTAAAATATTGTCCAGTGGTTTTTGTTATTATCCGGTGGATAACCGCGTATTCATATGATTTTCTGAGTGGTTTTGGACATAATCAGTAGTGAGATGGGTTCTAGCATGTGTGTACATGTTATCCAAAGAAATACAAAGGAAGAGCAAAGATTTATATCGAGCAAAGTGGATCTAGAGTCGAAATGGGTAATGATATGCTGCTGCTGTCCTCCTTGGTTCTGCCTTGCTTCTTCTTCGTTTTTCTTCAAGTAAAATGGGTAAGATGATGGTGGTTTATGGTGGTGATGATGGCAGGTTTTTAGAGAGAGAGAAGAGAGAGGCTAGAGAGAAATGTTGCTTGTGTGTGTGAAAATGAAGTGAGGTGCATGGGAGTGGAGTGCAAATTTGGGTTAAGTGAGTCAAAGGGGAAAAGGAAAGTGGGGGCAGCATGGGGGCCGGCCAAGGGGGCCCATGGAGGCTGGTTTGACCACATTTTAATTTTTCCAGACTACATTAAGTCCCGTGGTTGTTTACCCGATCGTTTCGACGTCAATTTAGACGTTACATGTTTAATATGCGCGTTTAGGTAACGATTCAAAGTACGGTATTTTTACTGGAAAGTATTATCCTAAATACTTTATTTTATGTTGTTAAAATGTTGTCGGGTCTCGGTTTATGCATTCGTTGTGTATTTATACGTTTTGTTCGCGTTCGATTACGTTTTAAGTAAAACCTATACGTTCGTTATATTATAATCATGATATAGAATAATAAGTAGAGTGATTAAATAATTTCATATTATTTAATATATATATTGAGTTCACCAACGTCCGTATTAATGTATCGGCATCCACCTGAGATGAAATTGCACGATTGAACATAATCGCGTACGTGTATATATATTCCAATATATATATTGATACATACAATTAGCCAAATCTAACACTAATTACATGTATTAATAATTGATTAGGCACTAATTACTAGTCCTAATTCGACGGGTGTCACAACTGATACCCGGTGGGTACACCGTACCCGGTTTGGAATCGGGTATTGGACGCGAACCGGTTCCTACCAGGTACAAACCGGTTACTATAGGGTTGGGTTTCCCCCCACCCAAAACCGGGCCGAGTTCGGGTCGGGTTGTGCAGGAACTAATTTTTTGACTTTGACCAAAAACAGGTTCAGGTTTCCAAGTCGGGTCTGTCCAAAACCCGATTTTGTTCACGGCTACATCCACCCATAAGAAAATTCAACATTACAAGAAACACAAAGGAACAAGCTTTTTGAGGGGATGAAAAAGCAAAAAATAGCAGTTTTACAAAAATACTAGATTAAGAGAAAAAGTGAAAAATTAATAATAGTTTTTTGTAGAACGACAATCCTACAACCTAACTCACATATTATGTACAGAACGAATATATGCACTTACTACTTCAGATAAGGCTTGAACCCACAACCTCTTGGTTGATAGGTCCCTCTCATATCGCAAGTCCAAGGGACCTTTGGTAAAAAAATTAATACTAGTTGTGGCTAGAAAATAGTGAAAAAAAATTACTACAATGTTTGTTCACAATTTGAATTCCATATTTGCAGGTTTGCTAGTACGTTTGGTTGTATAAAAACAGATTGTAAAGTACAATATAACAAATTTTGAATCGCCTCGTTCTATATAGTACCGTAGTATATATTTTAGATAACTATATACTTGCGCAAAATATATTGTTTATATTGGAGTTTGCAATTTCAACCCATTTATTTACCGATATGTCGAGTTGGGCTGTGTTTTTAAAATGTTTTGAAAACCGGTCAGACCGGACCGGTCCGACCGGTTGAACCGCTATTTTCGTGGATTCTGGCCGGATAAGAACCGGTTTTGACAAGGGTTGACTAGTCAACGACTCGGGCGACTTTCCGATCTAACCCGGTTGAACCGGTTTCCTGACCCGGATTGAACCGGATCTTTACTTATTTTCTTTTCTTTTCCCATTTTATTAAAAATAAAATGATAAAAATAACAATATTAAAGTTGTTTTAATATTTTAATCTTTTATTGGTAAAAAAAAAGTCAACCTCTCTCTTTGTTTACGACGCAGACCATCACCAAACAAAAACGCTAAATCCGACCCCCACACAACGCCTCGCCAACTTCCGTGCTTCTCCGGTCGTGCGCCAGCCTTGGCTCTTCTTCTCCGACCATGGCTCATCTCTCTTTATAAGGTATTTATCATATTTAAATTTTAAGTACGACTAAATCGGGCCATTTTGTGAACACGAATGGTGAAGAAAGGGTTTCTTGCACATTTTCTGATGGTGAATGATAGTGATGGGAAGAACATGGTGGATGGAAAGGAGTGATGAAGATGATAGAGAATTGTAAACAAAGAGAAAATTAATTATATAAAAAGGGTAGGTGTACTTTTCTATGTCAGTAGTTGTCTCCATCCCATTTGCTTTTTCAGTCTTTGGTCAAAAGGTCTAAGAACTGATACATGTACTTATTATACTTTATATAATGCAATATTAATTTGAAAACGATCGGTCAACACAAGGGCAGTCAAATCGGGCGGTCAAACCGGTCGAACCGGAACCGGAGCCTCTCCAATTCGATCCGGTTTTCGATTTTAAAAACATTGTTTTTTATCTTTAATGGGCCAAAACTAAACAGTTTCAATTTGGGCTGTGTTTTTTTCATCTCAAACGGGCTGAAAGTCGCCCAAAGTGTACCCTTAACACATACAACCTCTAAATCCTTTTAATTTTGGATTTTTAATGTTATAATGTTAAATATATTTTTTTTAATCAAACTGAACCTTCATTAACACATAATAACCCAACACAATGTCACATCTCTTCCCATTTTTTACCTTTACTTAAAAAATGTCCTATTTCAACCCGAACTGATTTTGAGCCATTTCCAACCTATCTAACATAACTATACTTTTACCTTTAAACTATCACATCTGAATTGGGCATTATAATTGGTATGGAGAGCTCGTCCCATGCCCTCCAAGATCACCTGAATGTAAACAAGCAATATACCAAACAACTCGAATTGAGTAAGTTGCATTAATAACAAAAAAGATGAAAACACAGGAGACAATTAATAGCAGCATACCAGGTCAGCATCTTTTGCAGCAACAGCTAGGTCAGAGCTGACCTGCCTTAAGTCAATGCATGAACTCCCACATCCATTTTCAGCCACCATTAAACGAGTCGAAAATGGCTTCTGCCTTGAATCATCTTCACTACCGATCATTACATCAACAAGTAAGCCACCAGCTTCAGCAGCTCCACGGAGAATGTCACAGTGCTGCAGTTTACACGAAGTAGTTGCTTATTTTTGATACCTCGACCATCAAAAATTCGCTAAATAAATTTATCACTCTTTTTATTCCGTGAGAAAAGAACATTTTATAATATACATAACTGAGTTCATAAAATTGAGGTTATAACTTGGTCTATTTGCATCCATAACAATCTAGCATACCTTAGCAGCTTTCGCAATAATGCGTGCTGGAAGGGAGTTTGCTACAAGCACAACCTGTAAATCAAATGTCAAACTCGAAAGACATTGAAATAACCAATCTGTAAATATGACTTACTTCAGTTCCACGACGTAGTAATTCTCGTGCAAGTGGAAGCATTTCTAAAACAACAGCTGATGTTGTCCACAAACAGCAATGTTCGTTTATGGACTCCAAAACTCATTCGTTCCTTAAACGCATCAAAATCATCTACCTGTAATAATGTGTTAAAAAATACTTCGACGGATGAGATTTATGGTCAAAAATTAATCCTCTTACCCGCCAGGGTCTTTGCATCTTTTGGCGACTCATTCTATATATTTCAATAATGGTTCCTTTGAGGTAAAGATCAACACATGCACGAGATCCCCAATCAAAGATATTTGCAGCAAGAACACCTTCTATTAACGTAAGAAGTCTTGTTTCCTAAAAATTAGAAAAAATTTAACTTAAGTTTTGTTACATAGTACCAAGCATGCTTATGCTTAAACTTATTTTTAATTTACTATGAATGGTACTCAAATGCTTCTCATGATTTGTGTTGTTGCATGTTCTTTTGAATCATAACTCACTCATACCATCAATCTCCATGAGTAGGTCAGGTAAAACAGCAAGTGATGCCTCATTTTCCCTAACACAAATAACTTAGGTCAAATAAGTCGAAATCCGAACTTAGTTTCTTATCAAGCTACAATCCTCACATAAATCAATGGCAGATTTTGGTTCAAAAAGTTCAGCTAATTTTTCATAAATAAAGGGTAGTTTAGATACATACCGTTGTTTTATAGTACTATATGCATCAAAAAAGTTGAACTCTCTCAAGCATTCTTCCCTCAACTCCAAAAAATTGGCCAGCCCTAATTTACCATATGCAGTAGGCTCTTCCATCAATCTGCTGGGTGACATAAAGATAATTAAGTCATACAGATTTGATAAGATGGAAAAGATCAGAAAATGTAACCTCTAGCTTCAAAAGGTGCAAATGTAATACATTATGTGCAGCTGGAAGTTATAAATGAATTCGATATAAGGGCCATTTACTGTGTACGTATACGTGTTGGTGTGTATTACCTTGCCAAGTGAGCCAAAAATGCACGCGCAAATGCATTGCCCCTTCGTCTAGCGTCATCAGTCCCACCTTCACTCGCCACTGCCTGAATATTTAAAATCAAGTCCACCAGTCCATGCATATGAATTGTTTTTTTATTAAAAAAACACACCCAAAAATGCACGCGCAAATGCATCGCCATATAACATTCAATGATTATATTGTTGAAAATGCATACTACCTTAGAGTAGTCCACCCCGCCATAAATGTCCCCAACGAGCATATCTACGGCTCCATTGTCTCCTTTCTGACTTAACTCCAAAAGTTCATCAAAACTGTAATGTTTTTGTTAAAGTAAGGGCTGTGAAAAAGGAATTTGAAGTCAATTATCAACATGCAGAAACACGAGCACCTTTTGCACTTAGTTAGAAGTTTTCCTAAACCCAAGTATGTACCACCACCTACATTTGTGCCACTATCACGTTCATACTTCCCTTCGCCATCAACCTGTATCAACGCAAAGTTTGAAACTTTATTACCCAGAAGACAATAACCTTTGACTTAGTACATAGCTTACTAAACATGTTTGACTATTAGTCAAAAATTTAAGTATCCCTCCATAAGTCAAATGTACAACAATTGTCTTAACATAACCAGTTTGACCCATTATTAATCAAATACAACCCATGTTGACCTGTGCACACATACTTGTTCGAAATTTCCACCTGTAACATTTGGGAAAGAAAACTATTGCACTTATATGGGATGAAATAAGTATAAAGAAATGAAGAAAGACTACCTTCATCATGCTGATACCAGATCCAATGTTAACAAGAAGATATGGGTAGATTTCGTTATCATCCATCTGGACAAACTCCTTACGACCTTCCTTATGAGTAAAGGCTTCATGTCAAATCGCCTACACGTGTCACTTCTATATATTTTAGCCACATAATCATATAAATTATAAAATAAAATTCACTTAGAAAAATAGATTTTTTGAACCACCTTTAGCAAAAAATTTGCACCAGCAACAAGGCAATCTATTTCATCTTCTTTTTCAATGCTAACCCAAGCCTTTCCTTTAATAAATCCGCGAATTTGTATGCTCCACCCCCCGTAGCCTTTCAAACATTCAAACAAGTCATCATAGTTTCAAAAGTGGAGATATTTCATTTTTGAAAATTTCAACATTTTATAAAGTGGGTCCAAATAAATTTATACCTTTATTACTGCATTGTCACCATCCAGGGTACCAAAACCGTTGACCATGCCATACACGAAGGAAACAAAATTAAATCTCGAATGTGAAATGATTCTTATAACAGTTACACAAGTCACCAACCAAGTGTAATTAGACTAATGCAAAATATTTATCAGAAGTATTGCACCTTCTTGGTGAAGCTCTTTGGAGTGGATGAAATCTAAACAATCATTAAGTTTGTGTGTTTCAAACTTCACAAAATGAAGCCTCACTTTAAGAACCGGGAAACTCCTCCTTTGACCATTTGTAATACCATATGTGGTTTCGGTTGACTTTTCTCTGTCGTCATTGACTAAAGAGTCTTCCTGTCTTAAAAAATAAACCAACTTGATGAGAGACCCTGGTACAAGTTAACAACAGCAGTTAATATCAGTTGCAGACTATCAGTTTTGCAACAACTTCTTGCATGCTTATTCAAATATACATAGTTCCTAGCTAATCATATAATCATAATAACTTGATAATCAAGTCTATGTCAGTCTTTCTTAACTGATGATTTTACTCATTGCAGGTTCGCGATAACTGGTTTAAACACACATTCAATCAACAGTATCAACCCTTATCTCTTGGTTTTTACTACAATACTACGTATTAGTCAAACTTTGTTCATTTCATCTTTCTTGGACTAGTTAAATCGCAGTATACGCAGTAAGAAAAATAATCTACATAGATGCTAAGTCTTCAATTTTGTTTCTTGCAGTTTCTAATAACAATCATGTAAAAATTATAAACAGAATGCAATACAAAAAGCAACAAAAGTTTTACAAAACAGCAAAAAGATCACCTCCAATATCTAGTGCCAGATGTGATAAATCATCAGATTGATTAGGCAATAAAATTGTGGGATTTGTTTCTTCAAAATTTTCTTGAATTGCTGCACCACTAAGATCAAGCAAAGGCCTTGAATTTGACCGTTGAATTGAAGTCCCAATCATTTTTTTATTATTATTTTTTTTGCTTAAACTTTTCAATATTACCCACAACAAGGCCACAAGAGCTATTGGTACCCTGTGAGACAATTTTTTTACTACCCTACGTACCAGTTAAAGTGTCTACTTTTACTTTGCATTCAATTTTAAGAATCTTCATTAAATACATTTTTAACCAATCAAATAACATATCTACCCACTAAAAATCTTTTTCGATTAATTGAAACATGATAGTGGATAATTATTTGAAACAACGTAAAATAGTATTATGTACAATTTTAGTGTGACTGAGCTGACGGAGTAATAAATTGACTTATTTTATTATCTGAATAGACGTAAACTGTGCGTCACTTACTAGTTATTGATGGCCTGAATAAAAAACTCTTGTAGGCCCAAAGTAAGCACATAAACAGCCCATTACGTTACGACGGCCCAAATAACATCACAAAACAAAAGGGTACAAAACTACGAGTATAAATTAGTGTATTTGAATTTTGATACATACAAATCATGGAAGGATTTGTTATTGCATAATTGCATTTTAAAGTAAGGTATATATGTGATACATACATAGCCACATGACTAAATTTTAGTTTATCTTATCCATCTATCTATCTGTATAATTAAAGTAAAATACCTTGGTGTAATTTAGACTGTAGATTAAGTTCAATCCATAAGGATCCTACGACTAAAATTATTTCCTACACCCATTTTTTATATTTTAAAAAGTGTACCACAACTATTGAAAATTAGCACTTTCAGTTTTTTCCTAATTTTTTTCAGTCCTTATAGTTTAAGTCGTTTTAATGGGTAATTTATAAATAAACCCTTAATATTTGAAATTTTTATTTATATTGATTAATAACATAATTTTTTTTATCAAAAGTATGATACTAAAAAGTAAAAACTGGTTGTCCATATTGCCATACAATCTTATATATGATGTATCCGTTAAAGTCGTAACTAAAATAATTTATGGTTCATAACTAATAATTCTTTAATTGATATTTAATATATATTGAGCTAAACAATACACAAACATATTTCATATTCAACCATAGTAACATTCTTCTATTTTCTTTTTTGTGATTCATGAGTTTTATTTTTCTACAAGTTGTGTTTAAAGCATTGTTAAAAACAACTTCGGTTTTGATATGAAACTGATTTCTTATCCTACAATTGACTATTCAAATTTTCAAGTCGAAGACTATGTCAATTATTTCTTTATTTTAATTTATTTTATAGGTGTAAATTTTTTATCAAATATATTTAGTAGTAAACAACGCGAAGATCTAACGTTCAACAATAAGTCGACGTACATATAATATTCTATACATTATATTTCTTTTGCATTTAGTTGTTAACGATTAAAACTCAAATGTATTAATCTGCGTTGTCGCGGATCAATAAAATAGTTTTTATGATTATGATAGTTATCGAAGTCTAGAATAGTACTCTATAAACTAAAAGCAATATACTCCGTATATTATTAATATTCCAAACCCCTAACATTATTGTTTTTTTTCCCGAATGGACGTATATCAGTTTTTTAAATGATTACTTTATGAATAACATATCACATTATTATTAATACAGTGATCAAGTACATACAATGAATGATATAACTATATATAAGAGACAAACAAACACTACTCTCTTGTTTATTCATGATTTGACTCTAATATACTAGCTAAAGTTGACTTTAGAAACTATATTTTACATATATATGTTAAATACATTATTAGGACGGTAGGTTTGGTTGCTTGAATAATAGAGGAAATTAATACATTATATGTGCGATAGCACTATATAATAATATAATAATAAGAGATAAGAGAAAAGAAGTTGGAAAAGAGTAAGGAAAATAAATAAATAAAGGCAATAGACCAAAGATACATGTGTAGTTTTGTAGTTTATAAAAAAAAAATGGATCAAATAACCTAATTTTGAGAGTAATACTGTACTAAATAAGCCTATAACTGTATAACATAGTATTAAAAGTGTGTATAATTCATTTATAATTTGGGTCATCCATCAAGGAAAATGATAACATCGATCAATTGTGTAATTTCTTTCTATCTTCACCAATCTTTTAAAGGATATAGACCAAACATATTTATAGGCTTATTTTGAGACACACATATTAGACTTGCA
The DNA here is from genome assembly GCA_963422505.1 of Pseudognaphalium luteoalbum. Lineage (NCBI taxonomy): Eukaryota > Viridiplantae > Streptophyta > Magnoliopsida > Asterales > Asteraceae > Pseudognaphalium > Pseudognaphalium luteoalbum. Next base: position 6,797,610 of record OY730193.1, on the reverse strand, counting down.
TTGCATGTAATATTGAATTTTTTGTTAAAGCTTGTAGGTTGTGCGTCATAATCTTGGCTCGGATATAGGTTGAAACTGATATAACAACATGAATACGTTACTGGTAAAACAATAACTCTTTATCCATTTAAGACTGTTATACACAAAATATTACCTTAATACATAACCATTTTAGAATGTTTTCAAATAATAACTACCGGTATAAGATCTTATAATATACTCGTATGATAGAACGGAAATGAGAATCAATTTAGAACACACGATGAGTTTTGTTATGTCTATTTTCTTGATTTGATGCCCGATTTCATAATTCATCCACATTAAACATACAAATTCAATCTCAATAATACTCCATTCTTATCCTTATATATATACACGATATAATAAATAATATTAATATATCACCCTTACCATTTCATTTTAATCTCCACGATTTGGTTACAAGAAATTTGGCTATTTTACAACATAATTGTGGGTTATATGTGACGAGTCATACTTAGATATAAAAAAATATTATGTCAACAGTTGAGCATTATTATGGTTTTAAAATGTCATAAATACTCTTATAATAATAGGACAATTGATCCATCTCATTCGTAAATCTGTGAGTGCCGCTCCACATAGCCCGTTTACCATCTGACATATATATCTTTGGATGGTTCCCTAATCCAACTTGATTTGTGAGTTTCTGCTTTATCATCTAACACAAGTATGTATTAGTTTCCTTGGATTTGCTAATTATTGATTTTGAGACAATGATAGGAACGTATCGTACTTCGACAAAAACTACCTAATGCTTACTTTCTTTTTATTCTGATAATAATATATAATAATGATAATGCAAATAAATGTAATTTATGTCATTTCTACGTCAAATAATTAAGTGAAAAATCATAACAATACTTTAACTTTCTTCCAGACACGTAGTATCATATTGTAGTTATCAACTTATCAAGTAACAACTTGTTGGTACAAATTGTTGGCCTTTTCAAAAAATACACGTACCTCGATCATGTTCCATCGATGTCTTTGTTCTTTTAACGTTAATGTCTTTTCATAGTCTGTTTCATAGGAATCGTGCATTCAACATTTACTCACTTTTTGCTAATTTGTTTGTATTCCCACTGTCGTCCTTGCCTTGCATCTAATCATCTTAAAGCCGCATATTTAAATTAATTAATGTTTAGAGGAACCTTTTTAATTTCAATCATCTTCCACATATGGAAATATTTAGAAAATTAAATCCCACCCAAAATGTCTACATTACCATTTTGAATTTTCCTAAATAAATGTTCACTTTCATGTTTTAACCGATAGAAATAGATTTTAATGGGTGGATATTATTTTTGGAAAAGGCAGAATATATTAAATAGCATGATGATAGGAGTTACAAGACATACGACACTATCATAGATGACCCAAATAAACTACGACCCTTATGCTTCGATTCATCCAAAATGACCCTAATAAACGACCCACCCTTACACTTCACTTCAACCAAAATGACAATAAGATTCAATCATCGTAAAGGCTACAACTACACCAACCCTACGAAAAATCTAATAATCGAGTGACCGAACCCCATCATCCATACATAACATAACATAAAACCACCAAGGGCAATCGCCCAGTATAGAGTGTGGAAACGAGTGAAAACAACCATGACCATGACCTTGACCTCCAGCTCGACGTACCTTGACCTTGACAAAAGAGAGGAAACCCGTCGGAACCTCAAACCAACTAATTCCAACGACACAATCAACTGAGTGGTGGTACCGTGAGATTTAAATACTGCTAATGGAGAAAAGCACTCATGATTTTTAAGCCGCCACAAGTAGAAGCAACAAAGCATATAACCCAAAACCACCAGACCCATTGATCCAAAGTCCCAAGCCATGCAAGCCCCCCTGAACCTATTAACTTGACACAAACGGTAATTATTGACATTATTCGAACCCTCCAACCGGCACCATTCAAAAACCACCATAACCACCATGAACCGCCACATGAAACCACCTACAACCACATTGTTGGGACATAGATTGTGACAACAGATCTAGCTTGAAATATGACTAGTGTAATTATGATTGTATTGATATATTGGTTTATATTTGTAAACGCATATTCGTTTTGTTATTAATATTTCATATTAAAGATAGACGAAATAACGTATTTATATTATACGTTTGTTGCGAAGCGAGTCGAGATCTCAGGTCGCAGCAAGGTGAGCTGCGAGATGAGAACTGAACTCGTTATGGCTAAGCTGGGCTTGGGCTAAGCGAGGCGAGTTGGGCTGAACTCGCAGGCCCATGCGAGCCGAGCCGAGACAGCATATATAAACGATTTTGTTTATACAAAATCGTTAACTTTTGCACAGAAAAAAAAAGAACATTTTTATCATCTGCGAACTCAACAAACCCAGAGAAAACATAACCTACGGCTAGACTTTGACGATTCATCGTATAAAGTTAAGTCTTATTAAACGCAATTACGAATTTACTCGTTATTAGTAAGATAACATCGTATTGAGGGATTCCGCACCTTAATACTACAGATAACGAAGTTATCGATCCTAGAACTAGGGACTTACATCTGGTATCAGAGCTTTCGGGCTAAATACGAGTGTATTCGTGAGTTTTAGTGATATTGCGTTTTGATTCGGGTTGTTTTTACGTGCATTATAGCAATATTAACGATCAAAATCATTCTCTGGATATTTAGGGTTTGTTTACGGTTGAAATCGCTAGTTTCAGTCGTAAAAATACCTTAAACGTTCGCTTTCGGGTTTAACAGCCGTTTTGCGAGTTGAGATTAGGGTTCCAGTGTAGCTTGCGAGCCGAGTTGGAATTGCGAGCCGAGTCGAACTTGCGAGTCGAACTATCGAACCTGCGAGTTGAACTTTATTCTGCGAACCGAGATCTCTTGCGAACCGAGATCACTTGCGAATTGACATCACTGCAATCCGAACTGAGATTTGCGAACCGAGTTCTGCGAGTTGAACTGAGTTCTGCGAGTTGAACTGAGTTTCGCGAGTCGAGCTGAGATTGCGAGTTGAACTGAGTTCTGCGAATTGAGATTTTCTGATTTCGCGTAACAGTTTGAACTTACGTTTTTAAGATGTCTAACTTAAGTAAAATGATCGAAATGGAACATGAGGTGGGAAAATCAAATTCTCCACCTAAGTTGTTAAATATCGAGGATTACTACAACTGGAAGGACAGATTTGAATCTTACTGTAGATTCCATGATCTGTCAATCTGGATGTGTATCAAGACTGGATACACTGCACCTACTCAAACTGTTCAGAATGCCATTGTGACTCTTACTTATCAGAACATGAGTGATGAACAGAAGGAAGCATACAAAAATGAAAACAAAGCACATTCGTGCATTAAGATGTGTCTTCCTAAGGATATCGCTCATCAACTGAAATCTTTTCATACCGCTAGAACGCTCTGGGAAGCTCTAGAGAAAAGAGGTGAAGGTAGTCCACAAATGAGAATTAGCAAGAAGAAGCTCCTTAAAAAGCAGTTTACTATGTTTAAAGCTTTAAAAGGGGAAAGTCTTGATGCTTATGTTACACGATTCTACCATCTGTTAAGTGAATTGGAATACAATGACATCACTGTAGAAGAAGTTGATAAAACCGACAAGTTTATTGAGGGTTTACCTTCTAAGTGGGAAATGTATGGACTTATGATAACGGATAATGAAATCAGATATGCTACTATGACCTTAGAGCAAGTCATTGACAAGCTAAAAGGTTATGAGTTCTCCAAGAAGTCAAAAGATACCGATTCTGATCAGGTTCAGAACCCTGGGTTGTATCATGGAAAAACAAATCTTTCGACTGCATCTTCTAGTTCGACCACTGCACTGTTAGTTGGTGATACAGGTAGAAATGGAGAAATGATATCTGAAGATCTGTGCTTTATTTCCTCCTCTGGTGTTGAGACAAAGGTAAAGAGTGCTGAGAAGTCATCTCAAGAGCATCAGAAGATGCCTATGAGTGTGAAATCTGCAGAGCAGCAACTGTCTGTGCTTGCTTCCTTTGTGGCATCATATGAGAACTACATTGAGGGGAAAATTAATGATCCTGTATTGTTTGATGAGGATTATGAACAGATTGATCCGGATTATGTTGAGGAATTGGAACTTCAAGAGATGTTAGCATTAGTCTCTAGAAAAGTTAAAAATTTCCTCAAGAGAACTGGTAGAAAGGTGTTGGGCAATAGATCAGGGTTTGATAAAACCAAGGTCAAATGCTTTAACTGTCAAGGTATTGGTCATTTCGCGAGGGAATGCCAAAGACCTAAGGTAGATGCAAATAGGACACAAGGTTCGGGAAGTACTTTAGCTTCCAAAGCATTAGTGGTAAAGCAGTTGGATGGTTCATATGACTGGAAAACTCAGTCAGAAGAAGAAGCTTTGATGGCTGAAATTGAAGAGACCACTGCTGGATCAATGTCCTACATGCCCACAGATGTTGAACAGAGAGTAGATGTGCCTGAGTCAGAAGCGAAGGCAAGTGATGATGATGTGCTGCACATGGATTTGACTCCAGACATGAGTCCTGAAGAATTCGTGGCACGAATGGCTGAAGTACAAACAGACAAGAAGAAGGTTTGTTTAGATATTCTTAATCTTGCTGATGTTTGTTACTTAGTTACTGACTTACAATCTCAGAATAGTGTATTAACTGTGTCTAATAGCAATTTATCATCTCAATTGAATTTGGATAAGGAATCTTATAGGACTGTTAGATCAGAACTTGACCAAGCACTTATGGATATACGTAGATTAAGTGATGATAAACAGGCCTTAAAAGATAAAATTAAGTCTGATGTTTCGGATAAGACCAAACTTAGAGATACCATAAGTGAAAAATCTGTCATCATAGATGGACTCTATATGAACATCAAGGACTTGAATGAGACAATTGCTAGTAAGGATCAGGAAATAGTGAATCTTAATTTAAGGTTAATTGAGCAAAATCGTAAACTTGAGAACTATAGGACATCTCAAATGGATATAATGTTAGATGCTCAACGTAGTGTAAAGGACAAGACTGGGTTAGGTTACAATGATGTATCCCCTCCTTTTAATGCCAATTACACTCCTATTCCTGAAGATTCTGAAATGACTGACGTTAATCCTGAGATTTCAGTAGCTGATAAACCTGAACAGTCAGAGGCACAGAAGGATGTTATTAAGAACTCTTCATCAGATGATAGTAAGGTTTCTCATCTCACCAAAATACATTTTGTATCGGGTGGAGTGATTAACAATGCTAACACTGATGATAATGTTAATAAGGAACATATTTCTAAACCTTTAGTGCCTAAGACTCCAGATGAGAAAGCAAAAGTGAGTAAATCACGCAAGCAGATGTCATGCTTTAAATGTCACCAAAAAGGACATGTGGCTTCGTGTTGTCCTAACAAAAAGCCAGAAGCATCACATAAGCTTGTGATTGATAAAAGGACACCGACCAACTCTAGTATGACTGTAGATAGGCTAGATACCGAATCTAGCTTAGGTATTAAACCTGTTAACATTCTTAAAAGAGAAGGTAAACATAGTGTCTCCCCTCCTAAACCTAAACGGACTTATATTCCAAGTGACAATACTGTTTATAAGCCTAGGGATATGACACCGTCGAGGTTTAGAAATCAAAGTAGAGGCCATAGTCTTAATGAAAGTGGTACTACTTCGCGATCCAATGAGTTTAATTATAACTATAATAATAGAGCTCAGAATGTTGTGCCTAGGAGGTTCTCCTCAAATTCACCTCTTAAGGCTGATCGTCCACAACCTCAAGTTTCTTCGAAAGTAACCAAAGCTCCTGATGGGAAGGATGGTTATTTTAAAGAACTTAAGTTTGTAGATGATAAGGGACAAACCAAGACCGTAATGGCTTGGGTCCCTCTTGACAACTGATCGTGTTATGTGTTATGTGCAGGAGCAGACTGTGAACAAGGAAAGCTGGTGGTATGTAGACAGTGGATGCTCAAGGCACATGACAGGAGAGAGAAGTCTATTGACAGACTTCCAGGGTGGTCTCAAGCAAAAAGTCAATTTTGCAGGAGACAAAGGAGGAGTAATAACTGGGAAAGGAAAAGTTTCAAATGGAACTTTGACTCTTGAGGATGTGAATTACGTTGAAGAACTAACTCACAACCTAGTGAGTGTTTCCCAAGTCTGCGATAAAGGTCATCCAGTTCATTTTAATGAAAAGGAAGCCTTAGTCCTGAAGCCGGGAGTTACGATACCCGACAATTGGATACTAATGAGGGCACCAAGGAGGAGGGATATCTATGCAATAAACATGGGTAATTCTAATTCCTCAATGGTTTCTACATGTTTGTTATCCAAGGCTTCAGAAGCAGACGCTTTATTATGGCATAGGAGAATGGCACACTTGAACTGGCGTAAAATGAATTATATAACCAAGAATGGTTTGGTTCTAGGTGTACCACAAAAACGTTTCGAGTCTGAAGATAAGTGTGTCCCTTGCATGAAGGGAAAGCAGCACAAGAAAACACACAGACCTAAGACTGAAAACTCAAACTCCTTACCATTTGATTTGCTACACATGGATCTCTTTGGCCCAATAAGCAAGAGAAGTCTAGGTGGCAAATGGTACTGTTTGGTTGTGACGGATGATTACTCTAGATTCTCGTGGGTATTCTTTTTGGGATCAAAGGATGAAACACCGGTAATTCTAGTTGAATTCTTTGATCTAGTAGAGAATGTATACAAAACGAGAGTGAAGCGTATTCGTAGTGACAACGGAACAGAGTTTAAGAATTCAACGTTGAATCTATATTGCTTAAGCAAAGGGATTGTTCATCAATTCAGTGCACCATATGAACCTCAACAGAATGGTGTTGCTGAAAGGAAGAATCGAACGTTGATTGAAGCTGCGAGAACAATGCTTGCTGATTCAAAGCTTCCGGTCATATTTTGGGCAGAAGCAGTGAATACAGCTTGTCATGTTCTAAATAGGGTTCTTACGGTTAAGCAGCATAACAAGACTTGTTATGAGCTTCTAAACAAAAAGAAACCTAACTTAAAAGGGCTTGAACCCTTTGGAGTTTCATGCACAATTTTAAAGACTGGACATCAAGCAAAATTTGGTGAAAAGGCCGACGAAGGTTTTTTCTTAGGTTACATGCCTAATTCACCAAACAAGAGGGTCTTTAATAAAGTCACAGGTCGTCTGGAAGTTGTGTATAATATTGAGGTTACTCGTTACACACCGGATGTACACAAGGGCTTAGATTGGCAATTTGATTATTCTGATCTTTTTGCATCTTTTAAAGTTCCCTTAAGTGACTATGTTCGTGATTCAGAGATTCCTGAACATGTGTTTACTGGAGATGAGGATACCGGCCACACTCCAATGACAAATGTTCAATCATCTGCAATCCAGATTGTTGATCCAAATCAACCATCTACTAGTGGATCTCAAACGTCCAAAGTAGATATACCTTTAACTGATGAAGAGCATATACAAAAGGTAGTGGATGATTTACTTACACCACTAAAAGAGTTAAGAATAACTTCGGATAATGATAACTCTCGGCTTTTCAGTAAAGAGGTACCAGATTTGGAAGAACAGTCTGAAGAACAAGAAATTGGTACTAACTTAGAAGATGAGATTCCTGTTGAGACTATTGTTACAACAAGAATGAGTAAGAATCACCCAATTGATAATATCATCGGTGACATTAATACTCCGGTTCAAACAAGGACTCAAACAAAAGCTAGTACTTCAAGTTATCCTAATGCGTATGCTGATAAGGATGACTTACAAAGCTTGTATGCTGCACTAAAGGAGACAGGCATTACTAATGAGTGTCTTTATGCTGGCTTTATCTCACAAATTGAGCCTAAGAACATTCAAATGGCTCTTAAAGAAAGTTCGTGGGTCGAGGCTATGCAAGAAGAACTGTCTCAATTTGAAAAGCTACAAGTCTGGGATTTGGTTGACCTTCCAAAGGGTGTTTATCCAATTGGAACTAGATGGGTATTTAAGTGCAAGAGAGATGATCGGGGAATCATTACTCGTAATAAAGCTCGTCTAGTGGTTCAAGGTTTTAACCAAGAAGAAGGTATTGATTATAATGAGGTGTTTGCACCAGTCGCTAGGCTAGAAGCTATTAGAATCTTCTTAGCATTTGCAACATTCAAAGGTATTAAAGTGTATCAGTTGGATGTTAAGAGTGCATTTTTGAATGGCAAAGTTGAAGAACTGGTGTATGTCGCACAACCTCCAGGGTTTACTAATCCTGAGTATCCGGATAGAGTATATCGTTTGAATAAGGCTCTATATGGATTACATCAAGCACCAAGGATGTGGTATGCGACACTGTCAACGTATCTACTTGATAATGGATTTACAAGAGGAGCGATTGATAGTACACTATTTGTAAAGTGGAAGAAGAAAGACTTTCTCCTGGTGCAAGTTTATGTTGATGATATCATCTTTGGATCTTCTGATGAAAAGATGTGTCAAGAATTTGAGAAAGTCATGCAAAGAAGGTTTGAGATGTCTGCAATGGGAGAGTTGAAATTCTTCTTAGGATTACAAGTTGATCAAAAGAAGGATGGATTCTTTGTTCATCAATCTAAATATGTTTATGAGCTATTAGAACGCTTCAAGATGGATGAAAGTAAGGTCTACAATACTCCGATTCCAGTCAATCACAAACTAGGTCCAGATACATCGAGTGATCAGGATGTGGATCCTACTCTTTACAGGGCCATGATTGGATCATTAATGTATTTGACTGCCTCTAGGCCTGACATAATGTTTGCTGTGTGTATTTGCGCAAGATATCAGGCTAATCCGAAAGAGTCACATATGCAAGCAGTTAAACGGATCTTACGTTACCTCAAAGGGGAACCTAAGCTGGGACTTTGGTATCCTATTGGAGGAGACTTAGATCTGGAAGCATTTACTGATTCGGATTATGGAGGATGCAATCAGAATAGGAAATCTACGACCGGAGGATGTCAATTCCTAGGAGGTAGATTAGTGTCCTGGCAGTGCAAGAAGCAAAGCTCGGTAGCCATTTCTACATGTGAAGCTGAGTATGTTGCAGCTGGCAGCTGTTGCTCACAAATTCTTTGGATACAACAGCAACTGCGGGATTATGGGTTAAACTTAACCAATACTCCTATGATGATTGATAATGAATCTACTATGTCGATAACCAATAATCCGGTGAAGCACAGTAAGACTAAACATATTGATATTCGCCATCATTTTATTAGAGACTGTGCTGAGAAGAAACTGATAAGGTTAGTTAAGGTTCCGACTGAGGATAACTTAGCAGACCTCTACACGAAGGCTTTCGACAGAGCAAGATTTGAAATGTTGGTTCAACGAAATGGAATGAGAAATCCAGAGTGATTGGTCTTCCAAGGGTATGTTTTTAATAGTTAGAAATTATTTTGTCATTATTATTTAAAAAAAAAAAAAAAAAAAAAAAACTGGCGTATGGCATTTATTTGCTTGTTACCTAAGGGGAATCGCCTCCAATAAAAGAACAAAATGAAGTTCTTTTGGAAAATTTAAGTTTTTGTCTGCAAAAACTAAGGGGAATGATAGTACATTAGGAGAATAAGCTTAACAATAATAAGCTTAAGTCCTAAGGATGATGTGTTGGTAGATTCAAGTGAAGTTACTTTAGAACTACAGCAGTTCTATCAGGTATGTGTTTATATTTATTTGATTATACACCTATATCCACTGATTATAACTTGTCTTTTTACCTAACAAGTGATAAGAATAATTTAAGGCTAGTCAGCTTCATTATACAATTTATTGGTAGACAGGTTATGCTATGATTTCTGAGTAGTTAAGAAGTATAACTGTCATGTGTACTATCTTATGTGATCTGTTATATAATGTATGACATATGTCTTAATTGTTGAATGATAGTACTATCATACACTGTGATCTCAAATAAAAAAAAAAAAAAAAAAAAATTGTTGTGAAATGATACAAAGTATCATAGTATCACAAGGTGAGTTATATGTTTCGAAAGGGCATCATTTAGTAACCTCTACCTTACATATGAAAGATACAAAGTATCTCGTGTCAAGTGTATGTTATATGCTTCTAAAGAACATCATTTAGTAATCTCAACCTTGATAATACAAGATACAGTGTTATGTGTTGTACTTGAATTCTTCAGTATGTTGTATAGTAGAAAACACTAGATCTTGTGCACATTAATAATAAAATATTGACTCAGAAATCTGTGTGTAATTTGTTTATGTGGATCATAATACCGGTAATTGTCTTGAACTGTCTATGATACTTGAACTTTCACTTTTGTGAATAATAAGAAATCATAAGTTATATTTTAATGAAATGTTATATCATGTGGATAAAGGTATCTAAGATATAATTTTATAAATATAAATGTGTAAATGATAAAATTAGTTGTAATTTTATTGTATTTTATTTGAATTTCATGAGGTATGTATACTAACAATCAACTTAGACCTTTAATAAATAATTAAGTGCTTATTCTTTCTAATATGATCCCTAAGCAGATAAATTCTTATTCACTTTATGTATTTTCTTTGATTTTATCTTTCTAGTGATTAATAAAATGGTACTTGATATCACTGTTAGATTATGCGTTTTGTATTTTGATTTCTTTTTAACTTTGTGTTTATTTAAGAAATTGTTACCCTTTGGAAATACATTATACTGAATTATCTCAGTTCGTGTTGAACAAACATAGATTTTACAGGTGAAAGATATTTTTATTTTAGACTTGTAAAATAATGGGTTTTAATTTATACTTATCATTTAATTCGCATTTAATATTGATTCTGCGAGTTGACTTAGTCAACTTGCGAATCGAGACTGTTTCTGCGAATCGAGTTTAAGGTATAAAGGGTGGTCAAACGAGTCAACCAATCCACCGAACCCAGTTTGATTTGCGAGTTCACTACAACTCTGCGAGTCGAGACGAAGCGAAACGAGGCGAAACGAACTTTTCGTTTGACTTTGATTTTACGAAGAAAGGAACGAGTTTTTGAATCCGTAGCTTTTATACCACATTGGATTGCGATCATTTTGAGGTATATTACAACGGATTTCACCGTAAAATTAACGAGAACTCAGAGTTTTTCTAAACTAAGGGTTTCGGTTAATAACTCGATTGATTAACGAACATTTAGGATGTTATTGGACATGAATCTGTAGGGTTTATGTTAAACGAACATTAGTAAATGTAATACAATCGATAGATCATGTTCAAATTAACGGATTAATCGATTTTGAAATTCACCTCGCGACGGACGTTCATTGAACGAGTTGAGATTTCAACTCAACTCGCAAACTTGAACGAAGCGAGTTGAGCTAATTTAGCGAGTTGAGATATTTGCGAGTTGACTAGTTTGGCGAGTTGACTTGCGAGACGAGATGATCTCATCTCGCCACGCCAGATTTTGTGAAGTCAAATTTTTTTTAAAAAATAATGTGTGTTTATCCTTTTTATTGTGTCATTTAAATGTTAAGACATTTTAGTAATAACATTTATATAATGAATTCACATTTTGATATATATTAGACTTATGACTTTTTAGTAATAAGTTAAATATTTATATACGACTTGCGACTATTTTTGTAACAAGTTATATATAAATTGATAAACTAAGATATTTGATGAATTTTGATTCATAATATATTGTAGTTTAAAGTGTTTTAACGTGCATTCAATTGTTTGTGTCATTTGTGTTTATTGTACAGATATGGCAAGAGCATTTGATAAAGGTCACAACATATTAGTGGATCTCACTCTTGAAGCCAAACGGGCTGACAGAGTTGCAGATATATTACGTTTTCTTGCACGGTCACGTATCAGATATGCTATTACGGCCAATCCACCGATTTCCCAGGAGATATTGAACGACTTCTGGACGGATATTGTCTTTGACCAATCTGTTAATCCGCCGCAGATTCGAGCAACGGTTCGTGGTCAACTGGTTGTATTTACCGCTGGAAATCTACGAGAGATTTTGCAGCTTGGTACTGAGGATCAAGAGAATGGGGACTTGGTTTTTCCCATGGATTTTATAGAAGGGGCAATTGAGCGTATGGGATATACTGGTGATAGGCGAGGGAACCAGTTTCAGAAGCCTTTGGTAATTGGCCAGTGGAGATTTTTATGGCATGTGATGAACACGGTGTTTGCACCGAAGAAGGGTGGTTTTGATGAGTTGAGTCCTGCTATACTATCGGCTGCACTGTCCCTGGTTTACAATAAACCATACAGTTTTTGTGATCTTATTTTTGGGGAGATAAGTAGACAGATATCGGGTTCTGTTAGATCCATATTTTTGATTTACCCGAGGTTTTGTATGCTTATTATCTGTTCGCGTTTACCGAACTTGGTTATTCCTGAACCATTTTTGGTGGTGAATACGATTGATCAACGTGGTTATAATGCCATGTTTTTGCAGACCGTCAGGAAGGAGGGAGTGGTTAAGCCTGAGGAACGACCACTGTTTGGGTATATTGTTGATCCACACTACGTTACTCCGCCGAATCATGGGTGGTTGGACGTAGCTCCTGCTGATGTTGCTGTTGATCAAGCTCCGATAGCTCAGGTGGTTCATGCTGAAGATCCACAAGAGCTTATCGAGGATGTTTTGGAACAACCTGCACATGCTGGGGTACAGGTGAACCCAGATGTTGCTGCACAGGTAGTTCAGGAGATGCTAGTTGAGCATGATGATGCTACGGATATCCTGCTGCGGGATATTGATAGTTATGTTGCTTCACCTGAGGTAATTTTATAATTATATAATAATACTGGTACTTACATGTTATATCATTTTCACATTATATAATACTTACATTATTGATATTTAGTTAATTAGATACTATTTCTAATTATAAAATATAAATATTATGATCAGGGAGCTGAGACTGCAGACCCAGAGGTCATTCGATCTGAGGGTGAGCAGGGACAGCTAGATGGATCTGAGATTTTACCTTCTAAGGTATTTATCAGATGAATCATAAATATATAGAACTTGTATGATAGAGCTTTTAGCTAATCATAAGTGTTTAATATATTTAATATTTAGGATCATGATGTTGGTCCATCTGGAGGCCGTGATGGCGATTCGGCTTCAGATGATGTTGATAGTACTCCTTCTCCACCTCCCGGTGCTGGTTATATTCGATATCGATCTCGGATGATTCCAGATCCAGCACTGAAGGAGAAGAGGAAGGCTAAGGAAGTTGATCCTGACTTCTGTCTTCTTGATGAGGGTTCTGATGAAGAGGTTACACCTCTTATTACTCGACGCCGTAAGCGTTCAAGGACCCTGACCATTCAGGATGGTATGTAATACTTAATAGTTAAATAATCTTAACTTGTTGTTTATCAGGAGTTCAAACTGAGACAGTTCATTCTGTGACGGTTGCTCGAGGTACACCGCAGGTGGAGAATGTAACACCGGTGGTTACTGAACAGATATCTGTACCTATTGAGGCTGAGATCAATAACGCTGGTAGATTTGCAGCTAATCTTCTTACGGAAGCGTTATCTCAGGCTATTCCACCACTCACACAACATTCTTACATTGCTTCAGTGACACCACCTGGACCACATACTATTCCAGTTACTCCGACAACAGATGCTGAGAGGATTACATCCTTGGAGTTGCGGGTAAAGGAATTAGAGAAGACAGCGTCTCAGGTTCCGGTGTTGGTGTCAAACAATCTTCGACTGAGTCAGCAGTTACTCAATCAGAGTATCTCATATAATACATTGCTAAAGGTTCATGAGACTTTGCTTGCTGACTTCAACATTCAGAGTGTGAAGATATCTGGCTTGGAGCGATTGGTCTTGAAACATGTTTCAGGACAGTCTACTCAGGGGGAGATATTGGCATACTTGGAAGGTTGTAAAGAAGATGAGCTGAAGAAAAAGAAGGATGCTGATAAAGACGATGATCCCAATGCACCGAAAGATGGTGAGCAGACTGGTCCTTCAATGACTAGTCAGCAAGCTATGATTCAGGGGGAGTCTGGTGATGGTGATGATAGAATCGGTACAAGTGCTGATAAAGATGCACCGGTTGATACAGAAGCTGGTAAGACAGCTTAGTATTAGCATAGTGTAGAATATTGTCTGTAACATTCTGTACTGAATAATTGTAACTTAATTATTATGTTTAATATATTCGACTTAATGTTAGTATTATTTTAAGTAAAATATATTTTAATAATTTAAGTTAATAAATATGTTAAGATAAAATAGTGATCGAAAGTCTTCTGACTCAATGAGTAGTCAAGCGGCGTGTTCCGATTATTTTTCGGCGGTCAAAATTTTATAATAACATATGCATTTTAGACTTGAGAGTTTATAACTAACAAGTTAAAAATGTATTTGATTAACTAGACAAATGATATATAATTTAAAAGTTATGCTGATAATAAGTTAAGATCAATTAACTTAGAAATTATATAAGATAATTAATAGTAAATTTAAATGTTTGGTGATTTTTCACAATACATTAGAATTTAAAATTAATTATTATTTGTTAAGTATTGTATAAGACTTTAGAGAATCTTAGATTGATTCAGGGTAATCAATAAAAGGTTTTTATAAGTTATATATATATATTGCGTTTAAATTGAAGGTTTAAATTATACAAAAGAGTTGATAAAGAAATTCTTGGATTAATTCAGGGAAATTAGTAAAGAATTTAAATTATTAATATTGATTTGTATATGTGGTTTTTCTCTAGGATTTGAGATGCTTGATCTATCTGATTTAGAAGAAGATATTGTTGACGAGATAGATGAAGAAATAGATTTTGATCTTGAGGATGGAGAATTTCTACCACCTGCTGATTGGACTGCTGTTTCTGAGATTGTGCAAGACATAGGTGTAGATCCAGATGCAAATGTTGATGAACACCATGTAAGCCCATCTAGAACAGAAGTTGTTATTGAAAATGAGCAAGGTCCAACAGTGGTTGATATCGATGAAGATATTGAAGACTCAACCTCGGAAGATGAAGCAGAAGAGATAGTCTTTACAAATAATCCTGCAGTACAATATCGGAAACTTCCAAAACAGAAGAAGAAGATTGGAATTTCTGAAATTGATATGACAAAGAAACGCGTACCGCGTAAAGGGATTATTGGCTGGTACTTTGACTCTGAACTGAAGCTTTTTGCAATTAAAAGATATGATGGAGTTCAATACTTTGAAAGAAAGCTGGCAGTTTTTAGTTCTTTACCACGTTATGAAATACGTGATTTGGCTAGATTAGAGATCAACAACCCAAGTCGTGATGATTATGCTAATCGTGTTGAACGAATTATTAGACATGAGGTTGGTACAAATAAATTTGAGATGATAAAGCCAAGAAAGGGAAAGACTGTGAAACTACAGGAGAAAAGTCAAAGGACTGGAAGAAGAAGAAGAAAAAAGATTTATCCAGCTGTTAAATGTGTGCAGCAGATTCCATTGAAGACAATGCCACAGGATATTTTAGGAAATATGAAGAGTTGGCACGTGGATTCAAAGACTGGAGAAGCTGTTATGGTTGAAGCTGATGATGAGGTTGAAGGTGGTGAAAGAGAAATCTTCAGAGTTTATGACCATCGACACCTGATGAATATGTCGAGAAAGGATCTGTTAAAGTTAAAAGAGAACAGAATTTTGACGACTATCGAATGGGCTGATTTAGGGAGAGATTATCAAATGATGGTTAAAACTTGTATCAAGATGAAGATTTATGCAGGAAGCAAGATTTACAAATAAAGACCAAAGACAATTAAAAGATAAAGATACTAGAGCTATTGTCAAGGGGGAGTCTGTTGGGACATAGATTGTGACAACAGATCTAGCTTGAAATATGACTAGTGTAATTATGATTGTATTGATATATTGGTTTATATTTGTAAACGCATATTCGTTTTGTTATTAATATTTCATATTAAAGATAGACGAAATAACGTATTTATATTATACGTTTGTTGCGAAGCGAGTCGAGATCTCAGGTCGCAGCAAGGTGAGCTGCGAGATGAGAACTGAACTCGTTATGGCTAAGCTGGGCTTGGGCTAAGCGAGGCGAGTTGGGCTGAACTCGCAGGCCCATGCGAGCCGAGCCGAGACAGCATATATAAACGATTTTGTTTATACAAAATCGTTAACTTTTGCACAGAAAAAAAAGAACATTTTTATCATCTGCGAACTCAACAAACCCAGAGAAAACATAACCTACGGCTAGACTTTGACGATTCATCGTATAAAGTTAAGTCTTATTAAACGCAATTACGAATTTACTCGTTATTAGTAAGATAACATCGTATTGAGGGATTCCGCACCTTAATACTACAGATAACGAAGTTATCGATCCTAGAACTAGGGACTTACACACATGACCCATTTACCTAAACCATCTGAAATCATATGAAACTGCAAACCTAAAAACACCTATTACATGACCTTAAACCACCAGCCAAGACAACAGATCTAAACCACGACCTAAGACCACCGGAAACCTTTGCATTACCTTGAAATTAAAGCGCCCACTTGAAAACCGCCGAAACGACCGCCATAAAACTGCCAAAACGACCACATGAAAATAATCACCATAATGACCATTGGAACAACCCACTGTACGGATCAATCGATCTGAAACCAACTTGAAAACAGATAAGAAGCCACTTTCAAAAAATGACCTGCACCACGATCCAAATATCGCATAAGATCACCCTAAAAATCTACCTGAACCACCGAAAAATTGACCTGAAACCGCCTGAGACCTTAGAACACTTGCAAACCATCACATAAACCGCCTGAAACCAACTCCTTCCATTACCTTAAAACCACCAAAAAGAGAATGCTAAAAACTACCGATCTAAATTATATACGAACTTCAAAAAAAACTTGCTGAAAAAAATAACCAGATGGTAAGCGAAGTATAAAAGGAAAAGAGTAAAGAGGGGTTTCCCTCCGGACCGCCGACTTTCCAAAGTCGACAACTGGAGAATAGAAGAAGCTAAAAATATGGTGGTGGCAACTTTTGTTATTCAGGGCTTTGTATCATAGAGATTGAAAAGAGAGATCAAAATACTGTTTTTTCGATGCAAGTTATTTAGTGGAGAATCCTAAAACTGTGTGTAAAGTCAAAGTAAACATTTTGACTGGGACGAAGGGAGTACTTTTTTGAAGACAAAAACACATTTTATATTCTAATGTCACATCTTGCAATTCATTTATTGTCTGTGTGGACACCGTTCACAACAACGTTAACCATCGAGAACACTGTTGCAACACCATAACAATGTTCTCATCAGTGTTCTCGCATAGCGTTCTATATGAGACTCTGCTTTCCATATTTTTCCTTCTTAATTTGTTGTTTTTAATTTCCCCACACACAGACTTATTAAAAAAACTAAAAATAAAATTTGAAAACATTGTACAGAACACTATCTATCAAACCACCACTTTTCCAGCAACAACATTCTTACCACAATACTGTAAAAATAAAATCTCCACACCCCGTTGAAATGCCCATAATTTTTTTATACGACTCAATCTGTTCATCACTAAGGTTTATAAATCATCGACAAGACCTTTGTCTAGACGAAGGCCCTCATACAAGACATGATAGAAATTTGCGTTAAGGATTATAAAATCAACAATATGGGGTTGGAAATCTACAATATGAACTTTAATATTACATTCAGGTCTTTGTCTGAGATTAGACCCTTAACTAAGACATGATAAAAATCTGCAATATGGCTCAGGAAATCAGCCATATTGTATTAAAAATCTGCAATATGGACTTTAAAATCAACACTCAGATCTTTGTCTGAAATAAGACCCTTGTCTAAGAAAAATTTCAACAACACCAAACTCAGATTTTTTAACAAACTTTCAGAAGTGCATAACTTTTTATTCGTTAGGAGTTAAAACCTGAAATTTTGCATACACCTCCACAATGAAAAAATAATATTTTCCCTTTTGACACTTTTTCAATTTTACCAAAAATGATGGTTTTGGACGTATGACCAATATATGGTCATTTCAGACCATTTTGGTGGCCAAGCCAAATCACAAACGACTTACATTCAGACTTTCATCTTTTACCAAAATTTTCAACTATATAATTGACACTTGTGCCAATGGCAATAAGTTCCATACTTATACCATAGCTCATTTTGACACTTTGACTCAGTGACTCACTTAAGACTCATTTGGACACTTTTTGACCCATTTGAACATTAAGCCACAACAAACCTTTCATTCTACTATCCATACATATGTACATTAGTGTACAACTATTTTTGACTATAAAAGTCAAATATTTCTCAAAGCACATATTTCCACTTATCATCACATACTTCAAAATCAAGTGTTTATGACGAATTACACAAGTAAGTACATAACGATACTTAGAGAGAAAGCTTGCCACTCACCCTTTTGCAAGCTAATCCACTTTATTCCCTTTATACTTCCTTGCCCTCCCTATGAGCACTTCCACCTAGAACAGATAAATACATGAAAGGTTAAGCATAAAATGCTTAGTGAATATATAGATAACTAATTAAGTAATTCACCCAAAGTAAACATCATAGATACAAAGAAGGATTGGTACACTTACACACATAATCTTAATCACACAAATAAATGAGCATAGGTAGAGATTAACACCAAGTGGATCCGCGGTCCATAAGATGCAAGTAAGTGAAGCATCATGCCACATAGGCATGTATACTAAACTTAATAGATACAATGTAGTGCAAATCACTTATTTCGTAAAAATTGAATATTCCATAATCCTAGAATCTCTACACTAGTGCTTGATCACATAATCACAACGATTCTAGACAATGTTACCAATTACCATAATATACAAGAACAGCAACAATAACATGATTATGTAAAAACCTCTTACTCGTAAGCAATCCAGAATTACATAACCATCAGTTAATTAATCCTCTATATACTCACCTTACAAATAGATTTCAAGCAAGGTTGATACAAGTTATTCCATACCTTTCACACCTATACACATAACACATAATGATGCAACAAGTAATTAGAATTCACTAGTGATCAAAGCTAACTAAAGTCATGATCACTATCCCCCACTTTAGGTTTGACTTAGTTTGACCTCAATCAAACTAACATACTCAATTCCCTTTATAACCATAATCATTAGTAAACCTTGATTACTTAGATTTCTACTTAATATCTTGTTTATACCACATTTTAGTGCTCTAATAACATGACAAATACTACCCTAAATCAATTAACTTCAACCTAGATACATTTAGCAAAACCATGGATTTACCTACGAACATAATTTTGTGATTTCATTATCTTAGGGTTGTATTATGACTACTTGTAATCATAAAAACACTAGCAAACACTATTACAATGAATTTCTAGGTTATATGTCGGATTAATTTTACTAATTCAAGTAAACCCAAAAAAACCCCATTTTACCCTATTTTCTAGGTCATTAATTAATGAAGAATACTTACAATGAATTGAAGATAATGATGGAGATGATTATAGAGGTGAGAAGTTGAAGATTACAACTTGAATTGGAGTTAGATTATAGAGCTGGTAATGATATCTAGCCTCTGCGTATTTTGTTCTTCACGATTTGAGATTCTGGAATGTTTTGGAAAGGAATCAGAAAAGATACGTATATAATTATATTAATCCATTTCTTTTAATTAACACAATCTGGAATTGAGAACCTATTTACGTTTTCTATTATATCTTATTATTTAACTAATAATATTTCATAATAATCTGTGTACAATAAAATAATACCTCGAATATTGGGGTGTTACACCCGTACTCTTATAGTATTAGACATTTAGACTACTAAAAACCTATATATATATATATATATATATATATATAGGCTATATGCATCATTATCTTTATGTTATATTGACTTTATATCTTTGATTTAAATGTCTTTCTCTGAGCTTGCAAGTTGCAACATTAGAATTGAAACGTCTTCTAATATCGCGTAAAAAGTCACGTTTTTACTACCGATATCTCTCTCATTCTGGAACGATTCTTGGCATTTGAACTCAAATAACACTCAAATCAATGAAAATCTGCCAAGTAGGTCAAAACAAGGTTGCACGATAAAAATCAAGCAAAACGGATCGAAGATTCCAGGCACGTTTGAAGATTCAAGACATCAAAACAAGATTTTAAGACTAAAGTGCCCATCATCAATATTCATCTTATCCAAGATGTTCTTTTTCAAAATATGAGTCTAACAGAAGAAGAATCAACAAAAACGGATAAAGAATGAAGATTCTACACCCGCCGGAAGATTCAAATGATTCGTACACAATATCTGGAGATAGAAAACTCACTTTTGGGATTACTTTTCATCAAAGTCTTCGTTTTTAAAAAACGAATCCAACGAAAAAATAATCGACGAAAACGGACGCATAACGAATAAAACACACGCGAATTAAGAAATGTAGCAAAAGACGGCGAACCGGGGCGGGTGGCAGCCAGCCGTCGCCGGCCAACCACCAGCCACTGCCGGCCACATGGTGGGCGGCGCCTGCCTCCCCTCCCCCGTCTCTTTTCCGCTTTTTGGTCCTTTCGTGTACCCGGTGCCACACCTTTACGCGATTGTACGTACCCGGTGCCACATATTTACGCGATTGTACGTACTTGGTGCACCACCTTTTCCACCTTTTGCTAAAGTGCTCCTCAAGATGCTAACATGAACCGGATTTCTCCTATAAATAGGAAGCATGAGGCTTTATTTCAACACACACCTTACACACCATATGCATTAGTCATATTACTTTCTTACTTTCTCATTCTATTTTCTTACTTCAAAATTAGTATTAGGCTAGTTAGGAAGCTTGTTTAGAGCAGAACGAAAGCAAGGAACATCTTGTAATCTTGGGTGTACGCTTGAAATTACGCTTTAATTCAAGTTTATTCCTTCTCGCATTCTAATCCGGGTTCTTTCTTTCCTATTCTATCTTAATTAAATATGTATGCTTTTATTATGCTAGAATTAGTTTGTGCCATGATTAGCGAGTAGATTACTATTGTATTTGTTGTGATGTAGTTAGCACATATAATTATGGGATGACTTTAAATACGTCGTGAAATAATATGACGGCCCCTATTCAACTGTTTACTTGGTATAGTGCTGGAAATGCTTTTAAGCAAAGTACATACGTATGAAAGCCGGTAAATGACCGAAGGTAGTTGTATTATGGATCGACGTTATAAAAATGGAAACTTTATGAACGGACTTATCGTGTGATCTTAAACCTAAAACTTACATTCGTCTTTCGATTAACAAACATGATTGTAACCTTGTAAAGAGGAATTAGGAACCTTAATACTTGGTCAATAATTATTTGCGTCAAAACTATGGTTTAATTGTAACGTCATGCAAGCATCATAAAAACCAATGTGATTACGTGGAATTACCATGAGTATAATACACTTCCAATCACAATATAATTATCATGTAAACATCACGAAGCAATTAAATTCACAACGGAAACATCGGTAAATGATTAAATATATTGTGAACTACCATAGCATTTTCTGACATGGTCTGGGTTTAACTTTCTGCAAAAAGCCGTCGGCATTTTAATTAGATTAGTTTATCTTAGATTAGAGTAGGTAGGCTATAGGCTAAATAACCATTTACGAAAACCTAGGGATTTGTTAATTGTATCAAGAAATGCAAGTTTAAAATCCAATCTAAAATGATACTCTTTCCTAACCTGTAAAACCCTAAAGTAAGATACGCAAGAAACCTAAATGTTTTCCCTCGCTTATCACTCTTAAGTTTTACTAATAGGAATTGGTAAACAAGTTCGAACATAAACCCTAAGTTAGTTGTTTATAAGACTCATAATCTTTATGGTATTAAGAACGGTTAGACGTGTCATGGACCTGCTACTCTATTCCTTCTCCCACAAGCAAATGCGTTCAATAATATGGGCCACTGACTCCCTCACAGGAAAGTGTGGAGAGTTGAACATCGTCTGTCTGGCCAGAATCACGACACCTTAGTTCCTCGTGACATATTAGTTGATAACCGACTAATAGGGAATGTATTGGTTATACCATAAGTTATTGAATCTTGCAAACAATTCTAATTTAGTTAATCATTTTCCCGTGAAAGTCATCATCCCATATTATTAGCTAATGAACTCATAACAAATACTACTTCCCATTATCTGATTTATTATTATATTTCATTCGCTTTATTCGGTTTACTTAGTTAACTGAACCAAACTCCCAACGCACTCTTTTAAGAACCTGTACTGGAAAGTAACGATTGATTGGATCACCTCCGTTTCAATTCAGTTTCTCTTTAAGAACGACTCTAGGTCATACTTACCATCTACTAGCCCTTGGTTCAGTATTAGTAAGTCATACTTAGACCCCAACAAATATAAATTTAAAACACCCACCGATTGACGTTGTGATCATCCGCGCTTGCGACGGTCGGAACACCATCATCTTCCTTGGTGTTACAAACTTATAATTTAGGATTGTATGTAAACATCTAGCTGGTTGTTTACTCTTCAATAAAAGATATGGCTAGTACTTTACTCAAAGTATCATACGCACTACAAAAAAAAAATGTCTTTTTATCATACTTTTTTCCACACTTTTAGAATGTGTGTAAAACTTTTTGAAAAACATAAAATTTTTCACACTTATAAGTGTGATAAAATTACAACTTTTTAACACTTAAAAATGTGAGAAAAAATTTGTAACACGTGATTTTCCCACAAGAGAAAATGTGGATAAATTGTGTTAACTTTTATTCTCACACTTATATATGTGAAGAGTGTGGTGACTTCCACACTTGTTGATGTAACAATTTTCTCTACAATTATAAGTGTGGATAATTTCACATAATTTAACACATTTTTGAAAAGTGTATAATAAAAAGTATGAATAAATGATATCTTGATTGTAGTGACGTAATGAAAATTAAAAATTCAAACACGTATATATCATACATAACTCTTTTTTATTTATCTGTAATGTAATGTTACCATCTCTCGTACCTGGCTAGTTTAGGAAATTCGATATTTTACTAGTTTTCGACAATCACATCCCACTCGGAAATGTTTCGTGTAGCTAGGTCAAATTATATTGATTTTCATGCTTGCAAACTCGATCATGATAAGCCGACATCGGTTGAACCAAAATAATTGTTTTTATTTGATCAAATAAATATGCATATATGGATGTATTATCTGTAATGTAAAATACTTGTTTTTATCAAGCAAGCCTAGCTCAATTGGTACCAGGGCGCACCCCAAATAAGCTTAGTTGGCTTGGTCAATGGGAACTTTGCTAGAGAATGGTCACGTGTTTGAATCCGTTCCCACCCATTGGTCCATAGCGCTAAGACAGGGGGTCTTCGGACTCATTGTCTGGGGCTAATAGAAGTGCGATGCCAGTTGGAACCCAAAAGGTACACGGAGCTAGGGTTTTGTCGCCGATCTAAACCTTTTGCTAGATGTACGTGGAGCCTTTGTATGTGATACGTATATATCTTGGATCGTGACACATCTTATGACCTTTTATTATCGATTCAAGATCCACTTGAAAATGTGAGACGTAACAAGTGAAATTTAATACGCATGCATCATGCATGGCCTCTTTGGTTCACTAATTAAGTGTACCTTTAATTTTCTTGTAATCTTTGTAATTTGTACTTCCTTCACTAGCTAAGTAGCCACGAGTAGCAATTAAGGGATCATGATGTGGTACATAATCCGTATCAAACAAACCCTTTTAGTTATTGTTTATTTTATAAATTAATTAGGTTTTAAACTCGTGTATAACACATGCTATACAAAAAGTACTAAATAATCACATATTAATAACATTTGTTGTCCTTTAATGTAAAACTTTAAGAAGGTATTATTATTGATTGTGATATCATTGTCATTACATTGAATGTTTATTTATAATAGAGCATATAGTATTAACCCTAAAACCTAATGGACCCTAAACCACAATCAGATTTGGGCCAACTAACTTAGCCCTCTGATACTCCCTCGCAATTTTAACTGAAAATTGTATGTTTTAATTTGTTTTTATTTACATTCTAAACTACTTGAGTATATGTGTTTACAGAAAAAAGTAATTGATAGTAAAATGGAAAGTATTCACTTAGATGAGATGAAAATTAGAGATATTGAGATAGACAAAAATTCGTACTCAAACAAGAAAATTAGAGTTTGACTTGTATGAAGATTTAGAGCACCCTTCAGTGATTACAGATGCTCAAGGATTAGTTTTCGGGAGGCTTCCAGACGAACAAACTGGAGCAAATGTTAATTATTTTCATCTTTCTTTTCGTCTCTTTTGGTTTTGCTTCTTGCTTTAATTTAGTTGTTGACACATTGATAAAGTTGTATTCGGTGGTAATTATAATGTTTGATGATTTCCTGCCTTTCTGTTAAGTTTTTATTTTTTGGTGAGTTTTGAAAACAACTAACACATGTGTTACCAGCGATTAACATACATATGATACGCGATCTTATTGGTTCATCTATTCTCACTAAATTTTGCATTCTCATTTAAATTTCACTTATAAACGTAACCATATGTATATGTATATTAGATAAAAGATGATTATTTAATCAAAGTAAGGGAGATTTTATTATTTGGTTGATTTAAATTACATTAGATTAGAAGTTTTGGGCTAATCATCATATTAACTAATAAATAACAGTTAATGGCCCTTTTGTTTTTTTTTTATTTAAACAAGTCTATGTGATTGATTAATTGAAAGTTTGGTAAAATCGTGAAATTTGATTGGTTAATAGATGTTAAATTTTTATAAATTTGAAGTTGCAAAGGTTTTCTTTTATTAATATTTAGATTAGATTTCATAGATGGTTCTTGCAATTTACACTGATTTACAAATATTGTCCTTGTACTTTTATTTTCACATTTTTGTCTAATAAGTTTACATTTTACCTAAAAATGATGCTCTTCCACCTAAAGGACTAAAGTACCCTTTCTCTCATTATTATCGAATAGTCGATTAGGATCTAACTGGCCAATGGGTAGTCTAGTCATATCAGATGAATGATGGACCATTTTCTACAATTATTGAAATTTATTGGACCAAAAATGTAAAAAATTACAAGAACAATTTTCGTAAATCAATGTAAATTTCAATGACATACATGAAATTTACAATTTTGTAAGTACATATCGTAATGTTAAAAGAAGACAAAAATATATGGTCAGTCAAACTTGACCCAAGTCGGTAGTACGTACTAAACATTATTCATTTTAATTAGGGGATCGATGTGATTATTAAAAAAAAATGATTCAAATATCATATGATACAATAAGTATAGCACATAGTACAAGTTTATATAGAGTTTTGGTGTACGAAGCAATTTATTAGTTGGATTTACGAGGAAGAACTGAAAAATAAAATAAAAAATTCATAAATAATGTGAAATTTATGTAAAAGCTATGTCTATATAATAAAGTAAGTAGCAGTTAACCGTCTATCTAAATCAGTTAGGTTACAAGATTAGATATACTTTTTATCTTTCGACTAAATCTAATAAAGTGGTGGCCAAATTGATTAAAAATTGGACATGCAATAGTAATCGACTGTTTTAATTATTAATTAAATAATAACGGAGATCAAGATGGATGTTTATCTTTATGCTTTATTGACAAAAATGTAGTAAAATAATACAAAAAGGTAGTTGTACGGAATATGAGAAGCTATTCAAAACGTATTCAGATTCGTGTTGTTATCGAATTAAATATATTCAGCTTGTTTTATGCGGAATAATTGTGCATTAGTATAACAATATACTACTACCTCCGTCCCATCAGAAATGTCCACTATTGACTTTTTGAAGTCTTTCTTTTTCAACTTTGACCTTAAATATTTTTATTTGTGTTATATAATACTTGATGAAAATTATATCAATGAAATTATATTTAGAACCAAATTCATTCATATATTTTGCATCAAATATTATATAACACAAACAAAAATATTTAAGGTCAAAGTTGTAAAATAAAGACTTTCAAAAGTCAATAGTGGACATTTGTAATGGGACGGAGGGAGTAATGTTTATTAATTGCCTAATCTGTTTATTGTGTCTAACTCTACAAGGTCAGGTATAATCTCAACCGAATATTGTACATAACTAATCAATAATCATAACTTACAAATTACTCATAGTCGTAACTGATCATGACTGAATGTCGTGCATGACTAAACCTCACCACTTCCTTTCATTTATAGGTATTAGTGTGTGATAGAAAAAATATACTACTAACATGTGGGGCCCACAATTTTCCGTTCTCCTTCATGCTGTCTTTGATAACAGGCCAGTCGTAGACGAACTATCATGAACCAAGGATGGACCTCACGATGAAAGACTACAAACGGTCTGAGTAGTATTATGTTTAAATTTGTTAAAGAACTGGTTGATTGTCCCTTAAATTCAGTCTTTGAAGTAATCTCAAGAAAATTTGGGAGCATGTTGTGAGAATATGATCTATATTTTTTTTCTTATAACTACATATTGAAATCCATTTTCTATAATTTCCTAAGTTTTCTATCTTTATTCTTTCTTAGAAACAAGAAAGCTTCATCACACACATTTGACCATATTTTCTTTTTCTATCATTGTTTTGTAAAGAAAAGTAAAACACTCACCATACTCTAGAAAAATAAAAAGGAAAAAGGATAGATAATTTCCTAACTAAACACTCCCTAATTATTGTAAATAAGAATAACAATGTTTAATGAAAAGAATATATAGAACTAGACTAAATAAAACCCGGGGCGAAGCCCGGCGATTCAAAACCTCGTACATATATCAATTATTATCCAGCAATATATCTCACTTATTATATATATATCAATTATTATCACTATACTAATAAAATAAATAATACCCTTGGGAGTTGGGATAGTTGAGGTAATTGTTTTGGCGTGTTTTTCATATATTTTTCACCTTAAAGAATTGGCAACGCCTCTATATAAATCACCTAGCATCATGACGATTGTGACCGTGGAAATGAAGATTTATACGTATATGGTAGAGAAGATGTCCATGGAGATGTTGATCATATGAATCCGCCGGGGTGAATATGTGATGGATGATGGAGGAAAACAAAGACTTGGATGATGGAGACGAAAATATTTTTCACAAAGTATGGTATAACTATTATCCCGGCACCAAATCGATATGCCAATTATATATATTTTCTCTTGTCTAAAAGAAGTGATGTAAATAAGACATAGAATCATTTCTGCTAATAAGAGCATCCAATAAATGATTTTTCTAAAGTTTTTTTTGAAAAAAAACTTTAGAAAAGCTTTTATTCATTAGAGGAAAAGTTTTTTATTCAAAAACTTTATATTTTTTATGTAAAAATAAAAACTTTATTAAGCATTTTTACATTGGAGGACAATGATTTTTGTAAAAGTTTTTTTATAGAAGTGTGATTGTAAAAGTTTTTTATAGAAGTGTGATGTGGTTATAAAAAAGCTTTCTAATAACTTTTAGTCATTACGGATGCTCTAATCGCACTATTTATTAAATACCTACAAATTGCCGTTTCTTGCATGCATACAGCTCATTTTAGTACCAATCAAGTCAACTCTAAAAACAGTAACTAACTGAACAAATGGGGTATTACGTCTTACGTTGAAAACACACTAAATATGTAACTAAACTAGTGAATTTTACGCCGTGTAATACACGACCCAGATTTAAAGGGGTTAATTTCAATGTTATATACTTTATCCGTCCTATTTTTATGGTTGTGTTTTAAATTTTTGATGTCTTTCTTTTTCAACTTTGATCTTAAATATTTTTGTTTGAATTATATAATAATTGATGAAAATTATACTCAATGAAAATACATTTAAAACTTAATCCATTCATATATTTTGCTAGAGGTATTATATAACACAACCAAAAATATTTCGGGTCGGAGTTGAAAAAAAAATACTTAAAAAGTCAAAACATGACAATAAAAATGGGGAAGAATATATTATTTTCAAAGTTTGTGAGTTTAAATGAAACAAGTCTTTCTACCATGATAACGTTTAACTAATTCAAAAAAGTAATTATAAAGTTCGTTTACACGATTTGAAAAATATCTCCTCTACTTGCTACCACAAATCAAGGATATCTTTCAAAATAACACTCTGAATTGTAATGTTTTTGTTTCTCCTTATTACCTTTAGGTATAGTGTCTCCGTCTCAAAATACATGCCTCCCGTTAAAAATACATACAATTTTAGAAAAGCTCCTTTCTACCAAACATTTCATATTTACCAATAAAGTATTTTCTTATTCGCTTTAATATAATATAATTTTAACACTTATTTAGAGGCAACCCAAAATTATAAGTGAGACATTCAATTTGAGACGAATGTAGTATTAACTACTAAGTAATGCCAATTATTCATAGTAGAAAATAGAATGATGTTATTTTAGTTTTCTAAAAAAAAGAAAAGGAAAAAGAAGAATCAAGTGCTTTGAGTAAATTGATTGTTACTTGTTTAGCGGTTAAAGTGTTCAGAGTAAATAATTCAGGAGCACAAATAGAAAAAGTAAAAACAAAAAATAGCATTTAAAAGCAGTATTTTTGTAAAGTGAAACAAAAAGGGGGGAAAAGTGAAATAGACAAAGAAGAAAGAAGGGGAAGAAAAACACTGGTGCTCACTTGGCTCGAACACGTGACACGCTGTTTAAATGGTATGACATGTTCTAGTTCATCTACAAGACAAATTCATAAATATTTTTCCTAATATTTTATTTAAATAATTAAAAGCTGTTATGGTGGCCCAATCAAAAAGATTCAGACGTCACTCACTGAAAGTGCTACATTAACAAATAGCCCCTTTCTATATATAGGAAGATATAGTTTTTACTCTGAAAGAATTTCCTTAAATACTCTTTCATGTACCAAACTAGTTCAATGACCCGTGACTACACGGGTATGATAAAGAAATAAAAATATAAGATTAATCGGTAAATTTTCAATCTATAATAATAAATATACATATAAGTTCTACTTACTGATTTTGTATTATTACGTTTTGTAAGCTAGTTTTAGTGATACATTTACGTAATCAATAATAAAAAAAAGGGTAAGAATGTAAAAGTTAACAATGTATACTCATATGTAAAGACTTAACATTATATAAAGATAATAATATAAAAAACTTTCATACTTTTACAATAAATTATCAATAATAACATGATATTGATAAGGGCAATTTAAATCTTAATGAGATAACTCTGATCACATGAAAGTATAACTAAATACTCTAATACATAATTTTACAATAGAATTTCCAAGTATACCCATTAATTTGGGCCATGAGTCAAACGTCTAACAATCACAATTAAATGGTTACCAAAACACTTGTATCAAAATTGCAAACCATTTGAATCTTCATTACCTGCGTAAATGATATAAATAAAATGTTGGGAAGGTTTATAGATTGCTAAAAGTAGAAAGGTGTTGGGAAAGGTTTATAGATTGCTAAGCCTTTGTAATGATGAGAAGTGTATCTGTTTTGAGCATGTTCGAGCAAACTCACTCCATATATAAAATGCAACCTGCAATTTACACAACATAATCTGAATATAAATTGATAGATTGGCAACCTGCAATGCATACACAGATATGCATATACATTCTTGATACGACACAAAGTAAAGAAAGAAACCATACCTTCTTTTTGTTTCTACATACAAGGCTGTTATTTGCATGAAATATGTAGCTTTTGAGGACTTTAAAATGACCAAACGAAGCTCTCTTCCCATTCAGATTGGGGCCTGTTGAGACAACCTGAGAAACAAATTAAATGTGAAAAAACTTGTTAACTATGTAAATTACATAATGACATGAGCATGTTAGTCTCTGTGGTATAGATATATAGATTTTAAATAGGGATTATGCATAAACCTAAAAGATCATTCCCTTCACAAGTCAATTAGTTGAATAGGCATCTCTGAGCATGAGTAGGGATGACAATGGATCGGATATGGATCAGATGATGGCATATTCACATCCATACCCATTTAAATATTTTCGTCCATATCCATTAAATTTCAATTCATCCATCCATATCCATATCCGATGGATTAAGCGGGTTAATGGATGTCCGTTGAATATTTAATAAAACGTGAAAAAATTCCTGATATGAAATGAAACAAACAATAATTGTAACAAAAAAATAAATATAACGTAACATACTGAAATCTATTCACAAGAGCTTGTAATAATTATTGTCGATGAAGCATAATTGGTTACATTTATAAGTAAACATATATTTTAACAAATCAAATGTGTAATCTCTATGTTTGTCAGTTAATCACATATGTTTTGATTGTCTTTAATCGTGGATTGTGACTTCACTATATGATCGGAAGTAAAATTTGGCTCAGCGCGATATATTTATGCATTTCGATTTGTTATATAAATCAATAATCCAAAAAAAACCCTCAAATATACATTTAATATTAAAAATTTACGACTTTATATATCCAATAACACATTAATAGTTTATGGTTTATATGCACGTGGATATGTAAATTTATATGTGTGTGTGTGTGTGTGTCTATATATATATATGTGTGTGTGTGTGTGTGTGTGTGTGTGTGTATGTATATGTATATGTATTTCGGGTTAATGGATAAATCCATGGGTGATAACTTGTCATCCATATCCCATCCACTATTCATCCACATCCATATTCATATCCACTATTTATCCATTTACATCGTCCGTATCCATCATTATGTGGATGGATCGGGTGGATATTCATCGGATCGGGTGACAATTGCCATCCCTAAGCATGAGCAATGTTTTGAAAGGGAAGGGGTGGGGTTAACTATCTGGGATCATACCTTGGTTTGCATCGAGCCCTCGAAGGAGTGTTGCCGAGTGTAAGCTTGCAATAGGCACTTGGATTTCCCACAACTCATGATATTCACGATTGAAAACAAATTCATATAAAACTCATATTTAAGTAGTAACTTAGAAGATCATGAAAAATTTTAAGCTTCAAGCCGGGATTATTATTTAATCTTTCGTGATAGTATAGCCGCAAGTGATGATAGTGGCATGTGTAATATCACTAATTAGAGACTCATTCTTACTTGCTTAGGGAGAAGCTTTTTACCTTATTTCTCAGATTCCTCCCCCACCTTAGCCTCTCTTGCTTTACAACCTAAAACACATAAGCTGGAGCACATTGAAGAATTAAAAATAAAAATAAAAAGTACATTGAATATTAATAAATATTATAGTTGAAGACTTCAAGATAACAGTAGAGCTATTAGTAGTACCAATCAAAAAAATTACCACAACAGAAAAGAAAATCATACCTTTAAAAGTTTTTTCTCTTGGGCATTTCATCAAACGGTTTATGTGCGCTACATTAGCAATACAAACAACTTGAAGCAAGATATCATACAACCTAGAAAGTGCTTCGAAAGGTGTAAGCAGGAACCCCGTTAGTGAGTAGTAACTTATATTAAGAAACAAAATCAACAAATGCAACATACTATATTAATGAATTTTAGTGCCTACTATTAATAGCAGATATTAGTCAGCTATTTTAAAAGAACATCGATAATGCGTACAAAGGTAGCTTAGCTACTCTTATACAAACGTTTCAGTGTTTCAGTGCCTCTTATCTTCTTCCTCTTAAACCTCGAACATTTCCTGAAAGTGAAGCTAAAATCGAACACGTACAAACTTAAAACTAATAATTTTCAAAGCATCCAAGAACATCAAAACACATATAGACACAAAATATCATTAGTAGACAAATCAAGTGTTATAAATCCAACAAATAAAAACGAACTCGTTATCTAAACCAAACATGAAGAAAGAATCCGATTTAATCTCACCTGTTATTTCAATCTGCAACAAAATCACATGAATATATTACATTCATAAGGAACAATAAATTTGAGATTGGAGAAAAAGGCTTTCAAAGTAAGATTGTGATTTGGTAAGATTTGATTTTTAATTTTAAACATTGATATGAAGAAGAGGAGGAGGATATAGAAAGTTGATTTCCAATATAAAGAAGCGTGCAAAGGAAGAGTCATCAAAAAATATTTACTCCGTATCAAAAAGCAAAAATGCAATTATTACAATTCCTTTTGGCAGTAGTATTGAAATGAAAAATGACAAAACCAGTAATATTGATGATGGGTCTTGGAAATAACATACCAGCAACTAAAAAAAAGCAAACATTTTTTAGAAAATTCAAAAAAATAAGAAAAGTCCTTGCACTACAAAGGGACACGACAACAAGGGAAACAGCCTAAGAATTTGCCAAGTCAGCTATATGACACCAGCATAAACTCCCTTCTATTAGATAGGAAAGATGTTCACGCTGTTGATACTTGATACAAAATGATACAGTAAATTTTAACAATAAATTACAACAATTTTGTGCATACAAGTCATTATTAGTTTATTACATCTTAATCTCAATTTGCAGATAACTCATACGAAATTTTTCTTGATAAAGTGTCATTTCCACCAAAGTTTTTAAATAAAATAGTAAGAGTTTTGAGATTTTTTGATAAATTGATATCGAAGTAGAAATTATTTTCCCCTCGCATATGTGATGGGCTTGTCACAAAATTAGTTTTTATTTGCAGCGCATCAGGTATAATAAATGTATAACTATTTGATGACCATTTAATATATGTAAGTAAGGGCAAAATACATATCCCAAAAGCAATTGAAATATATAAAATTTGTTATATAGATTGTTAATTTGTACGTTTGAAATACCACTGTATATATAAAAATTTCTTTCAAGTTCAATGAAAAAATAACTTCAACGAACAAAATAATTCTTTTTTTAATAAATAAAAAAAGAAAAAGAATTTTGTTGTGAACTAATTTGTTGTTTAAAAAAGGGGGGAAAAACTCATTGAATTATTAATTTGATATGCATTTGTCCCACTACTTCGTATACGTATATGACTAATAGCTTGTTTGTTAATTTGATGTATTAAAGTAATATGATGCTAAATATTGTTTTTTCATCTTACAAGTGGAATCCTTAAGAAACTTAAAAAAAAAAGGATATCCTTATAAAATATTAATTTAATGTTATATCTTAATTACTTACTTATAAACTATATATCTAATGTAAATGAACACAACAATGTAAATGTAATGTTAATTCCCTCTATAATCTCGTCATCACTACACAGATATCATGATATCCTTATATCTCATATTTAGTCAAATCTCATGATAAATTGTTTAAAATTCCAAAATAATATGATGATATAGTTGGTCTATCTATCTATCTATATTATATTATATATACTTATAAAACAAAGATTTTTTCTTAATTTTTAAACATTTCACATCATAACATTTCTTTTTCTTTAAAGTCTCCTAACTTGTACATCATCATATTATTTTTTCCGTAAAAACCTTAATTATTATTTACTAAGACTATTATTAATCAGTTATACTTTATTATAATAATAGCCTTTAAAATTTCTACATTATATTTAATATATAATATTTTTTTACCTACATAAAAAAATATTCATTTTTTATTCTATATCTTATACATTGCATTTAACAAATATTATCATCATCAACTACCATGTTTTAAGAAAATTAGTTTTAATAAAGATATTTGAAATTGATTATATTCTGTACATTTCATATATTACTATTAAATTTCAGTAATAATTTTTAAACTTTTAACAATATTAAGATACATTTCAAACCCTAAAAAACATATGATTATTTTTTATTTTTTTAATTACCTTGCATTGCATAGGCTAAACATATGTATTAAAACTTAACACAATAACTTATAAATAAATTTAATTGTATTATGTATTCAAATTTATACATAATACAATACAAACTAATTTAATGGCTCAATAATTACTTATTAGTGCGTATTATTTTAGTTAACGATTAGTGTCTTGAACATTGTTTACAAAGAAGTTTGGTTTATAACTTTATGCTAAAAAGTAAAGAATTAATATATATGAAAAATATTAAAGTAAACATAAAGTAAGCTCAACACCACAAATTAATTGTGCTGTCAATAACATTAATTATATGTCCATTAATATATTCGACTACATACAAATTACTATATAATTGCACTTTTTAAACGGTTGTGTATCGCACAGACTCAATACCTAGTTGTATATAAGGTATAATGAGATCTGGAGTATATTATTATTTTCTATACAAGTGTTTTTTTTTTGCATCCTCATAAATAGTATTACTTTTTTCAAACACAAGGCGACTAAATATGCATCTCAAAAACACTATTTCAGTGTTTCTAATTAAACTTCAAATAGTTATCATTTGTGGTACTTCTTAATAATAAATAATTTTAAAAGTAAAATATATATTCAAATGTGTTTTTGGTATTCATCCTTCAAACAAGAATTATACATTCGAGTTAGGCCCCCACTAATATTTTTCTGACTCTGTGCCTCTAATTCTTAACGAGGCATCTCCTTAAATATCTTCACTTCACAATTATGTAATAAGAAAAATAAGTAATATGTTGTTTGTCAACTATAATAATTCTTATTATCTATTTATAACATAACACGTACTTAAACCAAAATAGCTTGAGGTAATCCTGACATTTAATTGGGCTTTCCCATATTGATCCAATAATGTACAGTATTTTAAAGATAATGATACTTACATTTAACCCTCTTTATATTTATTTATCATTGAATACTATTAATATATTATATATTAAATAAAATTGAAGGAATAAATAAATTTAATAATTATTAATACGTAATCTAATCAAAATGCTCGGCCTCCATTAACCGTTAACACGTCCGAATTTACCTACCCATGTAACACAATATTAATTGATAATATCTTATATTTAATTTAGAAGGAATAAATAAATTTAATAATTATTAATATGTAATTTAATCAAAATATTCGGCCTACATCAAATAAAGTGACCTCCACTTACGATTCACACTATCTAATTATTATCTTCAATATATTCTAAGTATTTTGTATTTATTATAATATATAATTTCATATTTATTCACATTTCCTCAAGTATATATACTCATTTTCATCTAAATTTCTTACCATCTTTGCATTCCTTTTTCACCTCGTTCTCACCATCTTCACATTCCTTCTACATACAAATCTTCAATGCATCCCTACCATAAAAATACACTATTCGAGAAACCTACACCTATTCATATTTATTTGTTGATGCCATCGTATATTTGTTGTTCTTTTTTTAGGAATTTCAAGTTCTCTTTTTGATCAACAACAAGCTCCAAAATCTTTTAGAAGGTTTAAGGAATTTTCTTATTAGGTTTTCAATTTTTAAAATACTTTTATACAATAGGAAATATAAGATGATGGAAAAGTAACACACATTAAAAGAATCAGGCTTCAAACTATAGATGCAATACAAATGAAGCCCAATCTAGCCTAACAATAATAAAATTAACCAGAAGATAAAAAAGCCCAAAAACATGTTCAAAATAAATTTTAACTTAAGAAAAAAAATAATAAAAATATACTTGTAAAAAATAACAATAATATAAAAATATTTAATAAAAACATTTAGGCTTACAACATTAAAAAAAATCACGAAACAATTATCAATCTAAATATAGTTCAATGAATAAAATGTAAAATTATAAACTATGATAATGACACTACAAAACTAACATTTTATCTTATAAAACTATATAGAAACTAAAATAACATAAATCAAACAATTGTACAAAAACAAACTATCCAAAAAAATATATTTAAATATATATATATATATATATATATATATATATATATATATATAATAAAGATTTTTTCTTGATTTTTAGACATGCCACATCATGACATTTTCTTTTCGTTAGAGCCTCATAACTTGTCACACCATCATATTATTATTTTTTATTAAAAATCTTAATTCATAATTACTAAGACTATTATTTATCAATTATACTTTATTATAATAGCTTTTAAAATTCCTATATTATAAATATATAACAACTTTTATCTACACCAAAAAATCATTATAATCATCAACTACCATGTTTTAAGAAAATTAGTTTTGATAAAGATATTTAAAATTATTTATTTTCTGTACGTTTTGGTATATATTACTATTGAATTTCAGTACTAAATTTTAAACTTTCAATCATATTAAGATACAGTTGAAAACCTAAAAAACATATGACTATTTTTTATTTTTTTAATTACCTTGCATTACGTAGACTCAACAAATGAGATGTCACATCGTAACATTTTATTTTCTTTAGAGCCTCCTAACTTGCCAATCATCATATTATTCTTTCCTTAAAAACCTTAATTAATAATTATTAAGACTATTATTTATCAATTATAGTTTATTATAATAGCTTTTAAAATTCTTATATTATATTCAATATATAACAACCTACATAAAAAAGATTCATTTTTTATTTCATATCTTATACATCGCAATTAACAAATATTATAATCATCAACTAACATGTTTTAAGAAAATTAGTTTCAGGAAAAAAAATTAAAAATTGTTATTTTATGTACATTTTGGTATATATTACTATTAATTTTCAGTAATAAATTTTAAACTTTCAATAATATTAAGATACAATTGAAAACCTAAAAAACATATGACTAATTTTTATTTTTTTAATCACCTTGAATTGCATATGCTCAACAAATGTATAAAAACTTAACAAAATAATTTACAAATTAATTTAATTGTATTATGTATTCAAACTTAAACATAATAACATACAAACTAATTTAATGGTATTATATAAATGGTCGTGCATCGTACGGGCTTGATGTTTGATTTTTATATAAAATAAATATTTTTAATTACCTATTAGAGCGTATTATTTTAGTTAACAATTACGTGTTATTAATTTATAAGCTCTTGAACATTGTTTGCAAAGAAGTTTGGTTATAGCTTTATGCTGAAAATTAAGGAATGATATATATGAAAAATATTGAAGTAAACGTAAAGTAACTGGTCAACATCATAAATTAATTGTGTTATCGATAACACTAACTATATGTCCATTAATATATTCGGTTACTTACAAATTACTATATAACTACACTATTTAAACGGTTGTGCATCGCACGGGCTAAATGCCTAGTATGTATGTATGTATATATATATATATATATATATATATATATATATATATAG
The DNA here is from genome assembly GCA_963422505.1 of Pseudognaphalium luteoalbum. Taxonomy (NCBI): domain Eukaryota; kingdom Viridiplantae; phylum Streptophyta; class Magnoliopsida; order Asterales; family Asteraceae; genus Pseudognaphalium; species Pseudognaphalium luteoalbum. The sequence goes on along the minus strand of OY730193.1, from coordinate 6,760,308 downwards.
AGAGAGAGAGAGAGAGAGTTTGGATTAAATGAGAACACTTCAAAAATAAGAACGGTGAGAACACATCATAAATGCACAACTAGCAACCAAAAATCATTAGATTCACGGTCATACATCTCAAATATGCAAAGAAAAACAGATGCACACTTCTAAAAATGCACAAAAATCGAAAAAAACAATTGATGCACGATTATCTCTATAATTGTGCATAAATCGTTTTTTTCAATTTTTGTGTATTTTTGAAAGTTCGCATCTATTCTAAACAATTTTTTTACACATATTTGAGATGTATGAGTGTGGATCTAATGATTTTGTTGGCTAATTATGCATTTATGAAGTGTTCTTACCGTTCTTATTTTTGAAGTGTTCTCATTGGAACCTTACCCTATATATATATATATATATATATATATATATAAGAATTTAGAGTCACCCGCCATCGTATCTAGTTATTATTATATTTAAATATACAATAAATTAAAAAAATACATGATTATTTTAAGGGTTTAAGTCACTGATTATCAACATATTCTTCTTTTTGTTCTGATATTACCAATCAACTAATTTTATTACTAGGATCACCATGTACTTGTTAATTTCGTGTTGAGGTCGCCAATGTACTTTTAGATACGGGTTTGAGATCGTCAACATACTTGTTAGTACAGAATTAAGATCACTAACAAAATTTACAAAGAACTTCATTTTTTTAAAGTATGTTGGTAATCCTAGTAATAAAACCGGTTAATTGATGATTTCGGAAAAAAAGGAAAGTGTCAATCCATGATTTAAGCCCTTATTTTAATCAAAACCATTTATTTAGCATCACTTATTTAATCCAATGAAAATGTGACACAATAGTTTCTAAACTGGATGTCTACCACTCTTATTCTGTTTTTCTTAACTTTTTCTACTCTCACTATCTCTTTCTCTTTCGTTAAATAATACGTGTTGGGGTTGTTTTCTGGTTTAAATCGAAGCATGACACCAAACCAACAAGTGTTTATATATTCATCTCATTATTATGCATAATTGCAATACTTCATACAATACATACATAGTTACATACACACATACACATTATATCTAATTTTCTCTCTCTCACTCACGCCACAAATTCCCCCCAAACACTTTCTTCCCCAAACGAAATTGCTCTCTATAATTCTTGATTTGATTTTGGTGCATTCCAAATTTATGTAAGCACATGTTTTTCTGGTAATTGTAATGTAACAGCAAACCAATCACTACTCTGTTCAATCATTCTATCTTTACTGTTCTTGCTTATTTGAATCTTTGTTTTCATATATTTATTAGTCATGAATACTCGCTAATTTCGTATAAAGATTTAATCTTTGCAGTTTTTGGAGGTACCCATTTGCTTGAATTTGTTCAGAATAATGGGTTTTCGTTAAAGTTTCAATCTTTTTAGTTTTTTCTACCTTCCAGCTTTCATTCAAGTTCAATACATATTCATCGTAACATGTAAACCGTTCTTGTAATTTTTACTGCATTCCAACTGTTTGATGAAATTTCACTGTATTAAGTTCTCTAAGTAAGTATTGTGAGGTGATGGATCTGTTTTCCGATCAAGTCAACCGTTAGTTGAGTGATCTCAATACATGGAGAGTTCTTTGTTACTTCGTTAATTTATCGAGTTTTCGGGTAAGGATGATTTCGTTTCGTTAAATAATTTAGAAAGCTGCATATGGAGTTTAAGTAGGGAATAACAAGTGAACAATTGGTTCTAGTTCACATTCATTTCTTGATTATTTTATTATTATTACCATTAACATAAAATATATACACTCATTGATTCTTTAATGATCCCCTGAGATGTAGTGATAATCAATTGCAGATATCACAATTTTCATGAGTTTCATGGGGATCATATGATATAATATAAACAAATGACTCAACATAAATATTTCAAAACTCTTTTAGTGATATAGCAAAATTCATTGAATCTCTGCCCAATTCTGCACGTATATTTCGTATGCACGTCTAAATCGTGTGTTTTTTTGCCTCTCAAGCCTTTTCATACACTTCAGTTGTTGTCATAAATCATAATATTCTCTTGAACACTTTAAAGAAACTATATAGAGGGTTACATAACCAAGATAGTGTATATTTATGGAAGAAACTTTTGTTCCCTTTCGTGGGATCAGTAATGATATCAAAGGAAGATTACTATGCTATAAACAAGATTGGACTGGTGGCATCCGGGCGGGTATCAGGTTCGTGATTCTTACATAATAAAGATACCACCTGATATTTTTTAGAGAAAAAAGTGTACTTTTGCTTTATATAACACGGATGCTGTTTTTTTTTGGTAGGATTCTGGCTCCAACGACATATATATTCTTTGCTTCAGCAATTCCAGTTATATCTTTTGGAGAGCAACTAGAAAGAGATACTGGTTTGAATCTATAAAGTGTTTAAGATACTCATATTTTTAAGTAGTATATGAAATATAGGCTAAAATATCGAATTTATATTGTTATTTGATATAGAGGGAAGTTTAACTGCGGTGCAGACTCTAGCCTCAACGGCGCTATGTGGCATCATCCACTCTATAGTTGGTGGTCAACCACTTCTTATATTAGGTGTTGCTGAGCCAACCGTGTTAATGTACACGTTTATGTTCAAGTTTGCAAAAGATCAAAAGGACTTAGGGAAGCCTCTTTTCTTAGCTTGGACTGGATGGTAAATTTCTCCACACTTTTGGCTTAAAAGCAGATGTGCCAAATTGGGTTGGGTTGGCATGAAAGAACTTTTTTTATATATAATTTTATAATATACTTTTTGTCTCTTTAGACCGTTTCGTTCTAGCTATTTCTTATCTGACCTTTTTTACCCGTTAGAGATAAAACATATCCTGATTCGATGAATTCATTGATAAATGGGTCAAAATTGCCTCCTCTGCCTAAGACTTGTTAATTCCTGGAAAATGTAAGGATATTTAGTAAGTTACTATTGTGTTAATGAGAACAGGGTTTGTGTGTGGACGGCTTTTCTGCTGGTCTTGCTGTCTATTTTGGGTGCCTGCTCTATCATCAACAGATTCACACGTATAGCTGGTGAATTGTTCGGTCTTCTTATTGCAATGCTTTTCATGCAGCAAGCTATTAAAGTGAGTTAGATTACCTCAATATTCAAAATTATAGGAACTCAGTAAACTATTGGTATTTAGTTGATTATGATGATTTTGAGACAAAGGGTTGCAAATTTAACTGATTAATCTGACATGTATAATCCGAAACAAATAATTTATTCATTAAAATAAGGGATATACAGGTATATTTTTACATCATCAGTTGTTTGTACCAATTTCTGATTATTTTGCCCTGATAATCAATCTTATTCAAACACTCAAGTTGCAATAATCATTTTGAATATATCTGCAAAGACCCCCTAATACTTCATTACTTTATATATACACTTCATATTACACGTTTTCATTTGCTTTCTAGTTGCCCTGATACTTGTCATTTCGTAGGGAGTCATAGAGGAGTTTGGTATACCAAAAAGTCAAAATCCCAATGAGCCTGCATTTCAATCTTCATGGCGTTTTGGAAATGGAATGTTTGCACTAGTTCTGTCCTTTGGCCTTCTTCTTACTTCTTTAAAAAGCCGTAAAGCAAGGTCCTGGCGTTATGGAACAGGTTGATATCTCACCCTTGGGATTTTAGATTAAAACTTTTGTTGACCGTTTGAGTTTGTTGACTCTTGGTTCTTCTTTTAAGGGTGGCTAAGGGGATTTCTTGCGGATTATGGTGTCCCTCTTATGGTGGTTGTTTGGACCGGTGTCTCATACATACCAACTAAAAGTGTTCCAGAAGGCATACCAAGGCGACTTTACAGTCCAAATCCATGGTCTGCTGGTGCTTATACAAATTGGACAGTCGCAAAGGTGGCTTTCATGCTTACGAATGAGAAAATTTTTAGTTCCTTTTTCTTATATTCTTCAGTATTAAATGTGTCCTGAAATTGCATATAACCTCTTAAATCATTATAAATATACAGAACGATCTTTGTGTTCAGATTTTAATTCTATTCTTTATTAAATTAAGCTCTATACATGAAAGACAAAAGGTGTTAAAGGGAACTGGCCCTAATCAACCCAACCTATTTCGATCCGTACTAAAAAGCTACCCGTTTAGCATGAACTCAATTTGACCAGTTACTCAACCTGCCTTTTTGTCACCTCTATCCAGTATTACTTTTGCCTCCACGACTATAGACTCATAATTGTTTTTTTGCAGGATATGTTGAACGTCCCATTTGTGTATATTATTGGAGCTGTTGTTCCAGCCACCATGATTGCAGTGCTTTACTATTTTGATCACAGTGTTGCATCTCAACTTGCACAACAAAGCGAATTTAATTTGAAGAAACCACCTTCATATCATTATGACCTTCTTCTTTTAGGTTTTTTGGTGAGTGATCCTTCAGCGGTATTTGCCTATTTCTTGTTTTAGTATATTTATTTACTCCGTATTTTCTAATATGTTTTAGCTGTTTCTGAACAGACCTTACTATGTGGACTAATTGGCATCCCTCCTTCGAATGGAGTTATTCCACAATCTCCTATGCATACGAAAAGCTTAGCCACCCTGAAACATCAGGTATACTTTTTTTATGAAACTAGAGATCTAAAATAAGATATATTTCCCTCTTATTCTATCGTAGTAGGATGACGGTGTACTCTTTAAAAATTAGTCAAAATATTAATGACGTACACAGTTAATGCGCGTGCAAGTATATGCAACAGTTTTAAACTATTCGGTCCACCTCTGGCCAATTCTTCTCCTCTTAAACATCTACTTGTGACAATTACATCTAAACAACTTATAATAAAAAACTAGGACTGGACCGCCTTTGTCCCCCAGAAGAGTCAACTTTGATATTTATGATTTAAAATTAGCACCTTTTTAAATTTGTCGTAATCTCCAGGTTTTTTTATAATTCTTGTACTCTTTACACAGCTCAGTTTTTCCTACAAAGAAGGTTTGTGTAATGTCGAAGTTATAAATAGTTCACACAAAAGTCAAATGACTGCTCTTTCTTTGGGTTGGAGCTAGTTTATATTATCTTGATATATTGGTTTCTTTTCCAACTGCTCCATTTCCTCAAAAAATATAAATTATCTTATCCTAATTGACAGCTAATGTAGCAACTTATCCTTAAGTAGTAACATACGGTAAAAATAGTGAGGATTTTCTGAAGTATTAAATTTCATGTAAAAATTTATTATGTGTAATTGTAGTTTTTACCCGCCATAAATTGTAAACCATTTCTTGTTTAAATTTTTCTTTGTGTTTATTTAAACTAAGGAAAAGATCTTTTCTTTATACAGCTTCTGCGGAATAAACTTGTATCTACAGCTCGAAGAAGTATACGCCAAAATTCAAACTTGGGTGAACTATACCGGAATATGGAACAAGCATACCATGAAATACAAACTCCACTTGTTTATCAGAATCCATCAACTTTGGTAATTAAAAAATTGAAGTCATTTTAACGTTCATTCAACTATGTTTTATTTAAAATAATTGTATATTTATAGGGGCTAAAAGAGCTAAAAGAATCGACGATACAACAAGCATCTAGTGGTGGTTACATGGACGCACCTGTTGATGAAACTGTATTTGATGTGAATAAAGATGTTGATGATTTATTACACGTTGAAGTTAAGGAGCAACGGTTAAGCAATTTGCTACAAGCGTTAATGGTTGGTGGTTGTGTTGCTGCTATGCCAGTCCTCAAAAAGATCCCAACTTCGGTTCTTTGGGGTTACTTTGCTTTTATGGCAATTGAAAGCTTGCCCGGTAATCAATTTTGGGAGCGAATATTATTACTTTTCACGGCACCAAGTCGAAGATACAAGTATGTTTATATCTCCAATTTCATCATTGTGTGGTACTTGTTTCAAGTTCAAACCTGCTAATCTTATGTTGTGATATTGTGTTACTACCATATGAATTATCAGGGTTTTGGAAGAAAATCATGCTACATTTGTAGAAACCGTGCCTTTCAAGACGGTTGCCTTTTTCACGCTGTTTCAAACCGTTTACTTGCTTGCTTGTTTTGGCATAACGTGGATCCCAATTGCTAGCGTTCTTTTCCCACTCTTAATCATGCTCCTTGTTCCTGCAAGACAATATCTGCTTCCCAAATTTTTTAAAGGTGCTCATCTTCAAGACTTGGATGCTGCCGAATACGAAGAAGCCCCTGCCACAACCTACAATATTGCCTTTGGTGTAAGTCAAGATATTTAACCAAAAATAACAAGGTGCTATAGTTAATTTGTAAAATTTGCTTTACTGATCATTTGCTATGTATACACTTGTAGGAAGAAGATGCTCATTCGAGAACATCTCATATTGATAGTGCGGAAGTTCTTGATGAAGTTATAACAAGAAGCCGGGGAGAGATTCGTCATACTAACAGTCCAAAAATAACAAGTTCAACACAAACTCCACGAGAAATGCAGCCTTCGTATAGTCCACGTCTGCACGAGTTAAGGATCGATAGGAGTCCGAGGTCACCTGGAAAGGGCCTAGAAATTAAGCTAACTCCCAGTCCTGGTCCATCTAATCTTGGTGAAACTAGTAAAGGTTCTTCCGCATGAAATGAATGGTGCTTGAGAGGTCCCTTTAAAACGTGTAATTTAAGTGTGAATTTTTATGTTTCTTTTGTAATGTTTGTAAGGTGTATGCCACTAGTCGTATATTTCCCAAATGTTTCATGATATTGTATTTGTGGTATGGGCAGAAAACAAGTAATTAATTAAATTATTACGAATTAAACTGCTAGGTTTCAAATAAAAATGCTAAATATTGTAGAACGTAAGAATGATTTCAAAAGGGTAGTGGTTCGTACATCGTCATTTTTTCTCCATACATCACTAAACATATTTTAGATTGTTGTACATTACAACAACTTAAAGCATATTTAGTGGTGTACGGAGAAAAACTAGTGGTGTACGAATCATCACCCATTTCAAAAACACTTCCAAACAATAATAATTAGTCCAAAATGTCTTAATTATTTTGACGAGAAGAAAAAATCATCATCGTCCAACATGTTACTATCTTTTTTGGCCAAGCAGATTCCATAAACCGGCAACATTAGGATTAAAATTATCTAGTTGATTGAACCAAATACAATGTGTATTTAAAACAGATTATAAGGTAAACATTTCCTTATAATCATGACAAGTTTAACTTAATTTATTTAAGAAAAAATATATGATTTATAGTGATAAATTGAGAGTTGAATGATTTTTAACCGTTATTTTTTGATAAGAGACAATTATTTTGTAACAGTTTTAAATAGTAACATCAACAATTATTTTTTGACGTAAGAATTAGCTTTTATTTTATGTAGACATGCTTGTTATTTGTTTATCAAAAGCCTTTTTTTGGCTTCTTCTGTAACACAACATGATGTGGTTTTAGGAAGCAATGTCTTCTGTGCCCCAAGTTCCTTCATAGTATTTCTTCATTTTCTTGATTGTGTTAATTTAATAAACAAAAATAGAAATAATTAAGTAAGTATAATAAAGAAGAGTTGATATGCATATTTAATTAAATTGAATCCCCAATTGTAACTCAAAACTCATTTAAGACTTATTAATTAAAAGACAGTTAATTCAATATTTGTTTAGTTGACTATTATGTAGACTTTATTTTCACCTCATTTAAAGAGCCTAAAGGACATTTTGGTAAATTTATTTCGTTATGACATGTTCGTAATATATAAAAATATTACTATTACTATTTGGAATATTATTTTTTTTACAAATCTGTAAATAAGGATGACTTATTTCATATACATAACTTAAATAAATATAAATAAACTACAAGTATTTATTTTGTTAATATTGGTCTCTGCAACAACCGAAAAAATTCTCCTATGCTAATTAATTTAAAAGGTATTAAAGTCATATAGAACACTTCAATTTTCCAATAATTTACATAAAATGCGACGATAAATAGATCATATAAGATGTTCATTTTTGGTACTTGGTTTTAAATAAAAGGTTTATAGTGTATTTTGACCAATTTAAGGTTTGGTCATAAACTAATCCTAACCATTGGATTAACAAACATCATTTAATGTTTCCTCTTGATTAATTACTTTACTTACCTATTAAATGAAAACAAAAATTAAATATATAGCAATTTAAGATAAAAGAGACAAGACTTCATCACTCTTATAAGCTTTGTGTTTTTTTAGAATCCTTCCCATGGATCTTCCTTCTAAAAATCACTTGTTTCCGGAATTCGAACCTGAATTCGAATTCGGAAATGATTTTCCAATGGACACAGGAGTCTTTCATGACTTGCACCAACTAGACAATCTTTCTCACACAAGTTCATCTTTTGACCCAGATTACACCACCCATGTTGGAGGATACGACCCGTTTGGCCCATTGCCATATGGGTTGGGTACGAATAATGATCTTGATTTACATGAGTTTAAGCCGACTCTTCAACATGTTAACGATGGTGGAATGGTGGTGAATTCATACAACCAGAACAAAACTTTCATGGGTTGGAGCCAATCGGAATTTTCAACCCGTTTAGGACTCATGGAATGCCCGATTAATCCAAAGCCGATGAGTTTCTTTGTGCCAGATGAAGGATCATGTATTACTGCTGATAATGGAAACAAGAAAGGTAGTAAAAAGCCATGCAAAGGGAAAAAGAATGCAAATTCATCTAAAGGGCAATGGACTAAAGAAGAAGATAGGTAATGTACTTGCCTATTCTATTTCACCTATAATAATTTCACAATACCAAAATCATAAAGTGCCTCCAAATCTTTGTTCATTGTTACTGTCTAACGAATCATACATAACTGGTCAATATCCAAATTTTCACTTCTTTGAACTCGGTTTTCAAGTCTTTCTTATAAAAAGATCGTACCAAAAAATTTGCACGACAATTTATTGAGACGATATTGCTTAAAGAAGACGTAGAAAACCACATCAAAACGATGACAACTTTGTTATCATCAGATATTCTATTTTTCTTTCATTGTTCATGATTCAGTTTATGCATTTGTGTGATTAACAAATAAAAATGTAAAAAGAGCTTTGTATGGGTGTGAGGAAACATGCAGGGTTTTAAAAGAAATGGTGGAGAGATATGGAGTAAGAAAATGGTCATATATCGCTCAGATGTTGAAGGGAAGAATTGGCAAGCAGTGCAGGGAGCGATGGCACAACCATCTTAGGCCTGACATTAAGGTTTGCTTCTTACATAGTGAGAAAAATCAAGTACAGTATACTGTTGTGTAAATATATTAAATAATCATATTTAACATTTTTCAATTTATGTTATGCTTATGGAATCAACAGTTTATAATTTAGTGTTTTAAAGCCAGTTATTTATATCTAAATGCAACTTACTTATGGATTTAGAATTTAAGATATGTTTACATGACAAAAGTAAGACATATATCTACTCCCTCCGTCTCAATTTAATTATCCCCAGACAAAAAACACGCAATTTAAAAAAACATTAACTTCTCTCTTACTTTTTGATAAAATGACAGTTTTACTATTTACTTTTTATCTATTTTTTTTATCTTACATATATAAATTAGAGGTATAAAAGAAATTTATCTCATCATTTTTATCTATTTATGGAAGTGAACAATTAATTTGAGACAACCTAAAATGGAATACTGGACTATAAATTTAAGACATAGAGTATATTTTATGGTGTTCAAGTAGACTCTTAAAATAAGAACTAGATACTCAAGGTAGGCATATTCCTTTTAGTTTTATGTGCAATTTGCATTGATTTATAGACTCATTTGAGTACTTGTCATGTATCATTAACAAATCCAAAAATGATTAGCAGAAGGATTTCTGGACAGAGGAAGAAGATCGGATACTGATCGCAGCTCACGCAGAGGTGGGAAACAAATGGTCAGAAATAGCAAAGAAACTCCCTGGAAGAACCGAAAACTCAACAAAAAACCATTGGAATGCTACAAAAAGAAGGCAATACACAAAGCGAAAATGCCGATCAAAATGGCCAAAGCCAAGTCCTACTCTGCAAAACTACATCAAGAGCTTGAATCTACCAAGGGGAAGAATGAATTTGAATCGTAGTAATGATCACACATTGGCAGTGGCTAAACCATCAGTGTTACCCGCAGACCAAGATAATTTTGATTTTAATGATGTCCTGAAATTTGCTATGGATGAGAAATTGAACGTAGCGAGTAGCAATAATCACATTTTTGCTGGAGTTAAACCATTGTCCACAGTGGCGGATCAAGAGGATTTTGATTTTAATGAGGTGCCTGAATTTGGAATGGATGAGAAGCTGTTGCTTGAATGGGATGATAATGTTGACTCATTGTTTGATGATTTGCCTTCTAATAAACGAGGTGGTGAAGTGGATTCGTATTTGCAGGGTGAAGTGAAGAAAGAGATGGATCTGATGGAGATGATTTCACAGGTTAATCTTTAGACACTAGTGAGAATATAATAAACTCGGGTATCTTAAAAAGGCAATAAAGACTTGACCATTATACGTAATACTAAATGACTGCACATGGTGCTTTGAAAATGGTACTTTGTTATCCTTGTAGGCAATTTAAACTCAGAGACCAAATAATGAATGAGTACACAGCAATCAGTACGATTAAAGACCCAAACCCAAAAAGAACAACCAATAATTTCGAACAATGTGAATGGTAGAGTCGTCTAAAAATTACACATACTATTACCCAAAATCTCCTTTTAAGCACGTTATTTGGAATAGCTTTAAGCCTTCTTGGGCTTTAAGCGCTTCACCTGTGAGTAAAGGAATACTCCAGCAAGAGCCACTCCAGTTCCTGAAAGTTGAATATAATGACAATTGATAATCATGCATCAAGTACTTGAGAAATGCAAATAAAATAAAAAATAAAAAAAGGTGGCGAAAATACCCACACTTGGTAAGAGGTCAAAACTAGTAATTTCTAGTTCCTAGTTAATGTCAAAACAGGTTGGGTTAAGTTTGCTGAGTATTTAATTATAGCTAAATGGATAAATTGAGTATTTATGCATCTGAAGAGACTTTGTACACCTTTTGAGTTGTAATTTCATTTTTGTTTTACCCGATTGACCCGTTAGAGGTATAACCCAAATCATCTCATTTGCCTATATATGGGCTGAAACTGTCACCTTTAAAAAGAATATATAATGAAAAAGAAAGAAAGAAAGAAGCATCCCATACCGCCTTCCGCGGGTTAGGGCTCAATACCGTCTAGGACGGTGTATGGGGGAGGTTAGATGTAGACAGCCTTACCCCTACCCTAGGGTAGAGAGGCTGCTTATAGTTCTAACTAAAGGTAGAAAGGACCTCTGGCCTTTTGCAGGGGATAGGATTCGAACCCTTGACCTCTTGCTGTTCAGAGGCAAGGGACTCAACCACTAATCCAACCCTGCTGCTTAAAAAGAATATATAATGAGTAAATGGTAAAATGTAAAAAAATGTAACTTTACCTATGGAGTTGATAGGTGAAACAGGTGTTCTAAAGAACAAGACAGAGGTCACGATCACTACCACACGTTTCACGCAGTTGCCAACAGAATGTGTAACTGGAGATACCCTTTGCAAAATCATATACGAAACCTGCACAACGGATACACGTCACTATGTCAGCATTGACGTTTATAAGAGAAACTTCTCGACTCCTAATAGGACAAAAGGTATACATGTAACCAGTTGTCATCTCATCATACATGACATAAAGTTACCTGCTGATAAGCATGGAAGCAGATTGCAGCAATGATAGACCTAATGTATACTTCCTTGACGTTCAATCCCTGAAAAGATGAATCACGAAGAATATAATGTTGCTAAAAACCTAAGTTAAAGAGAAACGGTTCAACAATATCTAATTTTAAAAGTTACTCACAGCAGCTTGTAGGTATGCAGGGGTCACCCTCACTCCTTCAGTGAAGAGAGTAACAGGGGCCAACAAGAAAAACGACATAATTGTTATAACTGAGAAGAGCGTAATGTTGTCCAATGATTCCTGTATAAAGATAAAACATTACTAACTAAGCACCAACTTCTAAGGTAATAAACTAATAAACTAGCGCATACAGATAGAAGTGAGCGTACCTCTTTCTTAACCATAAATTTCTTGCTGAGGACATTACGTGATTGGTTTGACAAATTTGATGCCATTGCACTCCAAAATCCAGCCCTGTGTACCAAATGCAATCATCAGATCATAGAGATGATACATGAAATCCACATTTGCCAACTCATATTAGCTAACAAAGATAAATTACTAAATGATTACAAAAAAGCTCATTTCCAAAAGTTGGAATTAAAACCTATACATATAATCATGAGAACGACAAAAAGTACGAAGCATATGTTTTAGGAGCCCACCAATTGAAAGAGGCTTCGGTCATTGATGCAAGCGCCACTCCACCAGCAATCGGTAAAAGGGATGTAACGACCCACGGTGTTGGCATCTGTAGAGTACAATGATTAGCATTCAATGCCAACAAAGGGCTAATAAAGTGTACTTTAAACAACCTTTAAGTTTATTCATTAGCACAAAACACCAGATTATAATGCAGATAAAAAATATATACATACCTCTCCTAAGAACATAGCGGAGAGTACAACCGAGAAAAATGGCTCCATAGCTTTGATTGTGTGAGTAAATGAAACAGCAACTTTTCCAAGACTCATGTTCGTGAAAAGATTCCCTAAAGTGTGCACCATAGCCAACGGCAAGATTGCTAGAAGCTGCAAGTAAACAACTACTCCATTAGTATCAAAAAGGAGACAATTCACAATACTAAGTATCAAATCCATTTCTTCAAAACATGAAAATACCTGTCCGCCACTAATCTTCGGTCGTTTGTGAATATTTAGCGTCCACATCAAAAACACAAGAATACTCCCCACAGCAAACTGAACTGTAGTCACAGTTATCGGATTTGGAAACACTTTCAAAACCTACAACATAATAATCACCAAATACTTTTCAAGTAAGAACTTAAATAACCTAAGAGTCGCTTGTTGAATCAAAACCACAATGCATCTATTTCCTTCATACATAAACGTATTTAATACCGTTTAAGTGTCTGAAAACGCATCAAAATATTTACAAATATTCTATTTCATATATCCAACTTTTTTAGTTTCTATAGTACATATCAAACTTTCGATAACTACTATACTACTCTATATATCTGATGGAATTCTCCTCGTCAGGTAAGCAGTACTCTATGCTGACGTGGCAGCCATGTAAGTTACCACGCCATCGGCTATATCGTTGTCACATCGGTAGTTTACAAGTTATAAAAGGTCATCTACTGATATATATACATACATGCAATAACAATAATTGAGAATTTAATGAAACTTAATGCTATACAAATACAATATATCTTCATATGATCATAAATGAACATGTTCATAAAAAATACAGTAATATATATGCACACGCAATATAATATATAAGAACTATGCAATCAATTGAAAAACAGAAGAAAAGTACCTGTTTGTTATAGATGTTAAAGTAGATATTAAACAGGTACCAAAGTCCAAACAACGATCCAAGCATAAGCGTTTCCCCTAACTTGGACTTGGCAACCACCGCCGCATCACCGCCGTCGATACTATCCGCCGGCGCAGCTTTAACCTCGACACCATCGGACTCGCGTTCCGGAACTGGCGAAGGAGTCGAAATCCAATCGCCTAACTTCCTAGGTGTTGAAGACGAGCAACATAATAAAGGCAACCTACGAGTGGATACAGCACCATTGGTTGAACCGGAGCCAAAATTGACGGAAGGTTTCAATGGAACGGGAAGATAGATAGGGTTTAATCTGTGATTACGAGGTTTGAGATTCGGCAATGAATTGGTGAGATGGAATGAAGCTGTCTGCATTTTTCGATTTTTTGTTTATTTTGGTGAGATCTGGAGATTTTTGGAGTTTGGGGGTTGGTGAAAATGGGGAGTGTTTGGAAGCTCCGCCGATGCAAATGGTGTGTGCGAGGGAGAACAGTATGGAGGGTGGGGGCGGTTTTTAAAGTGTGATCGTTTTTATTTTATTTTTTATTAATTATTAGTATTAGTATTAAGAATTTAAGATCTTTATAAAATTGTCTTTTTTGATGTTTTTTAATTGGGATATTCTTGGGATATCAGATTTGCCAACTACTATGTTTTTAGGGTCTTTCGTTGTTGAGAAAAAGATATATACTTCGTTAATTTTTGTAACAAGTTACTCGTGATATGCAACAACGTTGGTAACAATGGTTAGTTATTCTTTTGCCAACGCACAAGTAATAACGTTGGTTAGGGTTTGTGATGGTAGCGACATTAGCAATTGAGGAAGGATAGAAAATGCGTTGAGTGTTTTTCTTAATTGTGTGATACTCGATTATATTATGTGTGTTTTGTATTAGTTGTGTTGAATTATAAAAATAATAATATAAAATAAAGATATGTTTAATTTCATGGATATGAAATTGAAGGTTTTTCAATCATTAGGTGTCTGAATAATCTTAGGCGAAATAAAGAATTAAAGAACAATCATAAATGAGATGATAGTTTTTCCATCTTGACTAATATAATTTTAGATATAGATTTGACTTTATAAGATTAAATAAATAGTTTGTAACGAATTGCTTTGTATGAAATGTTATACAATATTATATGCTCTTTTAGTAGTTGTGTTTCCTTTTTTTGAATCTTGCAAGCTTAGTTTGAAAATTCAATGCAACGTTTGCGTGTTAAATATTGAGTGACAATCAAAAATGAACAAATTAGAAGTTGTATTGAAACTTTATACTCTGCGTGAATTATACTTTTTACTCTTTTTATTTACAGACACTTCATTAATTTGAATAATTATAATTATTATTGTTTACATAATATAAGTAAATTACATAAAAAAAATCAGAGGATTTTGAAGCTAAAAGCCAAAAGGAAACATGTGTGTATATTTTGTCTTTGAAAACTCTCTTACCTCCCTTACCAAACTTTCACCAAACACCATGAAATATGTCTCCATCATCACCAAGAATCCGAAGCATTCTTTAAAGTTTAATGGATTAGGTATCACTTGTGCACTCTAAAACTCCTTACAACATGGTAATGGCTACTAAGTAAATATTGAAAGAGATTGGGTTCCACAAATGCTAAACATCATGTTATAATTCTTTTTCCATATTCAACTCCCATTATAAAGGCTCTGATAAACACACATGATTTTATTTTTTCTTCTTCTTTTAGATTGATTATTCTGACTATTTACCTTATACCAATTACATTGCTAAGGTTATCTTACTAACATTGTCAATAACCGTTGATTTACACTTGGTGTATAGTATAGAATATAGATAAAAGGTGATAGTGAAATCAACAATATGGTAACTTATATGATTTTGTCATTTATTACCAAATGTTGGGTTAGATATTTAACTCGTTTTGTGCCTAATAGGCTACTACTAATGAAAAAATATTTGGTCTTTCACGATTTTAATCCCATGTCTCCTACTTTAATGAAGGTGAAACATTAAAACAATTATAAGCCCGACAAAGCCCAATAGGGCCTATTAGTTAGCCCCACCAAGGCACCAACCTATGGAGTATGGGTTAGCCACATCTGACGATCTTGGTATAAAAAACATCACGAAAGAGGAAGTGGTATGTAGTGGTGAATAACAATTTAAAGCAGGGAGGGAGTTAGAGTGGGTTTATTGTGTTATATATTTGTTTCAAATATATAGGTTTAAACATGCAAGTCTAAAAAGCATATAACAAATGAATTAAATATGGATTTCATTAGAACCAAAATAATATACAAAAAGTAAAATTTATTGTGTTATTTATTTGTTTCAACATATTTAAGTAATAAAATCTTTTAAAATTTATAAAAACAAAAAACTCTAGTAAAATAGGGTGTGTTTGGCTTCAACATCTCAAAGGATTCTTAGATATTGAGATTGTAGACTTCAAAAATCTTCATATGCAATCCATGTCTGACAAACACAAAAAGAATGAATCCTTCAAAAAGTAATCCCTCAAAGTAGAAACTCTTGAAACTAGCTTCAAAAATAATCTCCGTCTAATGTTCCCAAACACACTCATAGCGTGTCTTTCACTCATTCATTTTTTGAGCTTAAGTGTAGTAAAATAAGAGGAAGAAAAAAGTTATTAGTCGGAGACAAGCGTCACATCATTATATATATTTTATTTGCAATTTTGTTGGAAATCATATGTGGTGTCAAGCATAAAAGTTTTGTGCTATTGAACAATAGAAAAGAATACAAATATTTATAATTTAGCTGCTACCTCTCAACTATTGTTACTGTACGTATATATTCAGTTCCTATGTTATAGCTAACTGCACAATTTAATTCGTGTGTTTTATTTTACGAAATATTTTCATGTATTTTACCTAAAAGAAATATCTAAAAAGGAAAGTAGGATATGCAGTTTGAGTGAATGGATACAAGAAGTTGGCTTAAATTTGGCTAAACGTATATTATCCATACATCCATCCTCCACTTATATTCAAATTCCTTTCCATTTCTAAAATCCCCAAATCTTCTCCGATCCTAACCCTAATTCACAATTTCATCTCTCACTTTTTCCACATTCAAATCGAACACTAATTTCACCACATATTATGCATTCACTAACCTTAAAACTGTTTATCGATTGTATTAGTAACAATGAATCCAGACATACGACACCTGCTCGCGTCACCGGAGATTTTGCTGTTAGGTTAAACTGCGGCGCTAAGGTGAGAAGAAATTGTAGAATGATTGCACGTGCGTCGGAGAGAGACGCTGGCGCCGGTGCCGGAGCGGAGGCCGGTGGAGCTGAAAGTCAAAGTCAACAGAATACGAGCTCGTTTTTTGCTCGGAGTCAAACTTATGCTTTGATGAAACAGCAAATGGAACTTGCCGCCAAATCTGAGGTTAGGTTTATATATTTGAATTTGAATTATATTTGTATTTGTATGACGTTCTTATTTCTTAATCTGTCTGATCAATGCAAAATAAATGATTGATGGTTTTTGTTTCTGATTGTAATTGCTGATGTTTATAATACAATTGTTTTATGTAGAATTATGAAGAGGCTGCTAGGCTTCGTGATTCGTTGAAATCGTTTGAAGAGGAAGAACCTGTTTTACGACTACGCGCTTTGATGAGGGAAGCTATTGCAAATGAGAGGTTTGAGGTATATTCGTATGTATATTGATTTATTATTTACATTCTGATTCACTAATCACACATGTATGTGTAGTCACTAGTGTTCTGCAGTGTATATGCTTATTTTGTTTGTTCTTTGTTTTCTTCTTTTATGCTCTTTTAGGAAGCCGCAAGATACCGTGATCAGATTAAAGAAATTGCTCCTCATTATCTATTGAAGTGTTCAAGTGATGCAACAACCTTGGTACATTTACCAACTCTATCATTTTAATGGGCAATTGTGGTCAATTTATTTATTATCTATTGTCTTCTAAATCTGTATCAATTTCTATTTTTTCGAATTAAAATATGGAGACTATTGGCATGGAACATGCTTGTGTCTTATCTTTGGTATGGCTATTTGATGTCAGTTGGCCTTTTTCCCCTCGGTGAAAATTAATAACAACTAGTGGCTTTCGGTTTCCAAAAGTCGATGATATGATTCTTGTAAACTGCACGTTCTATAACATGATATGGGCATATATAGTATTAACAACACATCTTTTGCTGTTCTGTAGATATAATCCTTTTCAATTAGCAAGTTACGGGGTTTTGGTTATTCAGAAATATTAGTTTTAACACGACTCAAATTTATATCTAATATACTATTTGACCAAATAAGGAGCTTTGTTCTAATACTTTCTGGATTTTATGTGGTTTCAAATGGTCTTTTTTAGAAGTTGTAGCCAGTTAAAGAATTAACAAAAAATCTTATTGATTAATTCAGGGGATCAGGGTTCAAGTTAGGAGTGTGTACATTGAAGGGCGCAGCCAACCTTTGAGAGGCCAATATTTCTTTGCTTACCGAATTAGAATTACCAACAATTCAGACCGCGCTGTTCAACTTCTCAAGAGGCACTGGATTATTACCAATGCTAATGAGAAATCGGAGGATGTTTGGTATGGTCCCTCTCCACTGGCATGTAATTCCATTGACCAGTTTCTTATGTTACTGACTTCTTTTGCCATGAATTGGCATTTTTTATAGGGGTATTGGGGTTATTGGTGAACAACCAGTTATACTTCCTAATAACAGTTTCGAATATTCGTCAGCATGCCCGTTAAACACTCCTAGTGGAAGAATGGTAAGTACATATTTGCATCCTTACTTTCTAAAAGTGAAACTTAACCAGTAGTTCCTTAAGTAACCACCTCCTCTTGCCAATTCTAAATTGCTATGGATTTGCAGTAGCCACATTTTACTATTATAGAGGAAAAACAGCCTCTAAATTTCAAATCACCATGCCAAATAACCTTTGGTTCTTATTAATGGTATATGATGACATTTCAGGAAGGTGATTTTGAAATGAAGCATATTGATAAAGTAGGATCAAAGACATTCAATGTGGCTGTTGCCCCCTTTTCTCTTTCAACGTTCGGGGATGCTACTGATAATATTTGAGGCACACCCATTGATATTTAAGCACATTCTGCTTTACTTAAATTTTGCAGAAGTTGATGAATTAAAGATAGTATATATAGGCTTGGGTATTTGATGATTGTCAGCTGTAAGAATTTTGTGAAATTTTCTTTGAAGAACTTATTTGTAGAGTCAATGTATAGTTTTTTTATATTGAAAATAAATCTGAAGCTTGGTATATTGTGGGTGGAGTGGTTATATCAAGAAGAAGCTGCCAATGAGATGTTTTCTTTAAAACAGTAGGTATATCCTGGAATTGATATGGCAGCAAAATCGGTCCAAACTGCTAAATAGTGAGTCAGCTAAACTGTACAGTTTGATTTGTTTGTGGTTTTCAATACAGAAACCTATGTATGCATACGTGATAACATGTACATGTATAAATTTGTTTTGATACAAAATGCTAACCCTGCGGTGTACATTCAACCATTCTTCTACTTGGGTGCACTGTTCTAACATATGCAATGCAAAAGCATTGCATGGATATTATAAATGGCTAAATGCACATCGGGAGGCTATTGACCCTTAACGGCGTAAGCCTTAAGATTGTTAAACTTCGTACTGAAACCACAAGCAGAAGCAAGTAATGTAGTGGTGCTGATTTAATTTGGTTTTGGTCCAATAACTTCTACATTCAGTTCAAAGACATTGAAACTGATACGTACCTGCCTTATTGTCCTGTCGTGTGGACCAAAACAAAATCAAATGTAATTGTGTATAGGTATATGCGAACGTACTCTATAATAGAAAAAATCACACCTTGTGCGGCTCGACAATATCACCAAATAATACCACATAAATCACTCTTCTAAGAGAGAAAGGATACAATTATTCTGGGGGGGAAAATCACTAAAATCAAGTAGTGGATCTCATTCTGCATCAAATGGAGTTAACAATAGACCGGATGCACTTCAAAAATGGTTAATCAGTTTAAAATAAAGTTGAGTATTTCCACTTCTGACTCTATGGATATCTTCAAGTTGAAATATACAATAAAGACTTCACTCATTTTCACAATTTACAAGCAAATGCTTACAAAGAATAAGGGTATAAGAGGTTTCCCATATAAAACGTGAAATGGGTAATCAGAATCTATAGTAACTTTGAAAGAGGACTTGACACAATTTCACAAATATAAACAGCTCAAAGTGATGAATTTGGTAAAGAACCCATTGGGATTACTGTATCATGGTCTTTAGGCCCCCAGAATTTTGCAGGACTAGCCTTTAACAACCACCCAGAGAGAAATCCAAATGAAGACGTTGACTCTGTATCCCGAACCAAATTGTTTGGAGCAATCCGCACCTCATTTGAGCTTTTCCTGAATCTGGCCCCAAGATCTACACCACAGGGGCAAGTAGCAATCTTCTTAAAGCAAGCCTTGTGGTAAACCAATTCACAAGATTTACACCTTTCCACCTCACCTTCCTGTAGATGCATCCAATTTGTCAACACGAAATTCCTACTCTATTCGTGGTGTTTGTGGGTGTATCTTCATGATTTTAACTTGTTAAAATTGAGATTTTGCAAAATAATGTAGATATGTAAAGTTCCAGTGACATGGATACAAGAGGTTGCAGTTTTGACCCACATATTTTACGCATTGGTTGGATTCAGGCTATGTTTAATCTTTTACGGGAAGATATAAAAGATTAGCTTGGAAAATGGGCCAAAGAGGTTGAACCACATGACCCGTATCAAATACCATGTCACTGGAACAAAAATGTTTCAGGACAACCCAACCTGACCCATAGGCCAAACCAAAATGTCTGTATTGACATGTTACCCAATCCACCCGACCCACCCATTTTGCAACCACTAATATACATAAAAAAGATATAAAAAATGGTTTACCTGAAAAGGGAAAATGAGAGAAGATGGATCATCACATGCTTGTCGAGCACCACAAGGAACTCCCACATCGTAGCATATCAAACATTCATCAGTGATATGATTCACAATTTTTTTGGAAATAGTTTCTACCATCACAGGCAGTGCTGCAAGAACAATATGAACGTCACAAATTCGCGGTAAAGTTATAAGGGTAGGCAAGGAATGTTTTGGGCTAATATCCACGTGTCACACATCTGGTTTAGACACAAAATCTACATATATTGTGCTATTAAAGCTATAAAAAAAAAATTCTCCCAACTTGAGTTGGACTAACTTTATTGGGTTCCAACTTAAAGATATTAAGATATACTGATTAAATTTACATGTAACTGAGGGATTTGGCACAACTATATATGCGTCAGAATGATCTTTTGCTATGATATATGAAAAAGAATCCAAACCGCAAGCCGATGGGCTAACATGGGCCTGTCGAAGTAACCAACCTGCAAATACTCCTTTGGAAAGATCAACAAGATCTTTTAGAGCAAAGAAGTCACTGCTTTCAAGAACGTATCTCCGAGATCCAACTCCTTTGTATATGGACCTACGAAATGGACAACGGACATACGGAAGCATACACCCAATCCTTTTCCTGACATTTATAACATGCTGTAAAGGTGGAACTTTGGAGAATAGATGAGGGTTCACAGCGCTTACACAAAGCATCGGCTGAAAGAAAGAAAATCACATAAGCAAGTTAGTCACTTTCTAAATTGCGTAACACATGACAAAATTAACACTGGTAATCCAGTAAGTTACTTATAAACCTAACCATCATACTTTTGAAGTAGCAAAAATATGCTATAGTTGACAAATAATAGAATTTGCATACATTAGTACATGATTGTGGAAATTACCTTGTCATGAATAGAATCCAGATATGATTTAGCCAGCTGTGACACTGGGTACTCCGTAAAATCCCACCAATGCAAAACTCTAGCCGGCAAGATTGCAGTTTCATTTATGTGGCATGATGAACAAAAAACCTGACCACTGTATTCACAAATACGAGGCTTTCCCCACCCAAGCGTCTGTACAAATTCCCACAACCGAGTTTTTCCCTCATCAAAGTATTTATGACAACCTGCACAAGTATAATGTTGTGCTTCTAGCATCTGCTTCATTGATTTATGAGGCCTGATTTCAACAATAAGTGATATCGACTGCCCCAACGTGTATACAGGCTTGCTTTCAGTTTGTGACGATATATTTGAGTTTAAATTAAGGAGATTCGGACCATTCTTTGGTGGGGATATAAACCATATCATAGCATTAGGGAGACTGGATGAAAACTTGGAGTGTAAAATAGATTGTAAGCATTCTTGAATTAAAACACTTCTCTCTGAAACTACGTCTGGTGAGGCATTGCCAAAATATTTTCTTGACTCTCGGTCAACTGTTGACCAAGGAGAAGGAAGATCCCAACCTTTGTTGGCAAATGACGTTTTTAAACGACGATAAAGAGTGAAAAAATCACGGTATCGTCGCTCGACCTCCCACTGTTGAGTCCCACTGCACACCCTTAATTTGTAAACTGTGTATTCCTTGACTCCCACCAATCGTTCGCCCAATGAGACGTCCCCCTGCTTCTGTGTTGCACCAATTACTTCAATGCCATCAATTTTGTAAGGGTTTTGAGGCATTGAGAGAGAGTCGTCAATACTAGAAGTTGAAGCAGTAGAACCACCGTCTCTTGAAGGGAGGGAAACATGGGAATGAAGTTTCCTGGCACGAGTGAACCTAGCTGCGGGTGACTCGCCAGAATCAAGTAGTATCTCTTCCATTTCAAATACAACTTCATCATAAAATTCATTTAGTTCATAGTTTTCTGCCTGTGAATTGTATTAAGCAAAGTTACTATGATTGCACTAACTTTAGAGGAAAAATACTATAAAACTTGCTTTTGTTCGTATAATCATACTAATATAAATGAAGCATAATAAAGCAGACTCACAGAAGACAAGACCATTATGGTAGAGACTTTTGAACAGTGATACATCGGTTTGACTTGCAAGCAAATCATCGTTCTTTCATAATTGTAAAAAACACTACACAACAAGGACAGCTGGTTTTATGTCCTTTATTATTATAGTACTTCCCACATTTTGTACAAAATCACAATACAAATCATATTGTTCCATTTTAATTTTAATTTTTATATTATTATTGATTGCATTTTGGAATAAGCGTTGGATAGTTCACGTAGAAAAGCACTAGTAAATGTTTGAAATGCCAATGTATAACTGTAACTCTATAAGGCCCTTGAAATGCCAATATCATGAAAGTGTTATTTTTATATTATTATATATTGCATTTTGGAATGAACGTTGGATAGTTCGCGTAGAAAAGCACTAGTAAATGTTTGAAATGCCAATGTATAACTGTAACTCTATA
Source organism: Pseudognaphalium luteoalbum (assembly GCA_963422505.1). Taxonomy (NCBI): domain Eukaryota; kingdom Viridiplantae; phylum Streptophyta; class Magnoliopsida; order Asterales; family Asteraceae; genus Pseudognaphalium; species Pseudognaphalium luteoalbum. The sequence continues at coordinate 6,737,358 of OY730193.1, read as the reverse complement.
AGGCCCTTGAAATGCCAATATCATGAAAGTGTTATTTGTCTGTCTCTAGGATCCTGAATGCTTACCTCCACTCAAGCTTGTTAATAGCCATTTAGTTTAGCCATACTAATTAGTCAGGCAACATTTTTGCTATTAAAATTTTAACCAGCGTGCCATGTATACAGACCTACTAACCGAAATAGCTCTATGAGTAGAATTCCACCAACAAACATAAAAAGAAAACTTAGGTCTATATAACAGACCTACTAAGCATTTTTGAAAGAAAAATGTTTGCTTAGATATGGCTAGATATAAACAAACACGGTGTACTTTATCAAGCTATCTTTTAAGGGACTTTATTTTTTGTCTTTCCAAAGTTTTCATCCTTCTGTATCACAAGAAACATATGAAGAAAACATAAATGGTATTTTTGGTCAACTATTGCCAAAAATACAAGAAAGAATAGAGCGAAATCATGTCTGACCTTATTTGCCATTTGAACGTCTTCAGGAATGTTTAGAGAAACTGGAGTAGCATTTTCTCTCTTCTCTACATTAATATTAGGCAATGACGGCAGTGAATATGGCTTACGGTCTTTAGGCACTTCTGCTACGTGGTCTTCAGCATTTTGTGTCAAAGTCAACCGAACATGACCAAGTGTGAGATTGTCAGTGATTACATTTGAATCGATACCTTCAAGTTTCCTAGGCCACACATCCATTGACGGGGCCTTCTCCACTTGAGAAACCTCCTCCAATTTAACTTGATTAAAGTCCTCTTCTTGTTTGCCAATGACAAACTTATCTTTCATCATAAGTTGTTCTTGTTCTTCCTCCTCGTGCTTCAAATCATCAATTTGGCTTATATAATGAGTATTATAAACATCAGTCGGATTACTCATATCAAAGTCTTCAATGTTTTCTTGTTTCTGAGACACATCAATATTTTGAGACACAAAGGTGGATGCCGAGGTGTGTTCGTCACTTTCAATTTCACTTTGGTTGTGTCCTTGAACCTCATCTATGACAAATAAATCCTGAGAGTTTTCCAAGGGTGCTTGCATGAAATCATCCCAATCATCTGAACCATAGGCTACTGATGATGTCATCAGCAACGTTTTCTCACTGGTATTTTTCTTATCCTGTATATAATTGGAGTAACCTCTAGAAGGCAAACCATCCGGTTCCTCATTATCCGTACCGTAGCCATACATCGAACCTTCAGATTCTGAATGTTCTAACCGAGATGAAGTTTCCCCTTCAGAAAGTTCATCAACTTCTCTTCCACCTTCAAACACATCATTGACCTGGTCAATAACACTCACAAGAGACTCACAACCTTCTTCCACCCCTACCGTTTCCACGTGTTGTTGCACGGTTCCTGCACTAGAAATACTTTGCATATTTCTTGAGCTGGTATCGGTTTTCCACATAACCAAACCACCTTCATCAGCCAAATCCAAATAAGAAGTTTCCATTTCATCGTACGAGTTCATTTCACACAGTTCCCTATCGCTTTTCTTATTCAAACCGCTTGTTAAATCATAAGACCCGTTTCTCTGACTATATTCACCTAATCTCCCCAAACCTAGCACGTTTCTGTTCTCAAACTTCCCACCTAAACTAAAACTCTCCAGACCACCTACATCACCAAGTCTAGAACTTTTTACTGACCCGATATCAGAATCAACAAAGTCATGAAATGTACCAACAGAAGAACCACATAAACTAGGTGTACCCATTACAGAATTAGCACTACAGTATCTATCAAACTCCGATTCTCCACAAGAGGAGTAGCGCGACGAAACCGGCGACACCTCATTACTTACATTTACCAATAATTTCGGTTCCAAAACCTTCCAAGTTAACAACTGATCATCATCATCAATTTTATCATTCAAGGAGACAGTTTCACTAGTCCCCTCTCCACTCATCATCCTATATTATAAACACACATATATACATATTCATCAAACTCGTTCATGTATCTATTGCTATATACATATACATAAAAATTAGCAACAGATCAGTTTTAGGTTAAAATTACCAATCCAATAGTTCTTTTGTTCCCTTGATCTTCTGACCATTAAAAAATTTAGAAAAATTAGTATCGTCAAAATTAATTAGAAAACCTGAAACTACAAGCTGAATCTATAGAATACAAGGATCTAAATCTAATGATTGTACAAAAAAGAAAGAATCGTTAGTTCGAATCACGAAAGTAAAATTAGAATCTGGAAATTGAAGGGCGTGCAGATAGAAAGAGTAGGGTAAATTAATTATATGGATACAGATACATGTACAGAATACAGACCTGAATTAATTGGTGAATCGATTGTATGATGCTCTTGGAGAACGATGATGTTTACTGTTGTTGCTGGATGGATGCCTGGATGATGTTGTTGTTGGCAACTTTCACACGAAGTGTTTGTATCTAAAAAAAGGTAAAACCAAATTATGTTCGTTTTTTAGTTTAATTTAATAAATAAAGAAAAGGATTAGTCAAACTACATGATGTAATAATTTTATATTATCCATGCACACCAAAAAATTATTTATACACAACTAGATATGTTTTTATGGTGAGTACAATACTATAAAACAAAATTACTAGTGTATTGATAATATTTTGTAGTGTTAGGATCATCACCCTTTTTCCAATTTAAAAGAAAAACATTTTATCTATCGTGATTTTGAAGGTTCTCACGATATTATGATTTTACTATCTTCGTGAACTTAAACGATTCTAATTTTATATAACATTTTAAAGTTATAGGATCCACTTAGGATATGTTGATTCTGGACATTGGATTCTATGATATCCCCCAACTCGATTGTGAATTAATGAGTGAACATTGATTTTGACTAATAAAAGGTTAATAGCAACACGCAAAACTTAATAATTTATCAACTGCAATACTTTAACACGTGAAAATCTATATTTTAAATAACAAATATAGTAATCTAAATCGTCATGAGTATTAGTGATTGAATGTTATGGTGTTTACTGTAAACGTTTGATTAATTTAAATGCATTTATCATGCATTTAGTCTTTTAGATAAATTATTATACACATGCATGCAACTACAATATATAAATAGGATCTTAGGATCCTGATTCGATCTTATAATCATGATCTCGTGAAGACAAAAGCGACTATATTGGTAATGGTAACTGCAAGTAATATGTATATGTATTTTCATATTATGATTGGAACATACCAATACCATACAGATAATAAATAAATAAAAAAGTTGCAACCAAATAACTTGTACTAACTACTTATATAACTTCTCAATACATAAGTAAAAATTCAAAGTTACCAATATACAATTTCTAAGTAGACATTGCAAAAAAACTAATCCAGACACCCAATATTGAAACAACCTAAGCCAGACAGTACCCAATTTTAGCCATTTGATCAACAATTAAACGAATTGTTGAGGGAAGGAAACTCAATATTACATAACCAGCAGAATTAAGGTATGTCGAAAGTATAAAATATTTAGATCGCAACACAATCTACGTTCATCCCTAGGATCTTATTACATTATTAGTAACGATACAAGATGAAGACAACAAAGCAAACCATATTAAAATTAGAAAAGAACAATAAGAAAATAAAACCACACTCCTTAACTATGTTAACCGCTTTAACCGATGTCACGCGCTCATTAGTCATTACAAAATTTGGATTTTATAACCCACAAAAGTTGTTTTCATCACAAACTATGCTCCATATCAAATGATGTCCTATTCTACAGCCATCCTCTTGCAGTGGCGGTCAGATCTTTGATCATGTTTGTATACATCAAGGAGAAAAATACATGTATGTTTCAGGTGATGTTATTATTCACTGGTGTTTCCTCCAAGCCTTTCGATCGCAGCCCCTACACTGGGCTTCGCATTGTTGCTTTCGTGAACAGGGCTATTTTCATTTGCTTTTTCGACTAGTTTCAAATGAAGCCAACCTACGACACAAATGCATAAACTCATGAGTAATTTAAAGTTAGGGGTGTGTAAGTGAGAAAGAAACAACTACCAAATAATGAAAATTTTAAAACAATTACTTAAGATTTGGTGTCTGTTTTATGACTTTTATCTCAAGTTCTCAACAGTAAAAACTAAACCTGAAGCTGAAAGGGGAACATGTCAACCCTAACAGTAGCCCAGAGCCCCAGAGTCTAGTTTTAATGCTTAAGACTTCCTAAATTTTCCGTTTAAGTACTATTTACTAATTAGGCCACTATCTTGAAAAGTGTCTTCATAATCATAATGAGCCCTTTAGACCTTTTTATACCCGTGTTAAATATGACCCGTTACCCAACCAATCCGACCCACCCATCTTGCCACCTCTAATCAAATGCAAGGTAAAAGTCAATCATGACCTTAGTTTAACTTTGTTTCAACAGCTCAATAAGCCCAAATTTGCAATAGCTTAAACTAGCCAGTCACACAAACCTATATGACTTTAGATATGCAGTTTAAATTAATTTTTCACTTTATGGAAGGTTCTAAATTTAATTTTAGACAAGTTAAGGGTCTAATATCACCTAGAGGGAAGCAGAATGTTGCGCCCAATACTGAACCCAACAGAACGTTCCTTCCACGCCATGCAAGTGACCCAGGCACTGAAAAACATTAAATTTAACACCTTAGTTTAATATATTAAAAAAATTCCGATTTGCATCAACTATAGTGACACAATAAAAGAGGTTATAAGAAGTGTATTCATGTTCTGGAATTTCTTACTGATTAGACCGAATGTTGCCGCAGTGGCAGAACCAGCTCCGACTATATTATAGACATCGCGAACTCCTCTTTTCTCAGCAAGAAGATCTTGCAAGCCATAGAATGCGGCCGTGAACATTCCAAGTCGAACACCACCTACTATCGAACCCCGCGTGATTCTAATAAACCTTTTCTCCATTGCATCTCTCATCAATCGATATTGTTCCCTCTTGTCAGGTGTGCTACCTAGTTTCAATGTTACTTCAGCATCCTTGCTCTGATATATAAGAAAACAAGTATTCATTTTTACCTTGAATATTCAATAATACGAACATAATAATATTATATAGCTATAAAGAGGCAGCTTAAAAGTATTAGCAGTAAGGACATTGTTATGTGAAGTGACTAGAATTTTTAGAGTACTTTCACTTATTAGTGAATATAGTAATTTTTTATTAGTCATCAACAAAATTCAGTTTGCAAAACTAGTTTTCTGATTCTGACATTAGCTGCTGATTTGGAAAGGTCGCATAACAGAAGTTTCTACAAGTATAAATCGAGTTAAGTTTAATCTTGACATAAAATTTCTTAAGCATCCTCCCCACCATGTTTCAACGAGCATGCTCAGTTTTTGTACGGGAATACTTACGACGGAAGCAGAGGCTTCCTTCATGCCTCCATATAACAAGCCAGCAAATACTCCAACGACAGTTGCTGTACCCCAGTTGACAGTTCCAGCCAATTTCGAAGTTCTCTGTGTTCAACACAAAAAATAAATAATAAGAAACAATTAAGTTTGGGTGACATATTAACTGTAGTCAATACAGCTTAAACTATATTCGGATTACTGTACATTTCATGGCTATACGATGCTAAAAGATCCTATTCAAAGCAAAGGAATACTAACTATATGACTTAACAAAATCACTAAATTACCAATCACAAATTTCATGATTCAGTTGAATGCACCTTATTTTTCGTAGTTTCATTCTTCATAGAAACCCAACATTACAACCCTAATTGTTGCAGTGTGCAACATCTATGAACACTCAAAAATTACATAAAGGCACAACCTTTTTTGTTGGTCATGGCTACAAGAAGCTAAAGTTAAGCCTAATTGGTGCTAGTCTGTTAGTATGATTTTTCTTTTCTAACTAAACCCTAAAATATTACCACAAAACAAACAAATAGATACATATATGTCATGTAAATCAGAAAAGTAATAAAATTCTTACATCATATGCAGCATTTTCTTGTGGTTCTTCATTGACTTCCATTGTCAATCAAATATCAATAACCAACAAAGTCTCCCTGTAAACAAAAGTTAATCGTAGAAATGAGATTAAAATACAAAAAATTAAGCTAAAATGAATTTAACTACAATTAATAGCTGGCACTAATATGAAGCTGGATCACATCCGAGCACTGTAATTAGGTTTACCGATATAATCGATACCAACAAATATAAGCAATTCAACTAATAATTTTAAAAGTAACTAACATGATACCTCCTGATTCTAGCGATGAACAAAATGGTGAATCGGTGCAAGTTTGGGGGTTTTGGGTGAACCGCCAAGTTATGATCAGGATGACCCGTTTAAAGTGGTATAATTTGGCCCAATTACACTAAGATCTAGTCACCTAGTAATTGGCCCATTATGAGAGATTGGGCCGATATTTGTAGTTTTTTTTTGTTGGTGATACGTTATTTTGTTGGGATGATCCTAATATCAATTAAAGTTAAATTAAATTAAGGGGTAAGTACATAAAAATGTAATTAACGATGACCTGATATTCATAGTGTGTACTTAATTATTCGAGCTTCCATTGTGTGTAAGAAACTAGTTATTTCTTGCCATTGTATGTATTTTGGTGACGTGTCAACTTGTAAGGATGACACATAGCACATTATCTAGATGACACGTGGAAAAATTATCAAAAATTGCATACAATAGCATAAAATAACTAGTTCTTACATACAATGAAAGCCCGAATAGTTACATACACACTATGAATATCAACTCGTAGTTAATTGCACTTACCCTTTAATTAGATACTTGTTAAAAAAAATGTTAAATATAAAAAAGCTTGAAAGACTAAAGTGGTTACAAACTAACGCCGACCAACGACCATTTAGAATTATGAGTGTACTATATATGCTTGAAAAGAATAATAAAGCAAACAAATCACAAAAGTTAGGGTGGCCCAAAATGATAAAAAACCAAAAAGCAACCCAAAACCTATAAACAATTCACCAAGATTCTTCACTAAAGAAGAACACTTTTCGACCCTCACAAGCAAAGCATCCCCCCACTCAATTGCTACTTCAATTACCAAGCCCATACTCCCACTTTGACTCCAATCTTTTATCTTGTTACATCTCTCACAATGGCTAGGCTCGGGTTCATAGTTATGTTTATGTCTTTACTAGTTTCGTTTATTCCACTCGTGTATAGTTTGGGTGCGTCTCATGTATGTCGGTCCTATTGTGGCAACATAACCATAGATTACCCTTTTGCTCTACAATCCGGATGTGGTCATGTGGGTTTTAGAGATCTTCTTTTTTGCATCAATGATGTCCTCATGTTCCACATTAGTTCGGGCTCGTACAAAGTTTCAAACATAGACTACGCTTATCGGTCAATAACCTTACACGACCCTCATTTGTCCACTTGTGACTCTATTGTGCTAGGAGGTAGGGGAAATGGGTTCGTAGTGGAGCATTGGCGGGCCCCATACTTGAACCCATCATCAGATAATGTGTTCATGTTATTGCGTTGTTCAACCCAATCTCCACTTTTCCAAGGTTTTCCAACGGGCAACCATGTACCATGTAGAAATGTCTCGGGCATGGGTTGCCAAGAGTATTATGGTTGTGAAGGTTGGACGAATCTTGGGCTGGGCTTAGCTTACGGAACGGGCCCTCCTATATGTTGTGCTTTACCTTTTGAATCAATCAAGAGTGTGAATCTTAGTAAGCTAGAGTGCCAAGGGTATAGTAGTGCATATACCCTTGCACCTTTGCGTGTAAGTGGGCCATCCGAGTGGAATTATGGGATACGGGTCAAGTATGATGTGGAGGCAAGTAACGACTCGTATTGTAAGGCATGTGAGGCAACAGGCGGATCTTGTGGGCATGATGTGGAACGATTAGCGCAATTGTGTATGTGTGGAAGTTGGAATTCTACCTCAAACTGTGATTCAAGTAAGTCTCACTTTTACCTATTATCAATGTTTTTTTCCGAAAAAGTATTCCAACTCCTTATAATTTACACTTCATCGAGATTTAGATATCGACATATAATTAAAGTCTAATTGGTTTATGTAGTTATCAAAGTATCGGTCGGAGGAGCATCGTTAGCAAAGAACAAGTTATCAGGTAACTAAATTTACTTTCCATCGAATACTATGATCATAATAAAGTTACAAGATTCATACATAATGATTTTGTCGACTTGTACGTATGTATATGTTTTGTAGGATTATTGATTGCCACAACTGCCTTCTGGTTTACGTCTTTTCGAATGTGAAACGTCAAATTAATCGAGATCTAACTTTGGATCGAGGAGGAAGGAAAATGCACATCATATTAAGCATGAAGAAATACCAAATGTGCTCTTTAATACTTGAAGCAAAGGCCTATATATATATGATAGCCAAATATAGAAAGACAAAGTCTACCTAATTGAGTGGGAGTTTCTATTTTAAGTATAGTGTGAAAATTTTTGTTCGAGAATTAATGTCATTGTGTTTGGTTATTTAACTTTTTAGGTTTTTAGGGGGAACATGTAAATCTTTCTCTTCATTATCATTATATAACGATAAATATGTCAAATATGCAATATATTTAGACGTGTCGATATATCAAAATGGAGCCAGCAAATGAATAAAATGATGATTATAATTTTGTTCTTGTTTTCAAGAAACCAATTTCTTGCTTTAGGAACTAATTTAATTAGTTACCTACCTGTACTATAATAAAGAGAATTGGTTACGTGTGTATATATATTTGAAAGTACAACCTTATGTTAAACAGTACTTCATCCTTCTCTATTTTATCATCTTCCGATAAAAAAATACAGAGTTTTATAAATCGTAGTTATCACACTTACTTTTTGTAAGATGATTGTTTTAATAACCTTAACTTTTATCCACCTTTTCATTCTACATATTTTATAATTGCAACAATAGATGAACTTTATCAATTACTCCATTCGCATTAGTCAAAGTGTCATCTTTGACCATGTACAAAATTTTAATGTTCGACAAAAACCTATTTTGATTGGTTAAAATATGAAATGGACATTTATGTTGAAACAACGATAAATTATAAATAGAAATTGAGACACTTGAGATAAGATGCAGAGAATATCATATTTACTTTTTAGAGTGGACAATTAAATCGATATATCTAAAAATGAAAACATTAACTATAGAATATTTAAATATAAATATATAAAAGATACTATAATCTCTTAAATAACTCTATTAAGAAATACACGGAGTACTTTGTAGAGTTGTTAGAGCACAGGGATCGATGAATGGTGGTTCAGTGTTCAGTTCAGTGTTCTCTTGAACACTGAAACAGAAAAGTAGGGTAATAGTTAATTTTGAGGTTCAGTGTTTAGTTCAGTATTCTGGTGATTATTTTATTATTATTATTATTATTTCTTAATACAAATTGAATACATAAAAAATACAATAATAAACGATGCCCATCGGCCTTGAAGCATACCAAATGCCCTTTCAACATCTTTTTGTGCAGACGCTTGTGCTCGAGTGAACTTTACACTCTTCGGATCAACTTCACTTGAAAATACCCTTTAACAAACGATGCCCATGTTGGGTATATCCCGTCAGCTAGGTAGTACTCATTTTTGTACTCAACACCATTAACTGTAAAGGCTTGTTCTGGAGCATTGCCGATGAGCATCTCATCAAATAAAGGAGAAGTAATAGACGTTTGCTCATACGAAAATGACGCTTGAAATACTCTGGTGGGTACTTTGCGTTGTCTACAAAGTAATCGTTCATTAAAGAGTCGTTCGCCGTAAACCGATCAGGAGGAATGTAACGACGTTTGAAACCACCTCGGTTGGACGATTCACCCTCTTCACGGGGCACTACAACTTGGTTATGATATTGCCGAAGAAGTGTTAAAATTTCAACATCCTCGTCAGTTGAAGGTGAATCGTAAAATTCGGAATAACTCATTTTGTATTTTTAATGAGAAAATGAAAGAAAGATACGAAGAATGGTGTGAAATAGTTGGAGGAAATGGGTATGTATTTATAGAATAGTAATTAAGTAAATAAGTAATAAAAAATATATTTTTTTAAAAAAATAAACCGTTGAACAGCTAATTTTTAAAAACAAAAACCTTCTTTTTTAATAACCGTTGCATACAAGAAACAAAAAAAATAATAATATAAAAATGGAGAACGAGGATGAGCTTCGGCGTTTGGATCCAAACTTTGACGGAGAATGCCGGCCGCGAACGCCAGCGGGGAGTGCCGAACGCGGCTCCGGCGTGAGGCATGGGCGCTCCGTATGCTTTTAGAAAACTTGCACCGTTTTGACTTTTGAGTATTGATGGATAAGTTCATCTTGTATGTTATGACAACTTTATTAAAGAATAATTACTTAAGAAAACTACGTAAGTATATAATCCTGCCATTGAAGGAAATGGTATACCTAAACTGCGAAAGCTAATGATATCCTATACCATCACGTTCCTATCTTATCGTTTTAGATCAGATCAAATTAGCAGACAAAAACACGATATTTTCACAAATATAAAACAGACAAAAGATACAATTTTGAATTAGATTAGTCAAATATACCTTTCGTAATCTCAAAACTAACCAATTATACATACTTGAAAACCTCCTTGAAAATCATGTCACTAGAGTGATTAACATTTGTGGTTATGGTGTTTTGTTTTTACTTATAAAAAGGTAAACCTATATATTCCCGCATAAAAAAGGTATTAAATTTAAGTTTAAATTTAACCATATTCAACTTGCGTTTTAAAGATGGTATAATCTGAATCATTTACGTACCAATGTCATTTCAAAGCTCCCAACTTGCCTCGTATACTCTCCCCTCAGAATTAAAGTATCCAATTTGATTATGTAGACTATTTACAAAAATTATTCGTTGAGATCGATAAATGTTATTAACACCAATAAATCAAATCTACCCAATAATATCTCTTTTGAGTAATAATTTTGACACTCATTTGTAATAATTCACAATAGTATAATGTATACAGTTGACGTGAGACCGGGGAGTACTTTACATCCGGTAAACATTTTCTCTTAATTTCCAATAAAATACAAATTTCAACTAACGAACATATATAAATTAAAGGTTTCAATATATGATATTATCTGTCATATATAACTTGTTTCTATGAGTATTGAAGTGACACTACTTGGATTGTTTAATATCAGAATGTCATATGTGTAAAAACTTCATTTATCTTTAGACTAAAGTCATATTTTTATGGATGTATATATCACAACAAGAATAAAAGGCTTTAGCGACGGACAAAGTCGTCGCTAAATCCCATAAAGTCGTCGCTGTAAAGCTTAAGAGAAGACATGTCGTCGCCATAGCCTCCTCTGTGTAACTCTGCTGCGACGACTTTATGAGCTTTAATGATGATTTTCTAACTTTAGGGGGCTTTAGCGACGGTTTGTGTCATCGCAAAAAGGTTTCGTTGTATTAGGTCTATTTTCTTGTAGTGATACTTACACTACAAAAAATATATCATTTTACCACACTTTTTTCTTCATACTTCTACAAAGTGTGTAAAAATTATTGAAAAATATATGATTTTCCACACTTATATATGTAAGAAAGAAAAGCCCACACTTAAAAGTGTGGAGAAATTACAACTTTTCAACACTTAAAAGTGTGGCAAAAAGTTTGTAACACATGATTTTCTCACACAAGAGAAAGTGTGGATAAATTGAGTGTTACAAATGGTTTTTCACACTTTTAAGTATTGACAAGTTGTAAATTCTCCACACTTTTAAGTGTTAACTTTTTTTTCTCTCACACTTATATATGTGAAGATGGTAGTGATTTCCACACTTATTGACGTAACAATTTTCTTCACATTTTTAAATGTGAATAATTTAATATAATTCCACACATTTTTAAAAAGCGTGGTGAAAAAAATGTAAATAAATGATATATTTGTTGTAGTGTTAGTAATTAATCTAATTGACTTTCATCATAAAGTCTATATCCTAAAAAACTTTAAAAGTCATTATTATAATAATGTCTTTAAAGTTAGGTGCATAAAGCAATATATAAGTACAAGAGACATGAATGACTAGCTAGCTAGAGGGTTCGCATATAGTCCATATATGGTGGAAATGCTATTATGTGTTGAAATGAGACCATAGTTGAAGGAATAAACATGCATACATATGTTTGAACAGCAGTTGAACAATAGATCATAGTGGTGTCTCATCACATGCAACCATTACTATTTAGTATTTACGTATGAACATTTTTTTACTGCTTTACCCATATTATTCATACTATTATGTAACAGGATAATTACTTAAAAATGTAATCAGATTCCACGTCTAACATTCATAGTGTTTATCATACTACTCGAGGATATAATGTATATAGGAAACTTTTTAATTTGATACATTTGTATGTTTTTTTATAACTTGACAACTTGTAAGGATGTAACGACGTGACGTCTTATATAAATGACACGTCATTAACAATAAAATAAATTACATACAATGTATCAAAATAGCAAGTTCCTTATAAACAACGTAAGCGCAAGTAGTTGGGTAGCTGAAGTTATGTGTAATCATAGACCGTTGGTGTAACACCCACATTTCGGGTCTAGAAATAAATGGTATTTTACTAAGTTTTAAAAATGATTATTTAATGAAATGTGAAATAATTTTAGTTGTGTTACTTGAAGATAAATAGGGAAAAGACTCACAGGATTTATTGTGACTAATAAAATAGTATTTATTTTAAATTAATAGAGTTGACGGTAAAATAAAATATTTAGTCTCGCGAATATTTTAGGTTCTAGACAATAGGATTAGAAGGGGATAAAATTTACACTGTGTTAAAAAGTGGAGTCGGTTAAATAAAAAGGGTGACCGACTTATAGATTCTTGAACCTTCTTAAACTTTCATTCTTGTTTTTTAACCTCCTTAAAACTTTTTATCACATAATTTCAAAGAAATCAAAAGAGATCAAATAATTAAATTGTGTTTTGGATTCTAATCACTCAAAAGAAGATTATCATCATTCTTGTATTCATCTACTTGTAAGTAAACTTGGTCTCGAATAATTATAATTTTAATTTGATGATAGAAATTATTAGGCTTTATGATTTATGTATGAAATTTGGTTGGAAAGATTGATTGTTACTGATTATATGTAAATATTGATGATTACTTGGTGTGAATAACTCAAGTTGTTATATGATTTTTCTAGTTTTGAAGTTAAATAAAATAGTTAGGGTTTAATTGATGATATATAGATTGAAGTGAAACAAAGTGACTATATGATGCTATACTTGATATATGATGTTGTTAGTGTTTGTTGAAGTTATTTGAGGTATAAAAATCGATTATTGCAGCTGGGTTATATGTTTATGGGTGTTAGGTTCGAGCTGGGAACTTGCAAAAAGTTACAGGGCATCTGGGTTTGGGTAAGATAGCCGATTGGCTATGCTTCAGCCTCTCGGCTATGCTTCAGCTTATCGTCTATGCTTCAGCCTATCGGCTACTTTTAGCCTATCGGCTGAAATAGAACAAAATGGTGACAGAATGTTGAGTTGAAGCAAAAACCTAAGAATTAATCTTATAACCGATCGGGTATAGACATTTAGCCGATCGGGTAATTTGAGATGAACGGCTAATTTAGAACAAAATTATTACAGTACGTTTAGTCTGAGCTTATGTTACTAAGATTGCATTATAGCCGATCAGTTATACCGGGCTAGCCGATCGGGTAAGTGAATACTAGCTGATCGGGTTTGGATTGAGACCCGATCGGGTATGGGTTAAAAATGGGAATAAGTTAGTTTTGATATATATATATATAACAATAATAAATCTAATGATTAGTATAGTAGGTTAAATACTTATAAAATGTATATATATGTTGAGTAAGTTATATAATTTAATGTCAGGTATAAGTGATTCATTGAAGTTTAAGTATTTGTGAATTATTAGTTATACTTGATATGATAATTTGAGTATTATTAATCGAGATTATACTTTTGGAATATATTATGATAATAGCTTGTGAAATAGTATGGTTAACATTTATAACTTGTTAATGTTATAGCTTTATGTTATATCTTGAAATATTATATAATAATATGAGTTATTTGTTATGGAAGAAATACTAACTTGTTATTATTTGTATTCTCAGATAAGTAAAAGGAAACTCAGTGATATAAGATTACAGAGTTCAGAGACTAGGAATATCGATGAGTGGTAACTGTAATATTCAGTTCAATCCAGTTGTTACAAGTTTGGTTACAACGGGTGAGCATATAATGTTATATGTGTTTATTGTTTAATCATTTGGGTTATAGATATTATTGAATTGGGTTAATTGATTGTTATTGTTCCTTGATGGCATGGTGATTATGCATTAAGTGATTCTTGGCCATTGGGCATTTTTGATTATTCAGAGGTCAACGTTGGTTGGGTTTGTTGCTATTGTTTGGCTGGCGGGGTTCCGATACACATAGTTGATGGATGAACCTTAGTCAGTGAAGATAGCTTCAAACTATCGGTAAATAACTGTTTTGGCCAACAGTGGTCTAAGGGTTCTTTGATTGGCTAATCAGGAACCGTTGATCCTCTTTGACGCTATGTGTTTATTGTTGATTTGTTGTAAGATTTGTTATTTCTGAATTAAACTGTCGGTTACAGTTCCATTCATTTAGCTATGAGCTAATCCTACCATATTTAACATTTTGCAGATTTTGGTTAGATGACGGGCAGGGCGTGGAATGTTGGATGGATGTTTGACTATTACTGCGTTGACTCTGATCTTTTGGGAAGTCTTGTTTTTGAGAAATTATATAACACCCATCCGTTAGTATTTTGTTTATAATCATATGTTTGTAACAGTGAATTTTTTGAAACTGTAAACTTTTGTAAAAGTCTGTACATGCGGAATATATATAGATATATGCATATAAGGTAATATATGTTTGGGGCAAAACGCTTCCTAAATTTGAATATATATATATATATATATATATATATATATATATATATATATATATATATATATATATATATAATATGCTTGATAAAAGATGGGGTGTTATAGTTGGTTAATTAGAAACTTAGAATATTATTATTATTATTATTATTAGTAGTAGTAGTAGTAGTAGAAAGACAAAGCTATAACTACCTCACACATTATATATACAATCACGAATATTTACGGTACCTTGCACGAGACTTGAACCCACAACCACTACTCGCATACTCCTAGGTCAAAGAGCCTTTGGTAGTATAATAATAATAATAATAATAATAATAATAATAACAACTATAATAATAGGAATAATAATAATAATAATAATAATAATAATAATAATAATGACTAAAATTCAAATGAGTACAACATTTTTTAGTGAGAATAGATGAACCAATAGATTTGTGATATGTGTCATTAATCTCACTTTCCCCACATTTTTAAAAATTAAATATCTCAAATGGTAAGTCAAAAAATCACAAAAATTGTATCATAATAATCAGCGTTTAATTCTCTTCGATTAGAGATGTGACAATGTATATTTTCAATGATTTTTTTTTTGTATTCCTGTGGGTTTTGAAAATGAGTATCACATGTGGTACCGGCTGGTAACACATGTGGTACCAGCACGTACCACATGTGGTACCAATGTTGTACATATTTTAAAACTTAAAAACAAAAAAGTCATCGAAAGTGTTCCTTGTTACATCTCTAATCGAAGAGAATTAAACCCTGATTATTATGGTGCAATTTTATAATCTTTTGACTTATCGTTTGTAAGATATTTAATTTTTAAAATCGTGGAGAAAATTGGGTATTATGACACATGGTGCATTGTTCCCCTATTCCCACCCAAAATTATGGGAGCTGATTTTGACAAGTAAATTTTTACTTGTTACAAGGAAATAGTGCATTAACCAGTTGTACGATAGGCATAAACAGTTGTACTGTTTCCTTGTGACAAGTAAAAACTTACTTGCCAAAATCAGCTTCCAAAATTATATTGTCATTTGAAAACTCAATAATAATAATAACTATAAAAATAATAATAATAATAATAATAATAATATTATTATTATTAATATTATTATTATTATTATTATTATTATTATTATTATTATTATTATTATTATTATTATTATTATTATTATTATTATTATTATTTTATTTTGTTTTATAGAAAACAATAAAAAAATAATCTAAATACCATAATCAATCATCTTGTTTGGCCGCCTCCAGAAAACTTGTACAGCATGTTCGAACAATTTGACTAATCGCAATGCAAAAAGGGCACGTCTGTTAACTAAATTCATGTACAAAACAAAATTTAATAGTCAACAAATAAAGAAACTTTTCCCATTATTTTCGAGTACATACATAAATCACAAAAAAATATGCTCGACTAAAAAAATGATCAACACTAACAACAATAAATTGATTTTACGTGTAAAAGGTTCAATAACTAACTAACTCTATACGACGTCGATGTTTCAACAATTGTTGCACGCCATCAATACATATGTTTGATTGTAAATGTTAGTATTATATATATGGACGGGAGAAAAAGTTAATTATGATGATATATAGTATATCTATATATCTGTACATATAAAAAAATATTTTTCCTTGAATTTTAGATATGCAATATCATAATATTTCATTTCTTTGAAGTATTCTAACTTGCTACATCATCATATTATTTTTTCTTAAAAACCTTAATTAACAATTAATGAGAATATTATTTATCAATTATCAATTATATTTTATTATAACAGTCTTTAAAATTCCTATATTATATTTATGTAATATATAACAATTTTTACCTACATAAATATAAAAATATTAATCTTCTAATCCATATCTTATATATCGCAATTAATAAATATTATCATCATCAACAACCATGTTTTAAAACAATTAGTTTTAATAAAGATATTTGAAATTGATTATTTTGAATACATTTTAGTGTATATTACTATTAAATTTCAGTAATAAAATTTAAACTTTCAACAATAGAATTAAAATACAGTTGAAAATCCAAAAAAATATATGATTAATTTATATATTTTATAATTACATTGTATTGCATAGGCTCAATAAATGTATTAAAACTTAACATAATAACTTACAAATTAATTTAATTGTATTCAATTATATTATGTATTCAAACTAAAATATAATAACATACAAACTAATTTAATGGTATTATATAAATGGTCGTGCATTGTACGAGCTCAATGCTTAGTTTTTATATATAAAATAAAGTTTTTTAGTTACCTATTAGAGCGTATTATTTCAGTTAACGATTACGTTTTATTAATTTACAAACTTCTGAACATTGTTTGCAAAGAAGTTTAGTTATAACTTTATGCCGAAAAGTAAATGAATGATATATATGAAAAATATTGAAGTAAACGTAAAGTAATTGGTCAAAACCATTAATTAATCGTGCTATTGGTAACACTGGTTATTTGCCCATTAATATATTCGGCTACTTACAAATTACAAATTATTACTTCTATATAACTGCAATTTTCAAACGACCGTGGATCGTACGGGCTCAATGCTTATTATATATATATATATATATATATATATATATATATATAGGGGGAGATCAAGAAGAAATTAAAAAAATGAGGGAAGAAGGGAATCTATTTTCAGTCACACATTTTGGTCAATTCAAAAGTCAACGCGGTTGCATTATTGTAAATAACTTGAAATCATCTCCCAACACGTTAACATGCATTTCAAAAGCATATTAACTAAATTACAATTTAATATACATAAACATTCATTTATCATGAATATTAACTTGTATATATTATTTATATTAATAAATATCATAATTTAACATTCGGTACTATATAATAATATATATTAGTTAAGATTCATCTTTAAAAATATTAATATCTTACTTTATTTTTAACTTTAAGATTCACGGGTGATGAGTGTTAGCTTATATGTGTTATTGACAACGATGAACACTTTAACATTCATTTATAATGCATATATAATAATACATGCATGATAGTATACACAATAATGATAATAATATTCATTTACGATGAATGTAATTGATATTATTATACGCTAATAAATGTTATATTATCACATTCAGTTATGTGTAATAGCATCTATCATTCATATTCATCATAAATGAATGTTTATAACTATGAAGTTGTAATTTTGATAATATGCTTTTCATATGAATGTTAAAGTTCTGAAATTTTTTTGAATTTGTGAAATTCGATTGTAATGGTGACCATAATCCTATTAATTACTCGTTTAATTTATATGTTTTTTTACAAAGAAACTCATTTAATTCTATTGTTTTCATTACCAAATTAAAATTTTCTCAAAAAACCCAAAAGTTACACCAAATTTATAATTTTGGATAAGTCCAAATTATGACGAATTGAAGATGTGTATGAATGTGTTTGATGGATTCGAAGAGTTGCAATGTTTTTTATTGAAGAATCATTGAACTATATGCTTTAATTATGAATTTTATGCAAAAATTGAGAAAATGAGTATTGTAGAAGAAGTGAGAAAATAAGTGGTTGTGGTTCATTTCCCTTCTTCCCCCAATTTAAAAACTTCCCTCTTGATCTTTCCCATATATATATATATATATATATATTGGAATTTTTCAGACGGAATAGCATTTTTTGAGGGAAGAGAGAAGCGTTAGTATTCATCAAGAAGCATATTACCTTTACTCATACAAATCTCAAAAAAAAAAAACTGAAATTTAGTAAATGTTAATCAAAATCGATGCTCGTAATGTTAAGCTTCTTTGATAAATTCTTTCTACAAGTTATAACAACGATTTATGAATATTAGATCCAAATCCGTTAATACGCATCGCGATGAATATTAGTTAATATGCATTGTGATGAATATTAACAATAAAAATATTTTTCAAATAATGTGAAGTTTTAATATGCATCGTGATGCATATTAGTTAATATTCATCACGGTGAATATTAACAATATATTAAATAGATATTCATCAACTAATGTAATGATTTAAACATGAAATTCATTCGTTAAAATATTTTTTATAGCATCGATTTTGATTATTATTTTCCGGTAAAAATAATTTTTTGTTGACGTTTTAATTGATAATTGTAATGTAATATGCTTCTTGATGAATACTAACGCTTTCCCCTTCATTCAAAAAAGACACTTCGCTCTTAATCATTACCCTATATATATATATATAAATCGGTGCTGATATATACAACAAATAATTTTGATGCCTACACCAACATTATGCATTATAGTTTGTACTGTCCCATACTTTAATGCGTTAACTTTGTTGTATGAATAAATTAGTTTGTTGTAATTATCAATCCCCTATATAAATAGCACACACACGCATATATATATATATATATATGATCAAATACTCCGTTATATTATGCTTAATTGGTGGACGGAGCCAATTAAGTGAAACTTAATTGCTGGTTAAGGTATTTGTATGAAGTTTTGTAAACGACAATCTTTACGATAGTCGATAAAAGCTCGGAATTGCATGTGTGTATATTTTACTGTATTTAATTAATTAAATTAATGTATCATCGTAAAGTTTGTTATAATCCGAGTATAAATATTTCTGCATGTTTTAAGGTTAAATGCATTATAATGCCTAGAATTATATTTCTGTGTGTGTTTCCAATGCAACCAACATTGAATTTATTGTGTGTATTAAAATTTTAATTTTTGATAGTTTATATATCATATGTGTTAATTAGTGTTATATCCGTCCGTTGGATGGCTAAAAATAATACTTTTATACGATAACAGCTTATAAAATACTATTGTAATATGCATGAAAGGTTCATACAATTTTGAAAAAGAAAAAAAAAACATAATTGTTAAGATATACATGAGAATTTCAAAATAAATTGTATATAAGCATAGTAAATATACAACCTAAAATTTAAAAATGAAAGTTTTATTTATATTAAAATAACGGCTCAAAATTAAATCATTTTAAAGACATTGAAAATACGAAAATAGCACAAAGATTGAAACTCATATAAGTACTAAACATTCAAAATTACTACAAACATAATAATCAAGTTTAATGAAACGACATTTATATATTTCATAATAGTGTCCATCTTCGTGTATAAGAAGATAGAGTTTATTATATTTTTTATTGTGATCTTGATCGATTTGATCCATTTTATTCCTATAAGTAATAATTTACATACTGAACTTATTCGTGTATGTGAATACTATAAAATATTATTTATATAATATAACAAATGAAAAGTTTAATATGATTAAAAAGTATATACCTCATGAAGAAAAATACAATATTTAATTGGTTGTTATATGTTATTATTTGTTAATATAATAATAATTATTATTTATACTTTATTACATAAAATGTAAAAAGAAAATTATAAAGAAATAAATAATAATAAAAATTAAAGACGTTATAAGCTTAAGTTGTTAGACGTCTTGTTCTGCTTTCACATCGTAAGAAATTATGCAAAGGATGAAGATATTAGAACCATTTATTTCATACATTTATAATTGTTGTAATTGTGTAGCTCAAATAATAATGAAATGCAAATCGTTTCCTTGATAATAGTTAATACTCCTAATAAAATATCTTTATAATTATAAACCTTCCACAAATATACGATAAATTTTATGGAATAATAATGACTTTCTAAAGTTAAAGTCTTGTATGATGTGACACATATATTTGGCAATTGAAGGGTATGACGACACGTAGGATGATTCTTAGTTGTCAAAAGAAGAGATGTACCGCATGGGAAAAAAGACTTCTCTATTAGTATATATAGAGATATATGATAACCAATAACTTTATTGACGTAACAATCGTATAAAGTGTCATGTTATTGTCGTTAAAAATAAAACTGCACATACCTCCAATCTGCTCTACAAGTTTGTATTATACTAGAATAATGATAACGGGACCTAATTAGATAAATTTAAAAGTATGTACGCTGACTTAACAACAAGGATATGACACTTGTAATACAATCAATAAGATATAGAGAGATAAATTATACAATTAATCAATGAATCGGGCTAGTCTTTAAATCTATGTGATTCAGCATTTTAGCACTACTCATTATACTATGAAATAACTCATTTTAACTCGTTACGAAACACACATGATGTTGTGTCATATCATATATACATAAGATACAATACTATTTCATGTAAGTGTAGAGTTTATAGATATATTAGAGTTAATTGCATGAATGATCTTTTTGGTTTACACACATTCTCATCATTAATCTTTATATTTTATTTGTTACGTGGTTAGTCCTTAGTTTATCCATTTAAATAACTAAAATACCCTCCTATGGCCAAGTAAAACAGACAGTATCAATGTATCATCAAAGATATTTTAATCATTTTAGGTTGAAGAAAGACTATATGTGCAATAACTTTTAAATTTTTGAACTATCTATTTAACAAACAAATCATAGTGACTAACGGTGAAATTAAAATGTGTAAATCACAGGACACTTCATGCAATTTACTCCATATAATATCTGTTTTAAGTTTGACATTATGTTTGTTAAAGATGGTCATAATTCCTTTTTAACAAATATAATCATGGTATCTAAACCCTAACCTTCATTGGTCACATACGAAGCACATCCAACGGACACCAGCTCACAAGGCCCTACTGTTTTCTATTACGGCAAACAACGCGCGTAAATAGGCGCGTGAATTAACCCAAAAAGGAAGGATAGAATTAGAAGTGAAAGCAGAAACAAAGATGATGATACATGATGATGATGCATGATGATAATGATGATGATGATGATGATGATGATGGATGAGACCAGACATTCAGGTGCTGCTACCCTTTCTTCTTGTTGTTTGTACGCTAAATTCACCCTCCAACTTCCCCCTCTGCCCCCTTCATTTCCGATCATATTTAATTCCTTTTATTTTTTTTTATATATCATCATTCATTCACATGTACCAAAATTTGATTAAAACCTACGGAGGATGGAAGAAATGTACGGATTAATAAATTACGAACAAGTTACACCGTCCGCTGATCACGCTTTCGATCATCAGCAGCGTAATCAGCGGACGGTCCCGATGTTGTTTGGATCAGGCTCCAGTATCCAAACAACTAGCGGTAACAATAACAATAACGATGAATTAGCTGATGAGCTAGAAGATGATTTCTCGAGCGCGAATCGAGCTAAAATCATGTCGCATCCTCTTTATCCTAAGCTGCTTCAAGCTTATATCGCTTGCCAAAAGGTCCGTTCGTACATGTATATATTTTATGTATCTATTTATCTATCTTATCTGTTTGTTTGTGTGTGAGATATATAGTACACGTACGTACGAGTGTACCGGTGTATGTATAGGTCCGGTTATTTTGCCGTTTTCTGCAAGTTAATGGACGTACGTACTGTTAGTTACAGTTATTGTTGGATCTGCTATTAACAAACAGTTTACAATGGCTTGCGATTGTTACGTGTTTATGTAATCATGATTAATTTCTTGTTTCTTTTAAATAAAAATTTGAATTCCGTGAGCTAGGCTTGATTAATTATGTTCATTAATAAAGGTCTTGATTACTTATTTGAAGTATTCGTTTGATTGTGATTAGGTCGGAGCTCCACCGG
The DNA here is from genome assembly GCA_963422505.1 of Pseudognaphalium luteoalbum. Taxonomy (NCBI): domain Eukaryota; kingdom Viridiplantae; phylum Streptophyta; class Magnoliopsida; order Asterales; family Asteraceae; genus Pseudognaphalium; species Pseudognaphalium luteoalbum. Next base: position 6,714,717 of record OY730193.1, on the reverse strand, counting down.
ATATAGCGAATCTGTTTGATGAAATATTTAGAGATAATGATTTCTGTCGAAGATCCAGCGCTTGTTCGTGCTTGGGAGACGATCCGGAGCTTGACGAATTCATGGTTAGTTTGTTGTAACTAATTAATTAACTGTGTGTTTTTTGTACGGTGATTGTAACTGTAGTTGTAGTTGAGATCGATTATATTTATTTATTTTGTAGGAAACATATTGTGATATGTTGGGAAAGTATAGATCCGATCTTGCACGACCTTTTGATGAAGCGACGACGTTTTTGAACAATATGCAAACTCAACTCACAAATTTGTGCAAAGGAGCTTCTATAAACTACAACACAGGTCTCTTTTATTTCTCTAGTTCTTTCTTGAACACAAATCTCTTTTTATGCTTTCCGTACTATTTGAGTCATGGATCATCATTTTTTTATGTCCCACCTTAATTATACTCTAACTTAATGTCTTAATGTTTATTATACTTATAATTAATTTTAATCATGCATTAAATGCTTCCTCACACACTTCACTGGAATCTCGTTGATTGTCTTTTCCGGCCGTTCGACTGTGCCGATGTTGAGGTCGAACCGCCCAAGTAGTCATTGATATCGTTAAGTGGAGGTGATTTAACAAGGAAACCCTAGGTTAGGTAGCTAACTTTATCGCTTGCGAGTGCGTTTACTTTGATCTGATTCTACGAGTATCACTATTTTTTCTTTTAACTTGTTATATTATATTATTATATACTTTTACTGAAAATCTCAAATATTGACCGTTTGACCACCCTAATTTTTATTGAAAAGTAATGAAAGTCAACTAAGAAGTTAAAGCAATGATTTAAGGATATGCATTAGTACGTCATCTCTAATTTCTCAATTATTTTTCATTTTCAACATGGTTTTGGTTTTGTTGTTGAAGGAAAATAACTACACGTTAGAGAATGTTGTTGGTGAGGATTTTGTGGTGCGATAACAGTGTTCTAGATAGTGTTTTCAAAACTTATTTTTGTTTTTATATTTATTGTTTGTGTGGGGCAAAACTAAAAAAATATGAGAACACTGATGTATTCAACGTCTCATTTAAAACGTTGTGACAAGAACATTGACAAGAACACCGATGAGAACATTGTCATGGTCTGACAGAACACTGTGACATAATGTTCTCGATAAAGAAAATTGTTGAGAACGTTGTGACACCGAGTGCTCTTGGTAACTTAGTATTGATATGTTTGTATTTATAAAATTATGATAGTTATTTGATTTAAGTTTTTTTAAATATGCTGGTGGAGAAAAGGTAAAAGTTGGATGTGATGTTAATTTTTACTTTTTGTCTATTTATGCCCACGCACTTCATTTACTACAGTCCGTTCTTTTCTATAGAAGATCGAGTACTCTATGTTAAGTTTAATCAAAGTCGAGCCTTTGTTGAGATCAAATTAAAAATCATATTTACCATAGGTTATATCAAAATTCAATTTAACATGTCTATAGATATTTTCAAGAATATACACCCTTTAACTTAGAACGTTAAAGAGTCATCTCGATATTGTTAAGCCAATGCCCCCTTGGTTAACATATAGTTAGGCGAGCACAGATTAATTAATGTACTCCCTATATAATTGACTACTCGATCATGTTTTGATTTTTGAGTAGTGTTACTAAGCCTACTAGAGTATTTGAGTGAAACTAATGATCGATTAATTCAAAATTAGGTTTATAAGTTAATACCATGCAAGTGGTAAGCTATTTAGAACAAGTGTGTTTGATTTATTAATTTATTCTCTTGATTATTTATCTTCTACGGATTTCATATGAAACAAAAAGTTTGTCAAAAAGGGCAGACAAAAAAATTTCAAGGTCAAAGCAAATCTGGAACACATTAATTAACATCCGGGCGATTTGTTTTAAATTCATCTGCATCCCGCTCAGTCCTGCATCATTTCCAAAGAAACCTGCCTTTAAATTGCACACACAATTGTATTAAAGTTTAGTCCATACATAAAGGAGCAATCAAATACATCATGGGCATTCACAAACTTTCTTAAGTTGATATACAGTATATCCTTTAAAACGAGCAATCAAATAGAAGTCTTGGTTTGCGGGCGATTAGTTTGTTAACTTATCAAGAGTGATTCGTAAACGATCAAAAATTTTCCGTATATAACTAATTGTACTTCGTAGTATTGTACTGTATCATAAAATACATTTAATGATGTACATAAAATTTGTGGTAGCTAGTGTACGAATCATTTACCACACCCTTAGTTATCAAATATTTAATTGCATGGGAGATTAAGATATGGCATTTTGTATATTTTTTACACACAGAGAAGGAGATGATCTGATATATTTACACTTGTGATGTTAAAATCTTTTGTCCTCAAAAGCAAAATCTTTTTCTATCAGGTGTTTCATGCTTCCTCGTCAAAGAAAATAAGGAAAAAGAAACACTGTAGATACATTATATTGTATGGTTATTGCATGGTTTTAGTACAACAGTCAGGTAGCTAGCTTCTCAAAAAAAATTGTTGGTTTGCCAATATCTTGTCATCTCTAAATGACAGCTTTCCTCTTTCCTGAATGGTTGTATATACTCTTAAGATACATACTACAGTAAATCATGTATGCCATGCAATAATGAACAATACACAAGAGGTAAATGTCCTGATATTTAATAAAAAGTATAAACAAAATTTTTAGTTTGTATATGAACTTCAAAACATCTTCGGTATGAATTCAACTTTCGACATTATTGATAATTATATGTAATTTGATTAGTGTATCATTTATTTAAGCTACCCACATGTCACTCATACACATTGTCACGTCAAATATATTACTTGCAAGTAGCAATAATCGAATTTTGGATAAACACAATAAAAGTTTGGATATACACAATAAAATATTTGAAAGTTTTTAATTACGCACAATAGATTTCTGGTTATAGTTTATTGAGTAGTATATTTCAACACACTAATCCTTGGTGATAATTCAAAAGAACTTGCTACTCTTGTATTGACTCACTACATTTGGAGAACTATATATATATACTTTCATTTCAAGTGTTCACATTTTCAGAGTTTTTTTTTTTTTTTTTAATGTTTATTCATTTTTATGAGATTTGATCAACTCTAGAAAAACTTTACTAGAAGTATGTATAAGCCAATGCCCAGCAACCAAAACTACATGCTTTATTAAAAGGGCTGATAGATTTCAATATACATCAATACCGATTCATCAAACACTTTATAATTTAAATATACATCAATACTGTACTTGAGTGAGTTGAACTGTCATATAGATTTCATTATTTTTTCACTTTGATTTGTGGAATAAAGTTTCTCAGAATGATAAATAATCATTTTAATAAGTACATATATATTCTGCATGGTATGAGCATGTGTATAAACATGAGTAGATATACTATGTGACAATGACTAGTTACTTCTCAAATGACAAATACTATGTAATTGGAGTAAATACTACAAATAACAAAAATTAATAAGACAGTAATAATAAATAATAAATAATAAATAAACATTTTAAATAAGTATATGGTCCCTAGGTTCTGTTAAACATTTAATTCAGGTGATCGAGGGGAAACTGTTTGTTCTGAGAAAATAAAGCTAAGTGAAACAGTTGTTTCATGTGAAGTCAGTGTAACCGGGGCAGGAAGAGTAAGTGAATAATATGAATCTGAAACCTTTTCCAAAACATCATAAAGACTAGCTAGTGTGTATGTCAGTAGTATTAGTATTTAACTTTAAAATCAAAATACTACTAGTGTTAAAACTGTGAATAGTCATTGGGGCTTACGTTAGGGTTTGTACTTGAGCAAGGAAAAAGCAGCAGGTAGGTAGGTGCGTGGTTTCCGGGTGGGTTATCAATCGGGTTTCTTTTCATTAATTTATTAGAGATCCGTACGTACATACATTCACAAACCCTCTGGGCTCTGCTTACGATTCGACACAACGAACCTTGTATTATCATTTCTCACCATCTTTTTTCTTCACACACGCGCCTTTTATCTTTCTTTTTTACTGTAAATTTTTTTATTTTTATGTATATGTCCCCACCACCACTCAATCTTTCTTTCTTTGGTGTTTTCACATCCATGGATGGAATCACTCAATATCTAATTGTGTACTGGACCCAGAATTCAGAAATCATTGTCTCCAAATGTATTTTACTCTCTAGATTATTGCTATCGTATGTATTCGACCTAAGTAATCGCTAATGTCGCACATGTTTTTGGTGACGTGCCACAACATTAAAATACATGAACAAGTCACCTGATACATACGGTATCACTAACTAAAAAGTTTGATACTTACTTTCGTCAAACGAAAAAAAAAAGTTTATTACATGTGATAGACAAAAATAAAGTTGATATAAACAAAATTGACTAAAGGTAATTGTTAAATGCATTTAGAAAAGAAACACTTATATCCATCATTTATTCTGTAATTCTAAATATAAACAAGCATATCATGTAAAGTATCATTTATTCTGTATTGTTTTGTTGTGCAAGGTAATATATGTCTGCCTTTTCTAAAAACTGTATGATATGATGTATTACGTGTACCACTGATATTGTGGTTAGGAGTTGGTTTACATATTTGAACACCCTTTCATGGTTATAGCGTTATCACTAGAAGCAGAAAATTCTATAATTAACATTCACCGTTTAAATCTTTTGAGTTAATCATTTCAATGAAGTTATCTTGCATTATTCTAAGAACACATATATCAGCGTAACACTTTTCTTCTGATTTCGATTGCGTTGGGGAAAACTGATACTGTGGTCGTTAAAGCCTTGATCTTAACTGTGCCAACTCCATGTTGTTTGATTCTCAACTTTGTACATGAGGACCCATTGAGAATAATGCTAAGATTTGGATCCAACACTTGGAAGCACAAGTAAGTAGAATCTCAAATGGATACATATTAGTTTAATGGTATCTATGACCTTACTTGGTCTAAATGTCTTTTACTCTTTTATACCTAGCTCCTGTTTTCCAGTGTGAGTTGAAGAACATTTTTTCCACCTCATTTGGTTCTGAAATATATACTTGGTGGTAGCGTTTATATGTGAGAAAACATTTTAAGTGACAGTTCGTACCAGTTAGACTTTGTTTGCAATCTCTGGTAGAGAGTAACTTGTTGCACAAATTTTATTAACATCTGTGGAATCAGCGCACCTTTGTCATGTTTCGTAATGATTTTGACCATCATTGACAATATGGGCTTGGACAAGCTGGGCTAAGCTACTTGGTTACAACTTTCAATCTTGCTTCATTCCCTTGCCCATATCATTTCCACTGGGCGTACTACATGACGATCGTTGTTTAGTGACAGTACCCTAAAACTCTAGAACTTCCGAAAGCGTGTTACTAATATCAGTCACAAGTGTTGTCAATTTTTGGGGTGACCATAGGTGCACATAAATGTGTTCTTTATTTGGTAAACATTTAGGAGATGTAATGTAATTGTGATGACTGTTATAATACAAATGTATATACGAATGCTAACTAAATTTACCTATCTTGCTAGATGAAAGTGTAGAGCGGTCGGATCAGGATGATGTAAGTAGAGGGGAAACAGAAGTGCTGAAATCGAATTGGACAAACGAAGATCGAGCTCTCAAGGATAAACTGTTACGCAAATACAGTAAATATATTAGTTCCCTGAAGCATGAATTTTCAAATAAGAAGAAAAAAGGAAAACTACCCAAAGAAGCAAGACAAGTATTGCTTGATTGGTGGAACATTCACTACAGATGGCCTTATCCAACTGTAAGTATATATGTCTTCAATTCCCCATATTTCATAATCCCCTAAAACCATATCACATTCAGTTCTAGATATATACATCACATATTTACAGGGTTCTTTTTTAAGTCTTACTATGTTTCACCATGTTGAAACTAGCAAGTTCAAATGTGAAACAAGAGGATGATACTAGCTGAGGAATTATAAAACTTTAAGTCACACATCTTTCGTCGTTACTTCATGCCTATAATATTGTGTGCTTATGAATTTATAAACCAATAATAACTAGCATTACTATGTATATATCACAATTATAAAATAATAAAATCTTTATTTAAGGTGAAAACTTTTTGGTGAAAGACTCATTTATAGGCCGGCTACTTTGTATGTTGACACATTCAAGTAACATGTAGATGGTCATATGTGCAGGAAGCGGACAAGATTGCTCTAGCGGAATCAACGGGGTTGGACCAAAAACAGATAAACAATTGGTTCATAAATCAAAGGAAACGTCATTGGAAACCATCGGAAAATATGCAGTTTGCAGTGATGGATAGTCTTTGTGGATCGTTTCTCGTCAACAATTGAGGTGTTCTATCTTCTATAATATCCATTCTGTATAATTAATATCTATGAATAATCTTAAACATTTATGAACTTTTTAGGTTACTTCCCTGTTCCCATTGTCAAAATGTAAGTTCCCAATTGAGTTTGAGTTTAAGGTGGCTCTAAAAATATACTGGCATTCATGGAAACTCTTTAAGTGTCATACAAAATGAAGACTCCAGACATGACAACCAAATTTATTGAGCTAGATGAGTGTATTATATACCTTCTATCGGTTTCAATATGTACGTTAAGTTATACCTGTTAGTGTGTAGTCTGGCTACAAACACATGGATAAGAATACGTACACTATTTGGGTATTGGAATACATGATTATTTTTGCTTTTTCTATACAAGCTTACACATTTGACAAAGCCTAGTCACAAATCATTACGGAGTATCTTTCTTGCACGTCAATTTTGTTTATCGTACAACGCCTATATATAGTTAAAGAAGCGTTGAATCATCTGATGAACTGTGTTGATTTAGATATGAGAGTATAAATCGATTTACCAAAAAGATTTATTTGGATTTTATTTGCAACAGACCGACAGGTGATCAATTGAAGTTCATAAAAAGGTTAGACAAAAATAACCAAACAAATTCTAAGTTGTATTGAAACGTTAGATGTATAATTATTTAAGATTGTAGTAGTTGTAAATCTAAATGATACATCGAGGGACAAAAGATCTTGGTGTACCAAGCCGATCTGATATAGTTATATGACCCATTCACACATATTATCGAATCCATTAGATCTGATCGAAAATTTCACATTTTGGAGCTGCTCACCGGTGCTATTCGATCCAAGCTGGAATCTTTCACTTTGGTTCAGCTTGTCTTTCATAATCCATGATTTCAAACGTACATTTTCATGTATTATTTACTTTTATGTTATATATATTTAGTTTCAGGTTTCAACAAATAAAATTTGGTAAAGCTGTTAAAGCATAAGAGATTGGATGATACTTACATATGTAGTTAAGGTGAAGCAATGAATGAAAACTCAATAAGACTACTCTTCCAACCACAGCTTCTTCACTTGCTTTCTTCAGTTGTGCGAGCTTAGCGACATGTCAGCACATATACAACTGATGAAAAATTGATTAAACACTTCCAACCTTCCTTTCAGCACCTCAGTTTTTGATCCCTACATTTAGCAATATACTCACATTTACATACACTAAAAAAAATTACAATACATTAAATATAAGCTGAGCTCCACATTTACCATCTCTTCCTTTCATCGGCTAACCGAAACATGAAAACAGAATAAACAACCAAAGAGCTCGTACCAATGCTATCAGTTTTGAAATGCTTATTCGGTTCAAACCGAAGAAGCCCACTGGTACCAGTCTATAAGCTGAAACTTGGCCCAAATAATAATTGGTAGTTTGGCACTTTGGCCCCACTAAACGTACATAAATGTACCAAGGCCCACTAATCAATGTAAAGGCTTAACATACATATTACAATTTACATATAATGATTAATTAATGGAATTATAATCAATGTAAATTAATGTACTTAACTTACATATTTAATGTTAATAATGTACTTAATTGTTTCCTAAAAACCTTTTCTAAATATGAGTTAAAAATACGTACATGTCATGATCAAAGATGAAGATATGAATGATCAAATTGTCCGATCCATGGGTTAGGTTTATCATTATGCGTGAATTTAAGGTACACTCAACCTCGCTACTTTGATTAAATTATATGTATATCAAAATTGTAGTCTTAATTTTTTTAATTAAATTTTGTGAGATTGAAATAAAGTAGTTATTACATGTTTACCATTTAGCCAAGAGCGGAGTTAGATTTAAAAATAGTAACTTGCAGGGTACCACTGACCTACATATCATATTCCAATGGTCAATAATTTTTCTTACGACAATACAATGGTAGCTAAACAAAACTTATGACACAAAATTTGACAACCAGGTTTCTTTCGGAAAAATTGGGTATCTTTGACAAAAATTTACACTATGAGGCAAAAACCCATGGGTTCCCATGAACCCCGAAAACCCTTCTTGGTTCCGCCCGTGAATATAGTTCAAGCCCATTGTGCGAAATGTGAAATCGTAAGTCCAGTGGATGATGGGTTTCACATGGTTGCAGCCCCAATACTTCTTTTTATCTCAAATCATGGGTATAAATCGAGGATTTTTCTAAAAACAACCCTTAGGGCTGCTTTTAACACGTTTTAAAAGTCTTGTACAATAAAAATAACCGTCAGGTACAACACTTTTAAGCATACTAACAACAGCCCTAAATGCCGTGTTTGAAAAAATCCGTAAATTTGTAAATTATAAACAAAAATCGTTTTGTAAGAATGACAGGTCAGAAATTTGTGTTATTTTTATTAATGCTTTTTTATTGGACTTTTAAGATATTTTTTTTCTTTTTTTTTTCTGATATGAAATTATCGAATTTATTAGGAATTTTGACTTTTGCATACATAGAGTATTATAGTAGCTGATTACGACATATAACAAAAAATGAAAAAATAGATCAAAACTTGCGTTGTTGTACAGACGGAGTAACAAGCATATCGATCGATATAGGATGCCCCGCCTGTCTGGCTTACGTCACCAGTGGTACAATGCGCATAGGCGGCGCTGTTTAGCACAATACATATTCCCGGATCAATAACAAAACGACAAAAAAAACACATTCGTGGCTAACGAGAATCTAAACTAAACTTTCGTAAAAATCGAGTGGATAAGAATAATTCCTTAACAGATTCATTCACTATTCTCACAACACTTTATACATATTCTCCGGCGATGAGTCTTCCGGCGTCTTCACCGTTAGACTGGAAATTTTCTCAGGTTTTCGGTGAACGTGGTCCCGGTGAAGACATTGAAAACAGTAATTTTTATATGTTTCGTTACTTCTAAGTATAAACTTACATGAAATAAATATATTATGGTGCATACTTTGTTTCGAGTTAAATCATTTTTTGTTGTGAGTTTATTCGAAAACTGTGCTGATAGATCATTTATGGTTTTTGTATTAGTTGATGTGATATCTGGTATAGAATTTGATAAGAATGGTGATTATATTGCTGTTGGTGATCGAGGAGGTCGTGTTGTCATTTTCGAAAACAAGGCGTGTCGTAAACATGTAAGAAAAACTAGTCATATTGTAGCTTTAGTTTTATTAATGTTATGTATGAGTGTTGGTATTTGCAGGTGACAAGTAAGCAACATACTCGAAATGAGTTAGAAGAGATGGATGTTCCTGTTATGGAACATCCTGAGTATAGATACAAGACCGAATTCCAGAGTCATGAGCCTGAGGTGTGCGAGTAAATTTAATGGATGTGCTTTTATGGATGTTTGTTATTCGGTATTGATAATGCTATTATATGTTATACAGTTTGATTATTTGAAAAGCGTTGAAGTTGAAGAGAGGATTAATAAGATGAAATGGTGCACGACCTTGAATGGATCGCACTTTTTACTTTCAACTAACGATAAGACTGTTAAGCTTTGGAAGGTACAATCTTCTCACGATTCTACACAACTTATTTGTATTAAGGCCTCAATCTGAGTCTCTTGGAACTTGCTTACGAGATGTGCCAGTAATGCTCTAGTATCTTAATTCAGTCAGTGGGTCAATTCATGTTATGTTTTATCTCTATCGGGTTGATTTTTGGTTAAATAAGTGAAGAAATAGCTTAACTGGAAGTGGGTCAAATGGGTCAAAGTTAAAGTCACCCAAAGGGTACTCCTTATGCATAGAATCTCCTAATTCGTATCATTGAAACTATAATCTTTGTAATCACAATTTTGCACAACATGTGTCTCTGACAAGTCGTCAACCCGGCCCTACTTTTCCCAATCCGTAAGGATAATGAGCGAAATGGACAAATCATATTTTATATTTGAAAACATAACAATGCTTATATATATTTGTGGTTTCTAAAGTCAGGTTAAGGAACAAAAAGTGAAGAAGGTCAAGGAAATGGACCTTGGTCCATATGTTTCTTCAGAGAATTCTCTATTGTCTGAAAGCAGTTTTGTTAGTGGGGAATCTAAATCATCGGTTGCTAATGGTCATCATCTAGAATGGATAGAAAATATGGGGACAAGTATCTCGCCTTATAATGCAGGATATGTAAATGTTAGTACATGTAGAATATGTCGATTTGATATCATTTCAATTTTCAGATCTGAAATTTCACTTAAGGTAATAATACATAATGATTCTCATTTTGTATAGGGGCAAACTATTGGGGAAACCGCTATTGCTAGATGTCGGAAGAAGTATGCACATGCTCATGATTATAATATCAACTCTATATCTAATAATAGGTAATATTGTTAACTTGATATCAAAATTTCATTAAAGGGGTTATTTGGGTTCTGTTTCTTCTTTAATGGATCAAATGCTTAATATTATAAATTTTAGTTACAAAGGAAACAGATTAATGGAGTTCAACAGGTCGAAAGTTGCCCAAAGTGTAGTTTTATTGCATACAAATGTACTAAATCTGTCAATTCAGAACACAATTACATTTAAAAAATTAAATTGGACAGAAAGTTCTCACTTCTAACCCAACCCAACCTGACCTGACACGTACCTTAAGTTACTCGTTTTGACCCATTTCCCAACCTTCCCGGACTGCCCTCTTATTTTAAGAATCCTTTATTTTGTGACATAGGATGGCATGGACACAACTAAATAGTTGTTAAATTTATTTTGTGAACCTTTTGTAGTGATGGGGAGACATTTATTTCTGCGGATGACCTTAGGATAAACTTGTGGAACCTTGAGGTCAGTGATCAATGTTTTAATATCATTGACATGAAGCCATCAAACATGGATGATCTTACAGGTAACCAAATTCTGATATCTCTCCCTGCTTTATGTATTCGACATTTTAAAGATTGTAACAACTAATTCAGTTATGTTCACTTGATGATTAGAGGTGATAACAGCAGCTGAGTTCCATCCACTGCATTGTAATTTACTCGCTTATAGTAGTTCAAGGGGTTTTATTCGGCTAGTAGACATGCGACAATCAGCATTATGCGATCGTAGTGCTACAATGTGAGTTTATCGTGTCCTGGTTATCTAATTTCACTTTCAAAATGCACATCAACTATATAGTATCTAATAATAACATCATATAACATATTTCAGGTTGCAGGATGTTGAGTCCCGAGGGCAAAAAACATTTTTTACCGAAATTGTAGCATCAATCTCTAGTATAAAATTTGCAACAGACGGAAGACACATCTTAAGTCGTGACTACATGAATTTAAAGGTGTGTTCTCTAAATTATAAAAAATCCAAGCGTGTCTCATGTCCAATCATGATTGTAATTATTGATGCTTTGACATATTTCAGCTGTGGGATATGCATATGACAAGTACACCAATTGTGACATATAAAATTCACGAGCACCTTCGCCCAAAGGTCAGAGCTTTCTCATGAAGAAACTATAAGCTTGAAAGTACTGCAACTTACAACTTAATTTGTTTATTAATGATGATGTGCACAGTTATGTGACTTGTATAATAATGACGCCATATTTGACAAGTTCGATTGCTGCATTAGTGGAGATGGGAGTCACTTTGCAACGGGTTCATATAGGTATCAATAATGTTATTTCCGTCTTACATTATATACAAAAGCTAGAATATTCGAAGCATCGTCTTGCATTTTGACTAGTCAACTTATGCAGCTCTATCCGCTTGCGATTTTTCTCTTATTTGACTTAGCAATCATATGAGAATATTCTCTAACGGGGTTGGAAGCGAAGAAGGAACTACAGTTAAAGCTAGCAGAAACTCTTACCGGTACCTTATACTAACCTGATATAGTGAGAGTTATATACTTTTTGTCTTTGCACATATGATGTATATTAAACAATATGTTTTGACTCTTTATCCAATATCTACGTTATAGTAAAGGAAACTTGAGAATTCGTTGAACCAAATAAACTTGATAGTTCTATTTGTGATGGTGTTGACAAATAGAAAAACTTCAACTTGGATCTTTCAAAAGAAGGAAAGTTTGCAAGTTTCAACGCCCCAAAACAAGTCAAACGGGTCAAATGGGCCAACTGGCGTCTAACGTGTATTTAAATGCTTCCAACGTCTTAATTTCTGTTATATTCAAATAAGTTTATTAATTTATATCAATAATACTATATTTCAGCATATTTTATCCATTAAACTAAAGGAAATTAAAGAATTAGACAAAATAGCATTCTGTCCTGATTGGCCCGAAACTATTCTAGCCCAACCAATGTTCCATGTCTGATTTTGCATCATTCTTATTGGCGTTGGTTACAGAAAACAGACACAGCAAGCAGCTTCAAGGGCTAGGCGATCATCTTTGAGCAACTTGACACGCGGATTTTACCGACAAGGTTTTTCATAGTAACTAAATATTTGTCATACTCTTAAAGTCTTCATTGATTTACGGGCTTTATAATCTCCATTATCAGGGAATGACTTTTCAGACACAGGAACAAACGAATTTTCTTGCGACTTAGATTCGAAGTTACTGCACTTAGCATGGCACCCGAAAACGAATTTCATTGCATGCTCCTCTGGAAACAGTTTGTTCATGTACTATGCATAGAATCAAACAAGCGAGCTCAACAATATACTGGAGTTAGAATGAGTGTGAACATTTATTACATTCGTTGCCAGATTTTCAAGTCAAATTGAGCTAACAGACCTGTATCCACAACAATGATATTGGAAAGTAAAGCATCACAGACATCAGAACGGTTATGGAGATGGACAATACAAGAACCTTCATTTGTATATTGATAATCAATGCATATATGTTATGTCAAAGTGTTAGAGTTTTGACTTCCGCCATTTGTACTATTTGTGTGATGCTGGTTTGATCCTAAAACGAGTCTTTGAGATTTATAGTTACTGTCCTTGATAATGTCTAAATATCATCCCTTTTGACTCGCTATCTGACAAATAGATTAGACAGAATGAAGAGAAGTGGAGCTAATTCATGAAATTTTACTAGAAAACGATGTCCAGTAAATTAGATGATGGAAAATCACATATGTAGGTCGGGACCAAAATAGTATTCATGACCGTAAGTCATGTTAATTTGGCCAAAAGGAAAAACTAGCGGTAGCAATTTTTACCCATTTAGTTATACATGGGTCTATTGGTGATATCTTTTATCTCTAACTGACACAATTCTTTATCTATAAAACATTAAAACTCAACTATTGTATTGTAAAATCATTATATTCAAAAGACACGTAATAATTTTTAAAATTGCAAAATCTCGGAGTTAATGCGGGAGGGTTAGATTTGGATCAAAGTAACTGATGAAGTTTTTGCTTCAATAGTATGACCATAAAAATAGTTGATTATGCAAATTCAATAAGTTTAGGGGCTGTTTTGTAAATCAGTAATTTCCCAAAGGGGGTAAATTAAATCTACTCGCGAGATATAAATGAAGCCTACGTCCAATTTCACTACATTCGCAATTTTATAAATAAATCGTCCAGCTAGGGTTTATAATATTATTAAAAAATCTGGAACGTACGTACGTTTTGGACTTTTGGTGAATTAATTTCACTCACAATTCAAAACCATCATGGTGGCCGAGGAGGTACGTATCATCGTTTTCTTTCTTCTTTAATTCTTCGTTGTTTATGCTTTCTATCGATTTTATTTTTTGGTTAATTAATTAAACTTGGTTAATAATTCTATATTGTAGGAGACTATTGTAGATGGACGTGCTTAGGTCCTTACAGCTATGGGCTTCAACTTGATGTTGTTCGATCGTATATCCGAGCTAAACTTAAGTGTGGGGTACTACAATAACACTTGTTTGCACAAATGTATTGACACAAGCTATGAATTCTCAACAAGTAGTTTGCGGAATAACACTTGTCAAGTAAGAAGATTTATGCATATAACTTGTAATGCAATTGAAACAGATTTGTAAACAAAGTAAGAACACAATTGATTCAATAGCCAAAAGCCTCAATATTATTATTGAAATAATACGGATACACAATTGTATCAGGGTTACAAAGGAACCTTGAAGCTTGGTTACAACTTGACTAGAGACTTACAATTACAAGTATTGACACTTAGACACACAAATACAAGTCTGGACACACACTCTAACAATGAGCCAAGTACATACTTATAGACTAAACAACTTGTATAAAATTTATACAAAATCTACTTTCTAAGACAAGTCTTTCTAGGAAACATGCTAGCATTTAATGCATTGACATTCCTATTCCTCAAAAGCATATCTGCAGTAGGTGTACTTGTGTTGCAGAGTTGGTAGAAAGCAGACCCACTAAGCAGCATTAACAAAACCATGAGCAGAACTAACTCTTTGAACTGGCAGAACTAATCTTTGCAAATCTTCATTCTTGGCAGAACTAACTTTGTAGATACTTGGCAGAACTAACTTCAAATGACTAGCAGAACTAACTCTGAAAAACTTTGTTTTCAATAAATGAACAGAGCTAACTTCCACCAGCATAACTAAGTCTTCATTGCACCAGCAGTACTAACTTTGAACAGGTTAAACACTTAGAATATTTTGAGCTTTTGATCTTCAGTAGATTTTAGCCCAACATTAAGGTATCCTTTTCCCATTTAGGTTAACAACTCATTAATTGTGTTGATGGCGTATATATGTATCGATCACCTATTGTTGGAATTGTTTTTGTTACAGCTTAATCCCAAGAATGCTATCGGCATAGTGGGAATGGGTACTTCAGCTCAATGGCTTCAACCTACTAGTGATCTTCACAAAATCCTGGCTCACCTTCAATTCCTATTCTCGTTTTTACCCTTTTTATATACTACGGAGTAATATATATATATATATATATATATATAATCATCTTGGGTAGGATGTTCTTTTCTTTTCTTTTTTTAATTCACATACACCTTGTTTCTCAAATGGTCTAATGAAAGGCGGTGAGTTGAACTTTATACGAGGGATCCATTCTTCACAGACGAGTCTTCGGCGTCAACCAAGTAAGCGAAAAAGAAGGATCCTTTTCTTTACTGGAGGGTATGTATGTAATTCTGCTTATAATGAATCACCCTGACCCATAGCTACTACTTTCATTTATCTACTAGCTTATATGTTAATTTATATGTTTGCTCTTGCCTTCCAGTCCTACAAATCTCAATATTCAACTAGTGGAGATGTTTGGAAAGTCGTTAAAACAGCAGGGTGTAGCTGTTGATGTCATCAACTTCTATCTAATGGAACGCCACGATTATTATAAGAGGGCGCTTGATGCATTTATTGCTGCTGCCAACAATAATAACAAAGGGTTAGTGTCTGGAAATGTACCAAACTTTGACCAAATGTCTATTGTGTCTACCTAACTTACATTTTCTAATTTTAATGCATCAATGATGTTTTAATGTATTTTGATGACGTGTCACACTCTCCGTATGCCACGTGGCACGCTATACGAATGACACGTCATCAAAATACGTCAAAACATCATTTTTGAAAGTTTGATACATTAAAATTAGCAAATGTAAGTTGGGTACACACAATAGACATTTGGTTAAAGTTTGGTACATTCCCAGACACTAAACCCTAATAACAACAACTGCTGAGCTGCATCAAACACATTCAAGCTAATTCTTGTACAACTATCTGCGACGTCCTATCCAGGTTTATATTATATATATATATATATATATTTGATTTGATATTGTTATTATTATACTTGCACTGTGTTTTAATTACTAGTTTTTGTGAACCATCTATTGTCAGCACTCTAGCATTCATCCCTCGTGCTTCACTGCAAGAAGGGGATCAATTACCAAGGAAAGTAAAAGCTAAAGGTCCCAAGCGGGAAAATCAACCTGCTACACTTGAGGAAAATGCTAAAGCACGGTCAAAGGAACTTTTGAACAATCTTAAAGCATTATCACTATATAATAATGGAAAGGTGAAGATGGCCAAGGGGAAGAATCGACCTGCTGCACTTGATGAATATGCTGAAGTACAGTCTGGTGAACATAACACCATGGAACTTCGGAACAAATTTAAAGCATTATCACAAATTCCGGAAGACATGTCATTACTTCCAATGATTGTCACCAAGTTACTACAAAAACAAACTCTCACATCCATATCCGAAGATCGACCTAAAAGTTCCTTTGCTAATGATTCGCAAGATGGGGAGCCTATTGCATTGACATGATTCAAAGTTCGACACACGATTCTTACCAATTACAATCACATAATAACTTATTTTAGGTTGCAACAAATCGAGTCAATTATAAAAATGGGGTTTGATTAAACCGTGTGTTCTACCCCCAAGGATCGGGTTATTGGACAACTCAAAGAGTACGTAAAAAAACCACGCCTTGATAAACTAAAGGAGATGTTTTAACTAGAAGAAGAAGAAGAAGAAGAAGAAGAAGAAGAAGAAGAAGAAGAAGAAGAAAAAGAAGAAGAAGAAGAAGAAGAAGAAGAAGAAGAAGAAGAGCATATAGATAACGTAGAAAGAAAAACAAAAGGTCTTCAACAAGAGTTAAGAAATAGTAAAATTCTATTTTTTGTTGACTTCATTGATCCCTACGGAAAAGACAAAGTTGGAGAAAGGTTTGATGTTGTTTACAATCCAACAAAGCTTGTTAAAGGGTTTAACAAGCTTATTAAGTCCGTAGAAGATATGGTTACACAAGAAGATTCCGTAGTGAATATCATTCCACCCGGTGGTCAAAAGATGAGTTCTAAAAAAAAGCGCAACAGAAAGAAGGGTAATAAGTCAAAAACCAATAGATAGGTCTGCACTATTTAGTTGTTTATCAAAAGGCCAAAAGGGCAACAATGATTGGTTCTAGCCGCTAGCTGCAACAAATTAGCTATTGTGTTGTGGGTGTTTCTGTTTGATTTCCTCTCTTCACTCACATTGATTTGTATGAAGACAACAATCAACAACTTGGATACATATATTTGCTTACACAAATAACAAAAGAGCATTTAGCTGCTGAAATCAATGAGCTTATTGCCTCTGTTCTAGACGAGAACCTGCCTAATCAACAACAGATGCTCAATCTTTCTGGATTCTTAGTTCTTGGTTTTTGTAAGAGTCGGTTACTTCACATTAGATGCTCAATCTTTCTGGAATCTCAATTCT
Organism: Pseudognaphalium luteoalbum; assembly: GCA_963422505.1. Classification (NCBI taxonomy): domain Eukaryota; kingdom Viridiplantae; phylum Streptophyta; class Magnoliopsida; order Asterales; family Asteraceae; genus Pseudognaphalium; species Pseudognaphalium luteoalbum. The sequence goes on along the minus strand of OY730193.1, from coordinate 6,697,203 downwards.
TGGTTTTTGTTGCAGTCAGTTCCTTCACAACAACTTAGTTGGTGGCTGTCATCTTTTTCTCAATTTGCTTCAAAGTTACATATGCTGTTTTTAACAACTATGCTTGTCTCATTTTATTATGGTTTTTAATTTGTGCAACGATCCTTTAGATAAGTATGAGCAGGTGCTATGCATGTTGCAGCAGAATAATACTAAGTAATGAAATATCATTCTATTTTGTTTAATGGGAATGACATGTTTCACTACTTTTCCTTATTCTATATTATGTATGATGTTTATCTTAGAAACATAGTTGTGTACGTCCTAAAAATAAAGGGTGATATTCAAAATGGTATGTGGGGTCCCACAATAACACTTGTTTGCACAAATGTATTGACACAAGCTATGAATTCTCAACAAGTAGTTTGCGGAATAACATTTGTCAAGTAGGAAGATTTATGCATATAACTTGTAATGCAATTGAAACAGATTTGTAAACAAAGTAAGAACACAATTGATTCAATAGCCAAAAGCCTCAATATTATAATTGAAATAATACGGATACACAATTGTATCAGGGTTACAAAGGAACCTTGAAGCTTGGTTACAACTTGACTAGAGACTTACAATTACAAGTACAGATACAAGTCTTGACACACACTCTAACAACGAGCCAAGTACATACTTATAGACTAAATAACTTGTACAAAATCTATACAAAATCTACTTTTCTAAGACAAGTTTTCTAGGAAACATGCTTGCATTAAATGCATTACCATTCCTTGTCTGCAGCGTGCACTATTCCTCAAAAACATGTCTGCAGTAGGTGTACTTGTGTTGCAGAGTTGGTAGAAAGCAGACCCACTAAGCAGCATTAACAAAACGATGAGCAGAACTAACTTTTTGAACTGACAGGACTAATCTTTCCAAATCTTCATTCTTGGCAGAACTAACTTTGTAAACACTTGGCAGAACTAACTTCAAATGACTAGCAGAACTAACTCTGGAAAACTTTGTTTTCAATAAATGAACAGAGCTAACTTCCACCAGCAGAACTAAGTCTTCATTGCACCAGCAGTACTAACTTTGAACAGGCTAAACACTTAGAATAATTTAGCATTTGATCTCCAGAAGATTTTAGCCCAACAATCTCCCCCTAAACTTGATCTTTCCCTGAATAGATTCAAGTTTTCTACTTCAAGCTCTTCTCAAATTGTTTTCTGATCTCTGCAGCTCTTTTCTTTCTAATGTCCTCACTCTGAGCAGCATGTTTTTCAAGTGCTTTCTTGTAGTATTGTTGAACTTCATGCACTAGAGAAGCACCTGTATCCAGATCATCACATTTCATTGTAAGAGAGAGCATGAAGCTTAAATGTCCAACATTCCAAGGATATTCAGTCCCAATAAAAAAGTAGGCAAACACTCCACTATGTAGCTGCACCAAATGTACTCCATTATGAGAATAGCAGTACCATACCTTTACCCTTGACATATCCTTATAAAAATCATTCTCAGGATCCATCTCATACAGAATAGAGAGACTGTTGTAGACAATGTGCTCATCACTATGCTTTTGAGCATTTTGATATTTCCTTACTGCAATACTCCACATGTCATCTAAGTCATCTCTGGATAAATTCTTTATGCATCTGTAGAAGGACTGATATTTCTCCTCTGTGTTCCCTGCCCTCACAATCTTTAAATATTTTCTCATTTGCCCATCTGTTTCCCACATCCAATCAATTATAGGAAAATGTACAACAATGGGTACCTTAGGGTTCTCAACCTCAACCATAGATCTGATCTGTGTCCAATAAACCACCTCTTCCTCAATAGGCTTTGTAGGCTCAGATGTAGAAGATACCACAGTAGGTACTTCTGGTTCATTTTCACCTTTATCATTTCTGACAGCCATCCTTTTCCTCCTTTTGAGATGAAGGGTTTCTTTTGGAATTTTCTTTTTGAGAGCATCAAGATCATCTTTTTCTTTTCTCTCCAATTCTGCCCTTGCCTTTGCAATTTCTGCCCTTCTCGGTTGTTGTTCTTTCTCTGCAGCAGTTGGAATTTTGATCTTTGAAGTAGCTGCACTTTTTGACTTTTCTTCTAGGGCCCTTTGTGTGCTCACTTCAATGTCCCTTTCAATTTTCAAATAAATCCTTTCCAGCTCATAGAAATCCATAGCCATAAGTTCTTTCAAAGTTCTCCCAGTAGTGTTCTTTACTACTCTGGCATATTGGTCTTTTAATTGCCTCTGAGTCGGTGCCATTTTTCTCTTCTCCTCCATTCTCTTTTGGGCATCATGCTTTCTCCTCTGCTCCAAGATATCCAAATACCATATCAGCCTCTGATCAGGAGTGAACTCTTCCATTTGAGCTTTGTCAGTTCCATCTGCCAATAGGTGATCAAAAAATATCTGCTCATCTGGGGTCATCATGATCTTAACATCATCACCCATGTCCACCTCCACAAATCTTCTCCTACCCTCCTCATTAAACTGGGCTTGCAAATTCCTAGCAACCCTTTCACTCATAGCCTCTAGCTCCTTCCTTTTCAAAGGTTTCACAGGTTCAACCATTTTCTCCTTACCTTTACCCTTAGCCAAATCGATTTCTTTTTGTTTTAAGGCCTCATCAACAACAGTAGATCTCACCTGTGAGAAGGGAATTTCCTTGATAGATATGCCAGTTGAGCTTTTCCCTTGTGTTGTGCTCTTGGTAACTTTCAACAGTGCATCTGCAACAATTTTCTCAACATCTGTCATAACAGCAACACTAACCCTTTCCTTAGGACTGGTAGATTTAACCATTTCTGGTTCATTAAGCCCAGCAGAACTATCTAATGCACTAGCAGAACTAATTTTTGTACTAGCAGCACTAACTTCTGCATCTACCATCCTAGCAGCACTAACATTTGTACCAGCAGCACTAACTCCAGCAGCACTATCTAACATATCTTTGGCACTTTTCTTTGCAGCCTCAGATATATCTTCATCTAATACCTCTAGAATCAGACTACCAACTACATTTAAGCTGCTCTGCACTCACATCATCATGAATTCGTTCATCAATTTCCATCACATCATCTGCAGGCTTTTCAAGATCATCAAGATCCTTTTCATATTGCTTTTTCTGCTCTTCCTCAGCCAGAATTAAATTTGCTTGTTCCTCAGATATGTCTACCTTTTCTGCTTCCCTTGCACCAGTGAACTCAAACTGATCTGCAATATCCTCATCACTGGTGCTCTCATCAACAATCATTCTTTTCAGTCCAGTGAACTTACTCTTAGCCATGCTTTTATATTCATCCCTCTCCTTCATCAACAAATCAACCTTCTCCCTCAATTGGGCAATTTCCACCCTTTGCTCCTCTATCTCCTTTGATAGTTTTGTACAAATATTCGTCAATTCCTTTAAAGTCAAGCTATCCTCACCATTTCCAGAAGTGTTACCCTCCTTTAATGGATCATTGGAAGATTTAGCTAATGTCTCAGACCTAGTCTGAGCATCACTAGCCCCCATTGTGGTTTCTTGGCACCTGGGACCACTGGACGTATTGATATCCACTGGATCCTCAGCAATAGAGGAATCCAATGGCATCTCTATATCCTGTGTTGCCATGGATTGGGTCTTAGTTCCAGTACCACTGTCCTGTTCTCCTAGTGAGGTAGCAACAATAGTGGCAGCCCTTTCCACAGGTCTCTCTTCTCCTTATTGACCACCTCATTATCATTTTTGGACTTAGATAATTGAGGAAGAGGAGCCTCAGTTGTCTGTTTCTTAGCCTTTTTGGCTTTAGGTTTGGTAGGCTTGGGGTCCCTTGTTCTTTTTGTTTTTGAAACTGTGCCACTGGGTTGAGAAGTAGTGGGAGTTTCTACTTCCTGTGGCACAGTGCAAGGCATATTCAACATATGATCTGTCAAATTGGTCACCTTCCCAGAAAACTCCTTTCCCTTGACCATACCATTCCTCCTCATATTAGAAAAAGTTTTCTTTGAAAGATTTGAGAGGATTAATCTACCACCTTCCCTGGGTAGATCTTGGATTTCTTGGTCAAAAATGTGTTGTAAAAATCTTGGATACATTAAAAATTTGTCCTTTGGTTTCTCAAGATTATTTACCATTCCATTAAAAATTAATTTAGAAAAATTAAATTTCTCATTATTGGCAAGGCAAATTAAAGCAGAAGCTATGTTACTGCTAAATTGCTCCCAAGATGTTTTCTTTTGAGAAATACAACACAGTGTTGTAGGGTATGGATTAAAAATTTCCATTGTGGAGAGAAGAGTTGTTTGTAATATGTTAATTTTTCTGTCCTCTCCCCCTCATACCCATACAACACCAGTTGGTCATGTATTTGAGAAGTAGCATAACATTCCATACCATCTGCATCATCTAAGAGAAGATGAGCACATATGGAAACTTCAGTGATAATGATACGCTTCTCATTTACTGTTGCCGTTATATTTTTAACCCCATCTTCTTCTGACACCACGACAGATGTCCAGAAGTCGTTGATATGTGAAATAAAAATTGTGGGATTAACAGTAAGTGCAAACCTTAGAGTGGTGCACTTTAAGAAATCAATGATTTCATGGTAATCATCTGATCCTTGTGGCTTAAGAAGGAAGCCACAGACGTTGTGTTGATCACCTTTGTCGAGTGTTTTGGAAGAAGAAGATGAAGATGCCATTTTTGAATGTTAGGTTTGAGAGGTTTTGGGAGGTTTGTTTGAAGGTAATTTCAATTTTCGAGAAAAAGTGCAAGTGAATTGAAAAAGTGTAGTGTTTGGCAGATTAAATACCCCTTTTAAAGTGAACAGTACTTTCAAGCCCTAAAATAACACTAGCAGAATTAAAGTTGGAAAAAGTTACTGGCAGAATTAACTTTAGCAGACTTAACTCTAGCAGAAGTAACTCTAGGAGAATTAATTCTAGCAGATATATCTTTAGCAGAACTAACTCTAGCAGAAGTAATTCTAACAGAATTAACTTTAGCAGAATTAACTCTAGCAGAAGTAATTCCAACCTTTCTTCACACTTGGACAATTCCACGTCACCCTTTATATTAATAGTGCTGACAGAACTAACTTATGCTAGCAGAATTAATATTGTTGAAAATTGAGTTAGCAGAACTAACAACCTTTGAGCTTTTAATCCTGCACTGTTAGCTTAAAAATACAGTTGAACTAGCAGAATTAAATTGTACTAGCAGAACTAAATAAGATAATCACTATCTATACTAGCATAACTAAGTCATGAAAGTATTGAATATTGAGAATCTTATAATATCTGCTATAACAAACTAAAATATCAAATGTAACCCCTTGTGAAAAACATTTTAAAATTAGATAATGATTATAATGAGCTATTCATCATACCTATACCAGTAACCAAAAATGTAAACCTTCCAACATCAAATGCTTTTGTGAACAGGTTTGCAAGTTGATTATCTGTATGTATTTTAAAAATTTGAATTAATCTCTTCTCATTACAATCTCGAATAAAATGATATCTAATTTCAATATGCTTTGTTTTAGAATGCTTCACAGGGTTATTAATGATACTTATAGCAGCAGTATTATCAATATACATGGGAGTATTTAGAAAAGTCAAACCGTAGTCTAGTTTCTGATTTTGAATCCATAAGATTTGAGCACAGCAGCTTGATGCAACAACATATTCTGCTTCTGCTGTTGATGTAGACACAGTGGTCTGCTTTTTTTATTGCCAAGATACTAACCTATCTCCCAAGAATTGACATCCCCCTGAAGTTGACTTTCTGTCCAAGTTATTTCCCCCATAATCACTGTCAGAATATGCTACCAAATTGAAAGAAGAATTCTTTGGATACCATATGCCCAGTTTAGGTTGACCTTTTAGGTATTTAAAAATTCTCTTCACAGCATGAAGATGAGACAACTTAGGATTTGTTTGAAACCTTGCACACACACATACTGCAAACATGATATCTGATCTACTGGATGTGAGATACATCAATGAACCTATCATGAATCTATAGAGATGTTCATCAACACTCTCCCCCTCAAGATCTGCAAGTAGTGGTTTGTGTGTTTTCATTGGTGTGCTTGCAATCTTTGCATCATTAAGTTTAAACTTATCGAAGATGTCCTTAACATATTTATCCTAAGTTATGAAGATTCCATCTACTTTCTGCTTCACTTGAAGACCCAAAAAGAAAGTCAATTCTCCCATTGAACTCATCTGGAATTTCTGATGCATAAGAGATTCAAATTCTTTGCATAAACGGTCCCTCGTTGAACCAAAAATAGTATCATCTACATAGATTTGTACTAGTAGGATATCACTTTCAATTCTTTTGATAAACAAAGTCTTGTCTATAGCACCTCTTTTGAATCCATTATCCAATAGATACACAGACAAAGTATCATACCAAGCTCTAGGAGCTTGATGTAGTCCATAAAGTGCTTTGTCCAATCTAAGCACTTTATTTGGATGTTAGGGATCCTCAAACCCTAGTGGTTGGCATACATACACCTCTTCATCTATCTTCTCATTTAAGAATGCACTCTTTACATCCATCTGGTATACCTTAAAGTTTTTGAAAGAAGCATAAGCCAAGAACAATCTAATAGCCTCAATTCTTGCCACAGGTGCAAATACTTCATCATAATCAATTCCCTCTTCTTGTGAGTATCCCTGTGCAACTAATCTAGCTTTGTTCTTAATCACTATGCCCCTCTCATCCTTTTTGTTTCTGTATACCCATCTGGTACCAATTGCCCGTTTTCCTTTGGGTAGATCCATCAAAGTTCACACATTTTGAATTTTGAATTGAAGTAGCTCCTCTTGCATAGCTTCAACCCAGCTTGGATCTTTCAAAGCTTCAACAGCTTTCTTAGGCTCTATCTGTGACAGAAAACAAGCAAACAAAGAGAAATTTGCATTTTCATCAATAGTTTTAGATGACTTTCTTGTTTGCATAGGAGCATCAATTGCTCTAATGACATTGTCCAATGGCATGTAGCTTTTATGAGCTTGATACTATGGACCAACTGCCATCTCTATCCATGATTCCAAATTGGTAAAGTTTTGATCTAGATTTGTGTCTTCTTGAATCATTTGACCACTTGATTCTGACATCTCCATCCTTGATGGTTGTTGCTCCTCCTGTGCACCTTCATTTGATGCTTCTTCTTGTTGAGGACAATCTGGATTTGATGATGCATTTCCATCATCATATGCACCATTATCATCCAAGTTTGATGAAATGGGTTCTGAACTTTATTGTTGATTAGGAGTGGAAGATTCAAGTACTGCAGGTGGGTCAGGTAGCCATGTTGGAAACAAAACAAATTGTGGTGATTTGTTTGTTTGTTGACCTGCATTTGTACCTGCATTTACACTTGTACTTGTACCTGCAATTGATGACTCATGCATATATCTAAACGATTTGGTTAATGAATCAATGTCAAACAAGTGAGCTGGACCTTTTCCTAACGCATTAGGTGTGTGTTCATTAAAGGTCACATCTAAGGTCTCTTCCACTATTCTGGTTCTACTGTTGAATACTCTGTATGCTTTTCTTTGGAAAGAGTAACCAACAAAGAATCCCTCATCAGCTTTACTTTGAACTTGCCTAATTGATCCTTGGTATTTAAGATAGTAATAGGACATCCAAATGGTTTAAGAAAGCTAACCAAAGGTTTACTATTTAGAAATAACTCATAAGGTGTCTTGTTGTGAGGCTTAACAACTAATACTCTGTTCTGGACATAACAAGCATTGCTTATTGCTTCTGCCCAGAAAGTCATTGGTAGTTTAGCATCTGCTAACATGGTTCTAGCAGCCTCAATAAGTGTCCTATTTTTCCTTTCTGCTACTCCATTCTGTTGTAGAGTCCTGGGAACACCGTATTGTCTATCTATACCTTTTAATTTACAGAATTTGTCCATCTCTTGATTTCTAAACTCTGTTCCATTGTCACTTCTAATGATTTTTAGCTTTCTGTTGGTTTGGTTTTCAATCTTAATGATGAATGACCTTAGTATGTCTCCAATCTCATCTTTGGTTCTAAGAAAGAATACCCAATTAAATCTGCTATAATCATCAGTGATCACTAGGCAATATGACTTCTTACCTATACTACTCACATTTGTTGGTCCAAATAAATCCATTTGCAGTAGATGTAAAGGAGAGTCAATAGAGTTCAGTGTCTCGGCCTTATAAGAGGATTTGTGTTGCTTGCCTTTTTGACATGCAACATAGTGGTCATCACATGAATATGTTTTCTCTGGTAAACCTCTGACAAGTTTTCCTTTAACAAGTTTGTTTATTGTAACACCCGCTAATTTAGGACTTTAATTAGTGCCTAACTACTTGTAATTACATGTATTTAGTATTATATTAATCTAAATATATGTAACTTTCTGTGTAATTACTTACACGTTATATGATTTGTTTAAATCATACACACTTGAACCGGACGAGGTCCGACACTATTTACTATGGACGTTGGTGACAAACTGTCAAAAATAATGTGGATTTATCCAAACAAACATTATTTACTATAATATATTTACTTTAATATATTATACGATTATACGTTTTATTAAAACGTAACTTTATGCAACGAAAAGGCGTGGAACGCGCCCGACGGATGAAATAAAGGCAAAGTATGTCTTATATCATATTATTAAGTATGTTAATAAAATACTTCAAGTAAAAATATCGGGTTGTAATCGTTAACAAAACATACTAAATACAACGTTATACGATTAATTAAAACGTAAAACGAACGGGTAAACGAACACGGGGCTTAACACAACTTTGGGAAAGGATTTAAACACTCACTAAGTGATGTGGGACCCACTGAAAATCTGCATGAGACCATCCCATGCCCTTACACCCCCCTCTCCTTTTCTTTTACTTCACTCTTCCTCCACCATTTCTCTTCACCATTTCCCTCTCCAATCTCTCTCTCTCTCTCTCTAAAAATCGCTAGAAAAACCAGCCCCAATAATCCCACAAATCACCAACAAAAAAAAAAAAACCCATTGGATCACAAGACGCATTTGGAAGAAAACGATCACTAGAACTCGAGCTTCGTTTCTATCTTTTCCGTTTCTTCATACAAGCATTGTAAGAACTTCATGACTCTAGTGTTTTACTTATAATATGTATATTAACATGCCATGTAGCTTATTCAACTTGTTAATGTCCAAATAAGTAATCAAAACGCAATTTAAATCTCAAAACTATGAGCTTATGCTCCTGTCCAGATTCTATTTCCACTTCCCCGAATTTTATAAAAATCATTACAACACTAAAATGGACGTTTCTTGAGCCTAAAATCAAGTATAAGAAGTCTACTTTCATAATATGTAAGCCTCACAAAAATTGAAGTTCATTTGCTATTTTTAGTTACTGAAATAAAAGTACATAGCGGATCTGATGAATCTGATCAGAACCTTGACCAAATCAAAATGAGTAGATCTTGGGCTATGGAACGAATTAGAAATTTAGACCAATGGGAAAAGATTACAAATTTCGTTAGCTTTCCAAATCATACTGGAACGTTTTGTGAAGTTTTGTAAAACTTTAGATATGACCAGATTGGTACACATATGTCAACTAGAAGAGCTGTTGGACCACTTTCACTTTGTAAAATTATATCTCGAGTTTTGCTTAGTTAAAATCGATGCAAAAATACGTTTTGTAAAGCTAAGATATAGGGGAATCTTGTGTAAAAATTTCATAACGATTAGTTAAGTTTTACTTGACCAAATTTATGTTATAACACGGGTAAAATATAGGTCCGACAATAGTAAAAATCCGACAATGACCTCCGACAATGACCTCCTTCTTGAGACCATATCTTGAGTTCTAGACCTCAAAAACGTATGAGACCACTTGGGAAATCTTGGTAATTTTGTGATATACAAAAAGTTCTTCTTTGGCTCATTCCAGAAATGCACACATTTCTCCAGATTATTTGATTTGTAAGAGGTGGTCTAATCTCGGATTAAACTGGACACTGCCACTTTGTGAATTTTTATAAAATATCAAACGACCTCCAAAAATCATAAAAAAATTACAGAAAGTACATATATGTAGGAACTATGTGTAAAAATTTCAAAACGATTTGATAACGTTTACTATTTTAAATAAAAATCACAAGTATTCCGTGAATACATTGTCGGATGAACAGTGCTCAGTGAATACATTGTCGGATGAACAAGTGCTCAGTGAATCACATTGTCGCATGAACAGTAAATTCGTGAAATTTTTGTCGCATGAACATTACTCCGTGAATCCTTATTGTCGCATAACTATTATCGTATAAATAAAAACTCCGAGAATACATATTGACGCATGTGTAGTATTCGTGATTACCTATTGTCGGATAAAACTATATCCGTGACTTCTTATTCACGGATCCAACTTGCTATTGTCGGATAAATAAAACACTTGAATAAGACTCCTGTTGTCAAATAAATATTCACGGAATAAATATATATACTTTTCGAAAGACTATTGTCGGATGCAACATTCACGGATATATATATATATATATATATATATATATATATATTATTCTCCAAACAAACACTTAAGTATAACCATAAGAAAACCTTACGGAACATTTACAAATAAAACTAAGCGTATCACCAACGGGTCGTACACACTTTCAAACACAAACCAAATGTATTTGGACATAACTAGTTGAGTGGACAACTAGCATGAATGATCTTTTGAGACATTCACTTATACATACAACCTTATATGCTTAGGGCATTAGAAGGTTGCGGGTTCGCGAAACCTACGGATTACTACTGCTTTCGGACTTTACGTTTATTAAGTTAAACGCTTGCTTGCTTGACTCAGGTGAGTCTTACAGCCCCACTTTTACTGTTTTACTTATGGGGTGAGATACATTGCTTACGTTTTCTTGAACACAAGTGCTAAATTACTTACTTTTCATATACGGGCTTGCATGAGTTACTTACTAATCCACTGAAGTCCCTCCATCATAGTTTCGTTAGTTATGGACTTAAGCGCGAATATTAGTTAATGGATCCATTAGGGACTGACCCTCCCCGCCCGGGGTAGTAGCGCTACCACGAACCGTTATGTATAAACGGGCGACTTTTATTATTTGCTTGGTTGCAGATACTTGATTTACGCCTGCGGGCACAACTGATAAAAATCTTGTGTTCAAACTATTACTTACTTACAAACCTGTGAGATTCACCAACATTCGTGTTGACCCTTTTTAGCATGTATTCTCAGGTACACGTACGGAGTAGGATTACTCCAGGATTACTAGCTAGAGTCGCATGATTTCCAAACTGCATTTAACGGAGATTCTTTGGCATTATCTTTTGTAACTATGGTTATGTAATAGAATCTCCCGCTACATACGCGGACTCTAGGGGACCTTACTTTTGTAACGAAAACATTTTGTTTTCAAACTCTTTTTCTTTTATAATGGTATGGAACTATTTTACAAACGTCTCATTTAGAAGTCGTTTGCTATACTTTGGTGCTTGATTATTGATTAGTAACACCCAAAGCTTGCTTCCGCGCAACATTAAATTTGGGGGTGTTACATTTATTGTTTTAAAATTCATGTGACACATCCTTTTATGCCAAAGGTCAGATTCATTGACAGTTGCTCTTGAAATGAGACAACTCAACTCAGGTTTGGGTACAAACTTAGCCAATTCACAGCTATACATGTTGTTCTTTCTGGGAATTTTCATTAAAATCATTTTAGGGTCAAGAACAAATTTCTCAAAAAGAATACAACATTCTGTGTCATTAAAGAACACTGGGTTCTTTTTCTCTGTTATTTGGCTAACACTTAACAAATTGTACCTCAATTCTTTAACAAAGTATACATCATTGAAGCTTATCTTGTCACTGTTGACATTTCCCATTCCTGTAATCCTTCCTCCTCTAGTATTACCTCCAAAAGCTACAGGACCTCCATCAATAACTTTGAAGTCCTCCAATCTGCTTCTATCTTCTGTCATGTGCCTAGAGCATCCACTATCAATATGCCATAAGCTTTTCTTCTTGCTCTGCACATACAAATGACAAAAGATCAATTTCTCTTGGGAACCCTAACCAATTTGGTTGTGGGTGTCCCTTTCTGATCAACAACATCAACTCTTTTGAAGATAATTGATGCTGATGTCAGTTTAGTTGGTTTCCAAACCCAACTGATATTTGACTTAACAGCATTAAGTGGTCTGGCAGAATTAACTTCTGAACTACTTAAGTTTTGCCTGGCAGAACTAAATTTGGTTAACTTTGGCTTAGCAGAATTAACTTTGTAGTTTTGCATGGCAGAATTAAAGTTCGTCTTTGTCATTTTAGTTCTGTTGGCCTTATTCTTGGTCAACACTCCTGCACTTCCTTTTGGTGCAGCAGAGTTAACTTTTGCTTTTGACTTTTTGACTATACTGGCAGAATTAACTTTTGTTTTGAAATTTTGATGGTTAATTCTGTCAGTAGTAGTCCATGATGATTGTTTAACCCGTTGAAGTTTTGGGTTATAATAACAATCCTTTTGAAGATGATTGAATCTTCCACAGATGAAACAAGCTTTCTCATCAACCCTTTTGAAATTAGATCCAAGTGTTTGAGAAACCATTTGATTCCAGTTTCTTTGGTTTCCTCTTGAATCTTTCTTTGATTTTAAAGATGGTGATGAGTTAGCAGAACAATTACACTTAGTACAATTAACAACAACAATTTTATCACTTTCTGGTGTGTTAATAGATGTACTAGCACCCTTCTTTTTCAGATTATTTAAGTTCATCCTAGCTTTTTCTTGAAATAGTTTCTTACCCTCTGCTAGTTTCTTAGCTTCTAACTTAGATACTATCCCAGTAATAGAATTAAGTTTTGAATAAACTTTCTCATCTTCCTTAGATTCAACTTCATCATCTGAAATCCACTCAGATATCTCAACCTTTTCCAGATCATGTCCATTTTCATTCAATGCAACATCAGGATCTGCTTGCTTAACCTCATCTACCATTTTCTCCTTAAGCTTACTTATGTCTAAGTCAGTTTTAGGAGGCATGTATGTGTGGTTGTAAGGTGGAGGCACACTGTTAAGATTATAACCTAAGCCAGTTTTAATCTTATCATGGATTTGGTTCTTTATCAGATTTGAACTCTTTCAGAAGCATTCTCTAGCTCAGCCACTGTAAGTTTGATACTTTCCTTCTCAGTAGTAACTTCAGCTAGTTTCTTAATTAACTCATCAACCTTATTCTGCAACATATCCTTTTCAAATTGAGCATACTTAAGATCATAATCATACTGTTCTTCATTTTTCTTGTATGCTTTTATTTGTTTTTCTAGATCTTCTATTGCTAAGGTTGTGTGTTGGCTTCTAATGTCTCAATCCCTAAGTTCTTTGCAAATATTAGCATTATGATCCCTGTAGTGTTTAACAGTTTTCTTACACACATTAGAACATAATTTTGCTTGTACCTCATAAGGGACTTCATCTGATGTGCTTTACTCTCCAACAGCCATCAAAGCATGATTCTGTGGTTCCATTTCTGCTTGATCACTCCAGTCATATCCCATACCATCTTGTGATACAAGAGCATTTGGTGTAGGCTCTTGAACAGCAATGGTCCTTTTCTGTGAACCATTGTAAGCAGCATTATAACCCCTAGATCTTTGTCCACTCACCTCCTGCCTTGGAGCTCTGCATTCTCTGGGAAAATGACCCAACTTGTGGCAGTTATAGCATTCCACCTTGCTTTTATCAAACCCCACATTGTCATCTCTCTTTCCTGCAAAGTTGTTCCTTCTTGTCCTTTGCAAGAACCTTTTTACCCTCATGGTAATCATAGCCATTTGCCACTTGATGTCCATCTCCTCCAGATCCTCAGGATTCACCTGCTCTACCTCTTCATTAGTCAGTGAAGAGTTCACATGACTAGCAAAGAAGGCCTCTATTACTTGATTTGTAGATTTTTCTTGTGCTACAGATGATGAAATGGATCCTACACCTTTCACAACAGATCCATAACCTTTTGAATCTACTTTGGATCTCCCCATGGACATAAATGCAGCATTCTGTGAGCTCTGTGCTTCCCCAACACTTTGCTTCCTGCTTTCAACTTCAGGCTCAAAAGCTATAAGATCATTGTACAGATCATTGAGCTCTTTATCATCCAAATCACTCCTTTGTCTTAGACCAACAGTATATATGGTCCATTCTTCACCTAAAGATCTTAAGAACTTTCTATTAAGATCATCTTTGTCTATGACAACTTTGTGATTCTTTAGCTCACCAACTAGCTTTCTGTATCTGTTGAAAATTTAAGTCAAGGTTTCAGATTTAACAGAACTAAAGTTCTGAAACTGTTGTTTGAGCATTGACCTCTTGTTTTTCTTGGTGCTCTCATTCCCTGCAAATCTTTTATCTAACTCCTCCATAAGCACCTTAGCATCATCAACTTGCTCAAACTCACTTTGATACTCATTTGGAATGGAAAGTAACAAAGTGCTTAGAGCTTTAAGTTCAGTAGCTCTCTCCCTTCTTTCTAGCTCAGTTGTTGGTGTACCCCTTGGCAGCCTTACCCCATTTGCATATGTTTTATACTTGGGACCATTTTCCACAATGTCCCATAAATGATAATATGTGAGCAACATGTGTTGCTTGATTCTATTCCTCCACATGTTGTATTCATCAGGTCTTAAAATAGGAATTCTAGACACCTGAATACCATCTACAAATTCCGATGCCATTTTAATAATATCAAGCTTAAAGATGAACTAACCTCAAATTATCACTGCCCTTTCCCAGATCTTCCTGAATTCAAAGCTTACACAAGCTCTGATACCAATTGTGGGGTCCCACAATAACACTTGTTTGCACAAATGTATTGACACAAGCTATGAATTCTCAACAAGTAGTTTGCGGAATAACACTTGTCAAGTAGGAAGATTTATGCATATAACTTGTAATGCAATTGAAACAGATTTGTAAACAAAGTAAGAACACAATTGATTCAATAGCCAAAAGCCTCAATATTATTATTGAAATAATACGGACACACAATTGTATCAGGGTTATAAAGGAACCTTGAAGCTTGGTTACAACTTGACTAGAGACTTACAATTACAAGTACAGATACAAGTCTTGACACACACTCTAACAACGAGCCAAGTACATACTTATAGACTAAATAACTTGTATAAAATCTAAACAAAATCTACTTTTCTAAGACAAGTTTTCTAGAAAACATGCTTGCATTAAATGCATGACCATTCCTTGTCTGCAGCGTGCACTATTCCTCAAAAGCATGTCTGCAGTAGGTGTACTTGTGTTGCAGAGTTGGTAGAAAGCAGACCCACTAAGCAGCATTAACAAAACGATGAGCAAAACTAACTTTTTGAACTGACATAACTAATCTTTGCAAATCTTCATTCTTGGCAGAACTAACTTTGTAAACACTTGGCAGAACTAACTTCAAATGACTAGCAGAACTAACTCTGGAAAACTTTGTTTTCAATAAATGAACAGAGCTAACTTCCACCAGCAGAACTAAGTCTTCATTGCACCAGCAGTACTAACTTTGAACATGCTAAACACTTAGAATAATTTAGCATTTGATCTCCAGTAGATTTTGCCCAACGTGGTATATAATCCGAAGAATAACATCACATCACATCACAAAAGAACGAACTTGTTTACATAAAACATTTAAGCTGGAATAACTGAATAATGACATTAATATGGGTCATCTCTAGCTAGGACGGACGTTTTTTTCATCTTTATTCCAAAAAATTTCCTTGTGTCATGCAGACCAAGTTGGTCATGCTATCATGCCACTAGGGACAAAAGCTACTTTCTGATTTTTAGTCTCCCTGTGTTTCATTGAATTCTTTATTCCTTAACATGATAAAGTTAATCTCACGAGTCTGTGTCACCTTGTTGATGCATGTTATATTCAATATATCCCATCTTTTACCATGGTTATGTACATATCTATCGGAGACATGTTGTTGCTTTGACAGGTTCCAAGCATATCAACTTGTGAAATTGTGTTCAAAACATAGCCTCTTCTATTTTAATAACTTAATTGATTTGTTTTGTTGTGTTTTTCTTTTCTTTTCAATTTAGGGACTACGAACCAATTCGATTGCTTGGGAAGACTTTTGGTTGGTATCCCATATGAGAAGAAAGGGTAAAACATTTTTACTTTGGCTATAGAAAGATCAAAGCAGGTCCGAGAAGGCCCCAATAGGGTAGAGTTAAGGTTGCAAGCCATAATTTCTGTGATGTCTGACCGTCTGTTCCGATTTCCTCAGACGGATGTTCTGTGTGAAACTTTTTTTGATGTTCTTCTTGAAAGAGCATCACAATGTGTCCAACGGTTCATTCCCATACTGCCCTCTCTTCTAACTGTGATGATGAGCAAAGCAAAAATAGACTATGACTTTTTATCTGGTATATTCCCTCCCTTTTGTAGGATTTTGTGACATCTGATGTGGCAAATTCAATCCATCTACTTATAAATGGTTTGATTTGGGTTTTCTGCTCATCTTAAACAGGTCATATAGAAAAGAATCAGTAAGAATGATTACATGTCAAATGGGCCAGACAGGTTGAGAGTCTTCCGTCGTCTATTTTTATTGCATACAACCTCCAAATCGTTATATTCAAAAGTTCAAGGATTAAGCTATAAAAGTGGACAAAAATAGGTTGCGTGCAGGTCATTTAACCCTTGCCAGCTTCGACTTGTACTAAAAACTGTCCCGTTTCAAACCTGTTGAACCCAACCCCTTGACCTTCCCATTTTGCCATCTCAACTTTGTCATGTTATATATATATATATATATATATATATATATATATATATATATATATATATATATATATATATATATAGGGCCTTGCTTGTTAATTTGAATACTGTTCCAAACTTGTTGAATCGTATTTCTTTGTTCAGGTTTATGACAGGGCTAGATATCTAAGAAATGCAACTTAACTGTGGAGATAAACAGATCAATTGGATGCGTTCCGTTTTAGGATAGATGAGATTATATCTTCTGATTTGAGCAAATGGAGAACTTTTGAAGATGGATTACGCAGTAGCATGTGTGTGTCATTTTTCCGTCAGATGATAGCAGAAGAACTTCCTTCCAGCTTGCTCATGATAAGGAGCAATAAGCAACTGCATGCGGGGTAAGGTTACATACAGCCTCCATATACCATCCATGCTGCCTTGTTGAGAAGATATTTTCGACCCATTTAAATGTAAATGTAAATGGGTCAGTTTTGGGTTGATGCAAACCATTAGAAATTGAACCAGGTCAACTGGTCTAAATAGACCCAATAATGTATTTAGAATTCCCCAAGTCCTTTAATTAAAAGATCTTGATTACTATTGTAATATTAGGTTTTTCCAATCATATTAAGTTTTATATAAGACAACAAAAAGATGTTAGTTTGTGGGCGCGTTTAGACCCACATTAAAAGATGTCCGATCTTAACAGAAATTCGTTACCTAACCCGTCTATTTTGCCACCCTTGCTGGCTTTTGTAATGGGTGTGGTTCCTTTTCTCATGTTTCAGTACCCGTTTGTAATAGGAAAATTGGATACACATGCGTCACACTCTGTCCTAGTATTTGAATATTAGCTGCAAGAGAATCGATTGGCGGTTCTTCATCCTTTTTTGTTTTCCATAGATTCTTCACAGCAATAATCCCTCCATTTGGCATTTCTGCGTTGTATACAATCGTTTGAACGTCCTTTATTGATTACATTCTCGTCTTTTAAGCAATCTAAGATGCTATGGATGCTAAAACTGAGCTTTGTGAAGGGAATGAATGTCCATGGGTATGAGAAATCGTACCCTCTAAAGAATTCTTGATCATGTACTTGTGATACTTGACATGAAAACCCAAGTGGCTGCAGCCACAATGGTCACTAATGCAAGGATTAGAATTACTAACACTATTGTTTTTATCGATTTTAACCTGTTTTTTGAGGGTGTTCTTGCAGAACATGAATACCCGTCTATTGATTCACAAATTCATGTGTTATGGTGCAGAAAAATTGTGTCACAGTGATAGGACCCCAGAAATTGTTAGGAAACATTCAACGAAGTGAGACTAGTGAGTGAACTCAACATCAAGATTTTTCCATGAAACGAGTTGTGTGAAATATCAAGTGATTGCAACTGAGTCAACCCATTGATTGACTCAGCCACTCAGGTATCTTGTCTTGGAATCTATTCCTGCTCAAGTCAAGACTTGACCCGATCTCTGGTGGAATTTGACCCGAAAGACTTTTTGAACTAAAATCAGAGTTTAACGTGTTAACTTTTGAAGGTTTCTAATCGATGCAGGGATCAGGTGAGCAAATTCTTATTTAAGATGAGTTTATTCATGTAACCGAAGTTATCGATGGGAAAACTTGAAGTTCACGAAGATCTTTGCATGTCTCTGCCACTGCTTGAACCCCTTGAACTTGAATTCTTTTCGAATTAAAAGAGAGGATTATTAGATTCAAGCGCATTCATTGTACTTAAAATTTTCAATATACAAATCATTCTTCGCTAGTAGAGTCGGGTGAAAATTATCTTCTGCCATGTAGTATACATCAAACATTAAGTGTGAAAGACTTTATACAAGTTTGTAGGGATTTAAATATCCGATGTATTCTTGATGAAACACCAAAGGATATGGAATTGCATCATCGTATATCCTTGAATCACCAAAGGATAATGAGCGAAATGGACAAATCATATTTTATATTTGAAAACATAACAATGCTTATATATATATTTGCGGTTTCTAAAGTCAGGTTAAGGAACAAAAATTGAAGAAGGTCAAGGAAATGGACCTTAGTCCATACGTTTCTTCAGAGAATTCTCTTTTGTCTGAAAGCAGTTTTGTTAGTGGGGAATCTCAATCATGGTTGCTAATGGTCATCGTCTAGAATGGATAGACAATATCGGGATGTGGGGTCCCACAATAACACTTATTTACACAAATGTATTGACACAAGCTAAGAATTTCTTGACAAGAAGTTTGCGGAATAACACTTATCAAGTGGAAGATTTATGTAACTTGTAATGTAATTGATGTAGAGTTGTAAAACCAAAACAAGATCACAAGTGATTCAATATTCAAAAGCCTCAATATTATAAATAATACGGATACACGATTGTATCAGGGTTACAAAGACAACCTTGAAGCTTGGTTACAACTTGACTAACTATTGGACAGATTGATACACTTGTTATCTTACACTTAACTCAAGTATATACTTATAGACTAAATAACTTGTATAAAATCTATATACAATCTACTTTTCTAACACAACACTTCTAAGAACCACGCTTGCATTAAATGCATTTGACCTTTCTTGTCTGCTGCGTGCACTATTCCTCAAAAGCATGTCTGCAGTAGGTGTGCTTGTGTTGCAGAGTTGGTTGAAAGCAGACCCACTAAGCAGCATTAACATGTAGATGAGCAGAACTACCTTTTTGAACTAGCAGAACTAATTCTTGCAAACATTGGCACTTGACAGCACTAACCTTGTAAAAGCTTGGCAGAACTAACTGTTGATAGACTAGCAGAACTAACTCTGGAAAACTTTGTTTTCAATAAATGAACAGAGCTAACTTCCACTAGCAGAACTAAGTCTTCATAGCCCAGCAGCACTAATCTTGAACATACTTAAACACTTAGAATAATTTGACATTTGAAGAATAGAAGAATTTAGCCCAACAATCTCCCGCTAAACTTGATCCTTCCCAGAATAGATCCAAGTTTCTACTTCATGATTTCTCCAAATTTTCTTTTAATCTCAGCAGCTCTTTTCTTTGTTCTCTCCTCACTCTCAGCAACATGCCTTTGTTGTGCCTTTTTATAGTATTGCTGCACTTCATGAACTAATGAAGCAGCAGTGTCGAAATCATCACATTTCATGGTGAGTGAGAGCATTGAGCTTAGTTGACCTAGAGTCCAAGGATACTCAGTTCCAATGAAGAAGTAGGCAAATACTCCACTGTGTAGCTGCACTAGATGTACTCCATTATGAGAATAGCAGTACCATGCCTTAGCTCTTGAGGTATCTTTGTAGAAGTCATTTTCAGGATCCATTTCATACAGGATTGAGAGACTGTTGTAGACAATATGCTCATCACTATGCCTTTGAGCATTTTGATATTTTCTGGTTGCAATGCTCCACATATCATCTAAGTCATCTCTGGATAAAGCTTTTATGCATCTGTAGAAGGACATGAACTTCTCCTCTGTATCCCCAGCCCTCACAATCTTTAAGCACTTTTTCATGTACTCATCAGTTTCCCACACCCAATCAATAATAGGAAAGTGTACAGCAATAGGTACCTTGGGTGTCTCAACCTCAACCATTGATCTGATCTGTGTCCAATCAACCTCTTCCTCAGTAGACTTTGTAGGCTCAGATGTAGAAGATACCACAGCAGGCACTTCTGTTTCACTGTCATCCTTATCATTTCTGATAGCCATCCTTTTCCTACTTTTGAGATGAAGGGTTTCTTTTGGAATTTTCATTTTAAGAGCATCCAGATTCTCCTTTTCCTTTCTTTCTAGCTCTGCCTTAGCCCTTGCCACCTCTGCTTTTCTTTCAAGCAGTTCCTTTTCTGCTGCAGTTGGAATTTTCACCTTTTGAGCAACTGCACTCTTTGACTTTTCCTCTAGGGCTCTTTGTGTGCCCATTTCAATGTCCCTTTCAATTTTAAGATAAATCTTTTCCAGCTCATAGAAGTCCAATGCCATTAACTCCTTTAGAGTTCTTCCTGTGGTGTTCTTAACCACTCTGGCATATTAATCCTTTAACTGCCTTTGAGTAGGTGCCCTTTTTCTTTTCTCTTCTATTTTCTTTTGGGCCTCATGCTTTCTCCTCTGCTCAAGCATGTCCAAATACCACATCAGTCTTTGATCAGCAGTGAACTCTTCCATTTGTGCATTGTGAGTTCCATCTGCCAGCAGATGATCAAAGTATATCTGCTCCTCAGGGGTCATCATGATCTTTACATCATTACCCATATCCACCTCCACAAATGTATTCCTTCCTTCTCCATCAAACTGGGCTTGCAAGTTCTTAGCAACCCTTTCACTTATATCCTCCATCACCTTTCTTTTCATAGGCTTCACAGGCTCAACCAATTTTTCTTTACCCTTTCCTTTGCCTAAATCAGTTGTAGGTTTCACCTGTGATGAGGGAATTTCTTTTATAGATATGCCAGTTGAGCTTTTCCCTTGTGCTGTGCTTTTAGCTACCTTTAAAAGTGCATCTGCAGCAACTTTTTCAACCTCTGTCATAGCAGCAGCACTAACCTTTTCCTCAGGAATAGCAGATTTAACCATTTCTGGTTCCTTAAGCCCAGCAGAACTATCTATAGCACTGGCAGCACTAACTTTTGTACTGGCAGCACTAACTTCTGCATCTACTACCCTAGCAGCCCTAACATCAATACTAGCAGTACTAACTCCAGCAGCACTATCTAACATATCTTTGGCACTTTTCTTTGCAGCCTCAGATACATCTTCATCTAGTACCTCTAGAATCAAACTACCAACAACATTCCCTAGCTGCTTAGCACTTACATCATCATGTATGTTGTCATCAATCTCCACCACATCATCTATGTGCTTTTCTGCTTCCCCTGCACCAGTAAATTCAAATTGATCTATATTTTCTTCCTCACTGGTGCTTTCATCAACAAGCATCCTTTTCAGTCCAGTTGACTTACTCTTAGCTATGCTTTTGGATTCATTTCTTTCCTTCATCAACAACTCTACCATCTCCCTTAACCTGACAATCTCTGCCTTTTGACCCTCCACTTCTTTTGACAATCTGGTACAAGTATCCATCAATTCCTTTATAGTAAAGCTATCCTCACCATTGCCAGAAGTGTTACCTTCTTTTAATGGATCATTGGAAGATTTAGTTAATGTCTCAGACCTAGTCTGAGCATCATCAACCCCCAATGTGGTTTCTTGGCACCTGGGACCACTAGATATATTGATATCCACTGGATCCTCAGCAATAGAGGAATCCAATGGCATCTCTATATCCTGTGTTGCCATGGATTGGGTCCTAATTCCAGTACCACTGTCCTGTTCTCCTACTGAGGTAGCAACAGTAGTGGCAGCCCTTTCCATATGGTCTCTCTTCTCCTTAGTGACCACCTCATTGTCATTTTTGGACTTAGGCAATTGAGGAAGAGGGCCTCAGATGCCTGTTTCTTAGCCTTTTTGGCTTTTGGTTTGGTAGGATTTGGGTCCCTTGTTTTTGTTGTTTTAGTAACTGTGCCACTTGGTTGAGAAGTAGTGGGAGTTTCTACTTCCTGTGGCACAGTGGAAGGCAAGTTTAACATATGTTCTGTTAAACTGGTCACCTTCCCAGAAAAGGCTTTTCCTTTGACCATTCCATTCCTTCTCATGTTTGAAAATGTTTTCTTAGAGAGATTTGAGAGGATCAATCTACCACCTTCTCTAGGTAGATCTTGGATTTCTTGGTCAAGAATGTGTTGTAAAAATCTTGGATACATTAAAAATTTATCTTTGTGTTTCTCAAGATTATTTACCATTCCATTGAAGATTAATTTTGAAAAATTAAATTTTTCAATATTTGCAAGACAGATGAAAGCAGAAGCTATGTTACTGCTAAACTGCTCCCATGAAGTTTTCTTCTGTGAAATGCAGTGTTGTAGGGTATGGATTAAAAATTTCCATTGTGGAGAGAAGAGTTGTTTGTAATATGTTAATTTTTCTGTCCTCTCCCCCTCATACCCATACAACACAAGTTGATCATGTATCTGAGAAGTAGCATAGCATTCCATACCATCTGCATCATCTAAGAGAAGATGAGCACGTATGGAAGCTTCTGTGATGATGATAGGCTTCTCATTTACTGTTGCCGTTATGTTTTTAACCCCATCTACTTCGGACACCACGGCAGATGTCCAGAAGTCATTAATATGTGAAAGAAAAATGGTGGGATTAACAGTAAGTGCAAACCTTATAGAGGTGCACTTCAGGAAATCAATGATTTCATGATAATCGTCTGAGCCTTGTGGTTTTAGAAGGAAGCCGCAGACGTTGTGTTGATCTCCTGTGTAGAGTGTTTGGGATGAAGAAGATGAAGATGCCATTTTTGAAAGTTAGGTTGGAGAGGTTTTGGGAGGTTTTTGGAAAGGAAATTTCAATTTTTGATAAAAAGTGCAAGTGAATTGAAAAAGTGTAGTGTTTGGCAGATTTAAATACCCTTTTAAAGTGAACAGTACGTTCAAGCCCTAAAATAACACTAGCAGAGTTAAAGTTGGAAAAAGTTACTGGCAGAATTAACTTTGGCAGACTTAACTCTAGCAGCAGAATTAATTCTAACAGAATTAACTCTAGCAGAAGTAATCCTTCGCAGAATTAATTCTAGCAGAATTAATTTTAGCAGAATTAATTCTAACAGAAGTAACTCTAGCAGAAGTAACTTTAACTTTTCTGCACACCTAGACAAGTCCACGTCACCCCTTTTATTAATAGTGCTGGCAGAACTAAGTTATGCTAGCAGAATTAACATTGTTGAAAAAATTGAGTTAGCAGAACTAACAACCTTTGAGCATTTAATCCTGCACCGTTAGCTTAAAAACACAATATAACTAGCAGAATTAAATTGTACAAGCAGAACTAAATAAGATAATCACTATTTATACTACCAGAACTAAGTCATGATAGTATTGAATATTGAGAATCTTATAATATCTGCTGTAACAGGCTAAAGTATCAAGTAAAATCCCATGTGTAAAACATTTTAAAATTAAATAATGATCATAATGAGCTGTTCATCATACCAATACCAGTAACTAGAAATGTAAACCTACCAACATTAAATGCTTTTGTGAACAGATCTGCAAGTTGGTTATCTGTATGGATTTTAAAAATTTGAATTAATCTTTTCTCATTACAATCCCTTATGAAATGATATCTAATTTCAATATGTTTTGTTTTAGAGTGTTTCACAGGATTATTAATGATACTTATAGCAGCAGTATTATCAATATACATGGGAGTATTTAGAAAAGTCAAACCATAGTCTAGCATTTGATTCTGAATCCATAGAATCTGAGCACAGCAGCTTGATGCAACAACATATTCTGCTTCTGCTGTAGAAGTAGATACAGTGGTTTGCTTTTTGCATTGCCAAGATACTAGTCTATCTCCCAAGAATTGACAGCCTCCAGAAGTTGACTTTCTGTCCAGATTATTACCCCCATAATCACTGTCAGAATATGCTACCAAATTGAAGGAAGAATTCTTTGGATACCATAGGCCTAATTGTGGTTGACCTTTTAAGTATTTAAAAATTCTCTTCACAGCATGAAGATGAGACAACTTAGGATTTGTTTGAAACCTTGCACACACACATACTGCAAACATGATATCTGGTCTACTAGATGTGAGATACATGAGTGAACCTATCATGGATCTATAGAGATGTTCATCAACACTCTCCCCCTCAAGATCTGCAAGTAATGGCTTGTGTGTTTCCATTGGAGTGCTTGCAATCTTTGCATCACTGAGTTTATACTTATCCAAAATGTCCTTAACATATTTATCCTGACTTATGAAGATACCATCTACTTTCTGCTTCACTTGAAGACCTAAAAAGAAAGTCAATTCTCCCATTGAACTCATCTGGAATTTCTGATGCATAAGAGATTCAAATTCTTTGCACAAACTGTCCTTTGTTGAACCAAAGATAATATCATCTACATAGATTTGCACTAGTAGGATATCATTCTCAATTCTTTTGATGAACAAAGTCTTGTCTATGGCACCTCTTTTGAATCCATTATCCAACAGATACACAGACAAAGTATCATACCAAGCTCTAGGAGCTTGTTGCAGTTCATAAAGTGCTTTGTCCAATCTGAGCACTTTCTCTAGATGCTTGGGATCCTCAAACCCTGGTGGTTGGCATACACTTCCTCATCTATCTTCCCATTTAAGAATGCACTCTTTACATCCATCTGGTATACCTTGAAATTCTTGAAGGAAGCATAAGCTAAGAACAATCTAATAGCCTCAATTCTTGCCACAGGTGCAAATACCTCATCATAATCAATACCCTCTTCTTGTGAGTATCCCTGTGCAACCAATCTAACTTTGTTCTTAATTACTATGCCCCTCTCATCCTTTTTGTTCCTGTATACCCATCTGGTACCAATAACCCGTTTTCCTTTGGGTAGATCCATCAAAGTTCACACATTTTGAATTTTGAATTGAAGTAGCTCCTCTTGCATAGCTTCAACCCAGCTTGGATCTTTCAAAGCTTCAACTGCTTTCTTGGGCTCTATCTGTGACAGAAAACAAGCAAACAAAGAAAAATTTGCATTTTCATCAAGAGTTTTAGATGACCTTCTTGTTTGCATAGGAGCATCAATTGCTCCAATGACATTGTCCAATGACATGTAGCTTTTATGAGCTTGATACTGTGGACCAGCTGCCATTTCTATCCCAGATTCCAAATTGGTAAGATTCTGATCCAGATCTGTGTCTTCTTGAATCATCTGATCACTTGATTCTGACACTTCCAACCTTGTTGGTTGTTGCTCCTCTTGTGCATCTTCATTTGATGCTTCTTCTTGTTGAGAGCATTCTAGATTTGATGATGCATTTCCATCATCATATGCACCATTAACATCCAAATTTGATGAAATGGGTACTGAACTCTGTTGTTGATCAGGGGTGGGAGATTCAAGTACTGCAGGTGGGTCAGGTAACCATGTTGGAAACAAAACAAATTGTGGTGGTTTGTTTGTTTGTTGACCTGTAGTTGTACCTGCATTCACATTTGTACTTGTACCTGCAATTGATGAGTCATGCATATATCTAAAAGATTTGGTTAATGCATCAATATCAAATAGATGTGCTGGACCTTTTCCTAAAGAATTTGGTGTGTGTTCATTAAAGGTCACATCTAAAGTTTCTTCCACTATTCTTGTTCTACTGTTGAATACTCTGTATGCTTTTCTTTGGAAAGAGTAACCAACAAAGAATACCTCATCAACTTTTCTTTGAAACTTGCCTAATTGATACTTGGTATTTAAGATAGTGACAGGACATCCAAATGGTTTAAGAAAACTAACAAAAGGTTTGTTATTTACGAATAACTCATAAGGTGTCTTGTTGTGAGGCTTAACAACTAGTACCCTGTTCTGGACATAACAAGCAGTGCTAATTGCTTCTGCCCAGAAGGTCATTGGTAGTTTAGCATCTGCTAACATGGTTCTAGCAGCCTCAATAAGTGTCCTATTTTTCCTTTCTTCTACTCCATTCTGTTGAGGAGTCCTAGGAACACTATATTGTCTATCTATACCTTTTGATTCACAGAATTTATCCATCTCTTGATTTCTAAATTCTGTTCCATTATCACTTCTAATGATTTTAAGCTTTCTGTTGGTTTGATTTTCAATCTTAATGATGAATGATCTTAGAATTTCTCTAGTTTCATCCTTGGTTCTAAGAAAGAATACCCAACTAAATCTGCTATAATCATCAGTGATCACTAGGCAATATGACTTCTTACCTATACTACTCACATTCGTTGGTCCAAATAGATCCATATGCAGTAAATGTAAAGGTGAGTCAATAGAGTTCATGTGACACCCGTCAAATTAGGACTAGTAGTTAGTGCCTAATCAAGTTTTAATACATGTAATTAGTTCTGTGTTAGGCTAATTAATGTATCAACATATATATTGATGAGTGTATATATATACAAGTATGCGATTTGATTAAATCGTACGAGTTTCAAATCGAATGCAATTCGATTCAATTAATACGGACGTTGGTGAAAATCTTATTAAATAATATAATATTATTTAATAACGCAATTATATCCAAATATTATTTAGATAATATTTCAATTCAAATTCGTATCGTACAAACAAGGACTACGCGATTAGATTATTAAACGCGCAAACAAATCGAAACAAGTTAAAGTTATACTTTATAACGCAACCATTAAGTATTTGGTAAAATACTTCAACAAAAATATTGGGTAATTATTCGTATTTAAAACGTATATTTAAACGTTTAAAATAAACATTTAACGTTTAAACGAACGGGAGAACGAACACCGCACGGAGCGCGATTACGGGGACTGAAAAGGTGAGGCTTTCACCTACACCCCACCTCCCCTTTCCCTCTTTCTTTCATTTGCATTCATCAAAAACACACACACACCACTAAACACTCTCAAACCCATCACCACCAAATTTTCGGATTTATCAAATCCGACCACAAAACTTACATTTTCGGAATCACCATCAAGCAAGGAACAAGATTTACAAAAGCATCATCATCATTTTCGGCCTCCTCTAGCTTCGATTTGAAATTGTAAGAAATTCTCTAAATATTTAGATCTACTCATTTTGGTGTATTATTTCGGTGTTATAATGTTTGCACAACTTAGTATTGTCCAAATGTATGAGGAAAACATGATTTTATAGCCTAAAAACGAGTTAGATTTGGGTTTTGGGTTTGAAAACCACGACAGTCGCTGGGGACTGTCTGAGTGTTCATCTTTGCGACACAAGCCTTGTGTCGCATAAGATCCTTTATGTCGTATCTTGTGTCGTAGAAACCCACTTGTGTCGTACCTTTTGCGACACAATATTGTGTCGTACCTTACGTCGCAAATCCCATGCGACACAATCACTATGTCGCTGTTAAATCAGCATCGTACACTTATGCGACACAACCTTTGTGTCGCTAAGCTCTTGTGTCGCATTCTTATGCGACACAACCCTTGTGTCGCATACATGACCATTGTGTCACATGCTGTGTCGCTAAAAACAGAGAGTTTAAAACTAATTTTACACTAAGTTTTGAGACCCAAATTTGACGCCCCATTTCACCCAAATTCGAGTCCAGATGCGTTTTTCACCAAAGCAATATAGTAGAAATAAAAATTTTCCAAGCTGACCTGCCAGCCAGGGGCTCTGCCCCTTGGACCCCGCCAGGGGCTGCCGCCCCTTGGACCCCGCTACCAGGGGCGCTGCCCCCGGACCCCCGTCATTAACGGGCTTCGCCCTCACCCTAGGGTCACGAGTAACAGTGTTACATCTAAACTTTCACACAAAGAGTTAAACTTGTATAACATCAAACACGAATGCGATACAACTTCTAAAACACATTGGAATTTATTTTTAGTATAATGCTTCAAAGTCATCAAAATAATGATATGGGATTATCATTACAAACAAATCACCAACGGGCCGTACACGTTTTCAAAACACAAGTCAAACAACCAAATCGTAGTAATTTGGATAATTCAATTAACCAAATCGTAGTAATTTGGACATTCTAAGTTGGACGAACAATTACAAGGGCAGTCTTTCGAGATGCCTACTCATGTTATAACCATTGTGTGTCTTGGACACCCTCAGGTTACAAGTCTTCGGACATCAATCTACCGCTAATCAATTCAAGTTTATTAATTTAATCGCTCAAGGCTCAGGTGAGTCTCATAGCCCCTATTTTACTGTTTTTCATTAAGGGGTGTGATATTATTGCTCGTTTTGTTTTACAAGTAGAACGCAAGTACAATTCAATCAAATACTACATGAGTTGTTTTCAACTAATCAATAAAGCCCTCCATAGCATAGTCTGGTAATACATCTGTAGCGTGAATGTTAGTATATGATATCATATAGGATTGACAATCCTCGTCCGGGTTAGCACGCACTAACTGGTCAAACGGACGTATTAGCATTTGGGAAGACGAGTGTAGATTAGGCACTCGTAGGAGGCAACTCAGTTGGGTTTCCTTAATTGGACCTGACACTCAAGTTAAGCTCAGACTATGTGCTCATGGCTGTATAACTTTTATTTTGCTTAATTGCATTTTAAATTCAATTATAAAATCTTGCGGTTCATACAAATATATGTTGATATACAAACCTGTGAGCTCACCAGCGTTTCGCTGACCCATTTTAGCATGTATCACAGGTGACCAGCAGTAGGTTGGACTGCTCAATCAAGATTCATTAGCTCGAGTCAGCATGCAAACAATCAGAGATTTTAGCTGCATTATTATATTTTGAATAGATTAATTATGTACTTAAATCTCTCAATTTTAAACTGAGCTAATGTAAACAATATTTTGATGTAAACTTTTATTTTATCAATATCAATGTAAAACGACGCATGTAGTGGTCGTTCATTATTAATCTCTGTGCTTTGATTATTGATTAGTAACACCCAAATCCTGCTTCCGCTAAACAATAAATTCGGGGGTGTTACAGATTGGTATCAGAGCCTAAGGTTATAGTGAACTAGGTTGCATTTAGTGGGCCTAGAGTATGACCGTTAGGCAGTATTCCTCATTAAGTATGATTAGGTTCAGTGACTGCATTGTATTAGTTTAATTTAACATAGCCTGATCAACTATGTACAATTAAAAGAATATAATGTGGAATCTGAAAGGAGTCATGACTGAACAGGATACACTAGTTGACTCTGACCACGAGAGAAACCGGGACTCAAACTTGTCTGTGTTAGACACTCTAGGCTATTATGTGATATATATATATACATAGAATAAGCCTCGTTCTCACTCAATATCTTAGGCTATATTATATATGTATTATATGAATATAGGCCTCATTCTTTCTAACGCTTTGTCTCAGAATGGCAAACACACCACCCAATTCATCACACTCTTATCCGTATGGATCACAAAATCCAAGAGTGGCTAGGAGGGACCCCAGGTTGCCTCGAGCTAGCCCATACCCTGCTCACCTTACTCTACCGGATTTAGCCGATAGGGTACACCACCACGAGCAACGACTTAACGCTATGGAGATCGAACTTCAAGAAACCAACGAAAACTGGAGACTCACTTCACTCGAACGAATCAACCAAGTCTCCGAAGACCACGAAAACACCATCAATACCATGGGTACCCTTCAAAATCAAATGGGAGAAACCATCGAAACCATGGAGGTTGTCCACAACCAAGTGATTGGCAACCGAAATGAAATTTCCGTCCTACAGTCAAGGCTGAATCAGTGCGAGACACGTCTAAGGGAAACCGAAGACGCCCTCCGAATGGTTAGCAGACTTGCTGAATCTGTAGACCATCTCACTGCACTGCTGCCACAACTCAATCTACGTCAGGATTAGCTTAGACTGAACCTGTACTTTATTATGCTTTCATAGGACCTATGTAATTCGACCGGATGTAATAATTCCCGGAACTTTGGTAAAACTTCTAAATCTGTAACTTTTGAAACCTCTAGCTAGAAATTTTCTGTAATCGTTTGACTTCGTATTATGAATTGACAATCTCTTTCGTTATTTCTACAATATGATTGTTACTCTATGATGTTGTATATTACCCTTCTTACATATATACCTCTATCGTAATTATCATCCTGGTGCAATTTCTTATGTACCTCTCATTCTTTCTTGAAGAATCATGCCGCCAAAGAGGAAAAGTTACAGTGATGCCGAACTTGCTGCTGTCGTATCTCGAGCAGTGGCTGATGCTTTAGCTGCTCGGGATTCACCCCGAAACTCACGAAACAATGACGAAACTCCAATCAATACTCCTGTCATCAAGCCTTGTTCCTACAAGGATTTTCTCAGCTGTAAACCACTTTATTTCAAAGGCACGGAAGGTGCCATTGGTCTGATCAGATGGATTGAACGTATGGAATCCGTCTTCAACCTCTGCAACTGTGCTGAGGAAAACAAGGTCAAATTCTCTGCTTACACCTTTCAAGAAGGTGCACTCACATGGTGGAACACCCACGCCAATTCTGTAGGCATCGAAATAGCAAACCAACTCCCTTGGGCTGAATTGAAGAAAAAGCTAAGGGAAAAGTACTGCCCTGAAGAAGAATTACATCGATTGGAAGAAGAGTTCTGGCACCTGACTGTGCAGGGAACTGACATCGCTGGATATACCACCAAATTCCAGCAATTTGCACTGTTATGCCCGGGTTTGGTTGATCCGGAGGAGAAGAGCATCAAAAGATACATCCGCGGCCTCCCGGAAAATATCCAAGGGAATGTCGCTTCATCCAAGCCAACCACTACTGAAAGTGCTATCCGGCTAGCACATGAACTCATGGCAATGGTTGTCAGCCGTGAAAAATCCAATACATCCTCCTCCAACAACAACAAACGCAAACCTTCTGAACACCACAACAACCAGAACAAGAAATTCAACACCATCCAAGTTTACAACACCAACTCTGAACCCAAACGCGCTTACACTGGGGACAGACCATATTGTTCCAAGTGCAACTACCACCACGACGGTCCATGCAGTACTCCCTGCAACAACTGCAGGAGGTATGGTCACTTGACCCGAGATTGCCGAGCCCCCAAATCCAACAACAACACCTCTCGCAACAATTCCAACCAACCCAAATCCTGCTTTGGGTGTGGAGAAACAGGACACTTCAAGAACGAATGTCCTAAAAACAAGAACAAGGGCAACAACAACAACAACAACAACAACGCAAGGGGAAGAGCGTTTGTACTCAATTCTGGGGATGCCCGTCAGGACCCGAATGTGGTCACGGGTATGTTCCTCCTCAACAACTTAACTGCTTCTGTTCTATTTGATACTGGTGCCGATAGAAGCTTTATTTCTGACGAGTTTTGCCCACTACTTGACATCACCCCAATTGCCTTAGATGTTAAGTACACCGTAGAACTTGCAAATGGTAAGCTCATAGAAACCAATAGTGTGATACCTAATTGCACTTTAAACCTATCCAACGAAATCTTTTCAATCGATCTTATGCCTGTTGAAATTGGAAGTTTCGACGTCATCATTGGAATGGACTGGTTATCCAAACATCGCGCTGAAATCATTTGTTATGATAAACTCGTTCGTATTCCTCTCGCTGTCGGTAGAACCTTGGTCATACAGGGGGAGACCGGTGGGACGAGACTAAACATCATAACTTGCTTAAAAACTCGGAAATTCTTGAGAAAAGGTTATCCAGCAATCCTCGCACACATCATGGAGAAAAAGTCGGAGGAGAAGCGACTTGAGGATGTACCCATCGTTCGAGACTTTCCAGAAGTCTTCCCTGAAGAACTGCCTGGTCTGCCACCGCCAAGACAGGTTGAGTTCTCAATCGATCTCGTGCCAGGTGCTACACCCGTGGCCCGAGCACCATACCGATTAGCCCCATCCGAACTTCAGGAACTGTCCACCCAATTACAGGAACTCCTGGATAGAGGATTCATTCGACCGAGTTCTTCACCTTGGGGAGCTCCGGTCCTATTTGTCAAAAAGAAAGACGGTTCTTTCCGAATGTGCATCGATTATCGTGAGTTGAACAAACTAACCGTCAAGAACCGTTATCCACTTCCTCGTATTGATGACCTGTTTGACCAACTACAAAGGTCAAGTATTTATTCAAAGATCGATCTTCGGTCAGGTTACCATCAACTTCGAGTTCGCGACATTGATATCCCGAAAACTGCTTTCCGAACTCGTTACGGGCATTATGAATTTCAAGTAATGCCATTCGGCCTAACCAACGCACCGGCTGTATTCATGGATCTTATGAATCGGGTGTGCAAACCGTATCTCGACAAGTTTGTCATTGTCTTTATTGACGACATTCTCATATACTCGCGAAACGAACAAGAACACACGCAACACCTCAAAACCATTCTAGAACTACTCAAACACGAAGAGCTTTACGCCAAATTCTCCAAGTGTGTGTTCTGGATACAATCCGTTCAATTCCTTGGACATGTTGTTAATAGTCAGGGAATCCATGTCGATCCATCAAAAATCGAGGCCATCAAGTGCTGGCAAGCACCAACATCTCCAACTGAAGTACGCCAATTCTTGGGTCTTGCCGGGTATTATCGGCGATTCATTGAAAATTTCTCAAAAATTGCTCAACCACTCACAACCTTGACTCAGAAAGACAAAAAGTTCGATTGGACTAATAAACAAGAGTCAGCGTTTCAACTCCTGAAACAAAAGCTTTACAGTGCTCCGATTCTATCTTTACCCGAAGGCACCGATGACTTCGTGGTATACTGCGATGCTTCTCATCAAGGTCTCGGTTGTGTGCTGATGCAACGAGACAAAGTTATTGCTTATGCTTCACGACAGCTCAAAATTCATGAAAAGAACTACACCACCCACGATCTCGAGCTAGGAGCTGTCGTCTTTGCCCTCAAAATCTGGAGACATTACCTCTATGGCACTAAGTGCACAATCTTTACCGACCACAAAAGTCTCCAACACATATTCGATCAGAAGGATCTCAACATGAGACAACGTCGGTGAGTCGAGTTGCTTACCGACTACGATTGTGAGATCAAATACCATCCGGGCAAAGCAAACGTTGTTGCCGATGCCCTCAGTCGAAAAGAACGAACGAAACCACTTCGAGTCCGAGCCCTCAGCATAACTATTCATAATGATCTGAACATTCAAATTCTCACTGCTCAACTCGAAGCTCTGAAAACTGATAACATCAAAAGCGAAGCCTTGCGAGGCATGGACAAACAATTCGAAATCAAGCCTAACGGGATTAGGTATTTCTCAAACCGAATCTGGTTACCCAGTTTTGGAAATCTACGAGACTTGGTGATGGATGAAGCTCACAAGTCCAAATATTCTATCCATCCTGGATCCGACAAAATGTATCATGGCATCAAGGAATTCTATTGGTGGCCGAATATGAAAGCTGAAATCGCTACATACGTCAGCAAGTGCCTCACTTGCTCAAAAGTCAAAGTCGAATATCAAAAACCTTCTGGTTTACTCCAACAACCCAGCATTCCTGAATGGAAATGGGAACAAATTTCCATGGATTTCATAACCAAACTACCAAAGTCATCGAGCGGTTACGATACCATTTGGGTGATCGTCGATCGTCTCACAAAATCTGCTCATTTTCTGGCAATTAAGGAAGCCGACAAAATGGAACGCCTCACACAAATCTACATCAAAGAGGTTGTGTCTCGACACGGTGTTCCAATCTCGATTATCTCCGACAGGGATAGTCGTTTCACATCTCAATTTTGGCAATCACTTCAAAAATCATTGGGTACCCGTCTTGATATGAGTACCGCATACCATCCACAAACTGACGGCCAAACTGAACGGACAATTCAAACACTGGAAGACATGCTACGAGCTTGCGTAGTTGACTTCGGTGTAAACTGGGAAAAACATCTACCATTGTGCGAGTTCTCGTACAACAACAGCTATCACACCAGCATCAAGGCTGCTCCTTTCGAGGCACTGTACGGTCGTAAGTGCCGCTCACCGATTTGTTGGACCGAAGTGGGAGACAGTCAACTCACTGGTCCTGAGATCATTCACGAAACAACTGAAAAGATCTTCGAGATCCAAAACAAACTCAAAGCTGCACGTGATCGTCAGAAAAGTTATGCTGACGTGAGACGCAAACCACTCGAATTCCAGGTTGGGGATCGAGTGCTACTCAAAGTTTCACCTTGGAAAGGTGTTATCCGATTAGGTAAACGCGGAAAATTAAATCCCAGATACATTGGACCATTCGAGATCCTCGAGAGGGTAGGTCCAGTGGCATATCGATTGCAACTGCCATCCGAGCTCAGCAGTGTGCATCCCACTTTTCACATTTCAAATTTAAAGAAGTGTCTGTCTGATGAGACACTTATCATTCCACTCGATGAAATTCGAGTTGACGACAAGCTTCATTTTGTTGAAGAACCCGCCGAAATCATGGACCGTGAGGTCAAACAACTCAAACAAAGTCGTATTCCCATTGTCAAAGTCAGGTGGAATTCGCGGCGTGGGCCGGAATTCACCTGGGAACGGGAAGACCAAATGCGACTCAAGTACCCTCAGTTATTCACTGAAGCTACTTCAAACACGACTTCAACTTAAATTTCGGGACGAAATTCTTCTAACAGGGGGAGAATGTGACACCCGTCAAATTAGGACTAGTAGTTAGTGCCTAATCAAGTTTTAATACATGTAATTAGTTCTGTGTTAGGCTAATTAATGTATCATATATATTGATGAGTGTATATATATACAAGTATGCGATTTGATTAAATCGTACGAGTTTTAAATCGAATGCAATTCGATTCAATTAATACGGACGTTGGTGAAAATCTTATTAAATAATATAATATTATTTAATAACGCAATTATATCCAAATATTATTTAGATAATATTTCAATTCAAATTCGTATCGTACAAACAAGGACTACGCGATTAGATTATTAAACGCGCAAACAAATCGAAACAAGTTAAAGTTATACTTTATAACGCAACCATTAAGTATTTGGTAAAATACTTCAACAAAAATATTGGGTAATTATTCGTATTTAAAACGTATATTTAAACGTTTAAAATAAACATTTAACGTTTAAACGAACGGGAGAACGAACACCGCACGGAGCGCGATTACGGGGACTGAAAAGGTGAGGCTTTCACCTACACCCCACCTCCCCTTTCCCTCTTTCTTTCATTTGCATTCATCAAAAATACACACACACCACTAAACACTCTCAAACCCATCACCACCAAATTTTCGGATTTATCAAATCCGACCACAAAACTTACATTTTCGGAATCACCATCAAGCAAGGAACAAGATTTACAAAAGCATCATCATCATTTTCGGCCTCCTCTAGCTTCGATTTGAAATTGTAAGAAATTCTCTAAATATTTAGATCTACTCATTTTGGTGTATTATTTCGGTGTTATAATGTTTGCACAACTTAGTATTGTCCAAATGTATGAGGAAAACATGATTTTATAGCCTAAAAACGAGTTAGATTTGGGTTTTGGGTTTGAAAACCACGACAGTCGCTGGGGACTGTCTGAGTGTTCATCTTTGCGACACAAGCCTTGTGTCGCATAAGATCCTTTATGTCGTATCTTGTGTCGTAGAAACCCACTTGTGTCGTACCTTTTGCGACACAATATTGTGTCGTACCTTACGTCGCAAATCCCATGCGACACAATCACTATGTCGCTGTTAAATCAGCATCGTACACTTATGCGACACAACCTTTGTGTCGCTAAGCTCTTGTGTCGCATTCTTATGCGACACAACCCTTGTGTCGCATACATGACCATTGTGTCACATGCTGTGTCGCTAAAAACAGAGAGTTTAAAACTAATTTTACACTAAGTTTTGAGACCCAAATTTGACGCCCCATTTCACCCAAATTCGAGTCCAGATGCGTTTTTCACCAAAGCAATATAGTAGAAATAAAAATTTTCCAAGCTGACCTGCCAGCCAGGGGCTCTGCCCCTTGGACCCCGCCAGGGGCTGCCGCCCCTTGGACCCCGCTACCAGGGGCGCTGCCCCCGGACCCCCGTCATTAACGGGCTTCGCCCTCACCCTAGGGTCACGAGTAACAGTGTTACATCTAAACTTTCACACAAAGAGTTAAACTTGTATAACATCAAACACGAATGCGATACAACTTCTAAAACACATTGGAATTTATTTTTAGTATAATGCTTCAAAGTCATCAAAATAATGATATGGGATTATCATTACAAACAAATCACCAACGGGCCGTACACGTTTTCAAAACACAAGTCAAACAACCAAATCGTAGTAATTTGGATAATTCAATTAACCAAATCGTAGTAATTTGGACATTCTAAGTTGGACGAACAATTACAAGGGCAGTCTTTCGAGATGCCTACTCATGTTATAACCATTGTGTGTCTTGGACACCCTCAGGTTACAAGTCTTCGGACATCAATCTACCGCTAATCAATTCAAGTTTATTAATTTAATCGCTCAAGGCTCAGGTGAGTCTCATAGCCCCTATTTTACTGTTTTTCATTAAGGGGTGTGATATTATTGCTCGTTTTGTTTTACAAGTAGAACGCAAGTACAATTCAATCAAATACTACATGAGTTGTTTTCAACTAATCAATAAAGCCCTCCATAGCATAGTCTGGTAATACATCTGTAGCGTGAATGTTAGTATATGATATCATATAGGATTGACAATCCTCGTCCGGGTTAGCACGCACTAACTGGTCAAACGGACGTATTAGCATTTGGGAAGACGAGTGTAGATTAGGCACTCGTAGGAGGCAACTCAGTTGGGTTTCCTTAATTGGACCTGACACTCAAGTTAAGCTCAGACTATGTGCTCATGGCTGTATAACTTTTATTTTGCTTAATTGCATTTTAAATTCAATTATAAAATCTTGCGGTTCATACAAATATATGTTGATATACAAACCTGTGAGCTCACCAGCGTTTCGCTGACCCATTTTAGCATGTATCACAGGTGACCAGCAGTAGGTTGGACTGCTCAATCAAGATTCATTAGCTCGAGTCAGCATGCAAACAATCAGAGATTTTAGCTGCATTATTATATTTTGAATAGATTAATTATGTACTTAAATCTCTCAATTTTAAACTGAGCTAATGTAAACAATATTTTGATGTAAACTTTTATTTTATCAATATCAATGTAAAACGACGCATGTAGTGGTCGTTCATTATTAATCTCTGTGCTTTGATTATTGATTAGTAACACCCAAATCCTGCTTCCGCTAAACAATAAATTCGGGGGTGTTACAGTTCAGTGTCTTGGCCTTATAAGAGGATTTGTGTTGCTTGCCTTTTTGACATGCAACACAGTGGTCATCACATGAATATGTTTTCTCGGGTAAACCTTTGACAATTTTTCCTTTAACAAGTTTGTTTATTGTTTTAAAATTCATGTGACACATCCTTCTATGCCAAAGGTCAGATTCATTGACAGTTGCTCTTGAAATGAGACAACTCAACTCAGGTTTGGGTACAAATTTAGCCAATTCACAGCTGTACATGTTATTCTTTCTGGGAATTTTCATTAAAATCATTTTGGGGTCAAGAATAAACTTCTCAGAAAGAATACAGCATTCTGTGTCATTAAAGAACACTGGGTTCTTTTTCTCTGTAATTTGGCTAACACTTAACAGATTGTACCTCAGTTGTTCAACAAAGTAGACATCATTAAAGCTCATTTTGTCACTGTTGACATTGCCCATTCCTGTAATCCTTCCTCCTTTAGGATTACCTCCAAAAGCAACAGGACCTCCATCAATAAATTTGAAGTCCTCCAATCTGCTTCTATCTCCTGTCATGTGCCTAGAGCATCCACTATCAATATGCCATAAGCTTTTCTTCTTGCTCTGCACATACAAATGACAAAAGATTAGTTTCTCTTGGGAACCCAAACCAATTTGGTTGTGGGTATCCCTTTCTTGTCAACAGCATCAACTCTTTTGAAGGTAATTGATGCTGGTGACAGTGCAGTTGGTTTCCAAACCCAACTAATTTTTGACTTGACAGCATTAAGTGGCCTGGTAGAATTAACTTCTGAACCACTTAATTGTTGCCTGGCAGAACTAACTTTGGTTATGTGACAACTCGAATCTTAAATTTACAGCATTCCTTCTATCTTAGTGAAACTTAAGGTTATGACTTCTTAGGTCTACTAAAGCCATTGAACGACTTAGAGATTGCTTAGTGAACATTAAATTCCTTTAGACATACT
This sequence comes from Pseudognaphalium luteoalbum, assembly GCA_963422505.1. NCBI lineage: Eukaryota > Viridiplantae > Streptophyta > Magnoliopsida > Asterales > Asteraceae > Pseudognaphalium > Pseudognaphalium luteoalbum. The sequence continues at coordinate 6,658,634 of OY730193.1, read as the reverse complement.
AATTTAAGTTATGAAGTGCCATGAAAAACAAAAGAATCAAGTCTCATGAATTATCACAAAAATACTATCTTGTCGCACAACCAAGGTTTGCTAAAATTCCGTAAACCCGTAAATGAAACTCGAATATAATAAACTAACACTTGAATACCTATTGGAAGCAATTCAATCATAAATTAAAGTACTTTTATAAACTAAAGAACACAAACTTTTATAGCTCAAATATTAATCACCAAAACATCACAAAATAAACCTTATACCATACAATATACTTACACATCTTTAATACAAACTTAATACAACTTTTATAAACTTTATTTAACAAATAAAAAGAAATTAAAAGGCCTCCTTGGGACCCCAAAACCGGCCTCCCCCTTATCCCCACACATCTCCCCTCTTTTCTTACACCAAATCATTCATTTCACCCTCCCAAAACACACACTTCTCTCTAATTCTTCTCTCTAACCTTTCACACTCTTTTCTCTCTAAAACCTCTTAAGAAATCAGTCATTTTGCAACCTAAACCCAGAAACTTTAAGGTGTCCTCAAGCTATTTCAAGAACATAAAGGTAAAACACAACGTCTCTAACATCTTTCTTTACTTACAATCTCTAAAAATATGTTTTTCCTTCATAAAATTCGGAATTTATGCCCTTTTTCATGGCTAAAATCCTAATACAAAACTTGATGTTTGTAGGTTATCTCTTTTCACATCTTTATGTGTTAAAAGAAAGGGTAACCCATGATCAAACCGAAAATCAAGTGAAAAATTGAATTATTGTAGTGATATTGTTGAAATCTTGTTCATCTTTATGTTAAATCTTGAATTTTTATGTTAATAATCATCTCTAATATATCATGGATGTATTTCAACACCATGCATGTATTAGAACATGGATTTAAAGATCAAAAGATGATAATCTTCCTTATTTCATGTTTGGTGTTCATTATTTTGAATGAAACACTCAAACATGAGTTTACAACTTTCTGTCCAGAAGGCTTCTTCCACTTCAACGATTTTTACAAAAATCATTTCTTCATGAAAATTGGACGTTTTTATAGTCTAGAATCAAGTTCTGGAAGTTAACTTTCTAACCAAATAAGCATCATGTTTTTATGAGTTCATTTGATAATTTTTATAATTTTTGTGAATAAAGATGTATAATCTGTTAGATTAAGGCAGAAACTTTCATCTCAATGTTTTAATCATAACTGGAGTATTACAACTCCAAATGACTTGAAACTAACGCCAAAAGTTTAAAATTTTCATTGGCTACAACTTTCAAGAAGACGACTTTTATTGATTCCTTGTACATTTTGTACAAAAATAATAATTTCATGCATGTGTTCAGATCTGACCTCAGATGGTAAAAGTAAAAATAATAAATACTTGGACTTCACTAAAATCCATGGAAAAATTACAGTAGACAGATAACATAATGAAGATGATCTGTGATTTTTGCCTTATTTTATTTCGGATCATAAGTATTTTTAATAAATTAAACCAACTGAGGTAATTTTCTGGAAATAAGAATATGGACTGATTTTGGTAAAAGTTAAAAACCGACACTTGCGGACTTGTTACTTAAGGAAAGACTAACTCTTTTTGACCCATAAATATGTTTAAGGATTGGGTAAAAGTTTCGGGTCAAACCGAGAAGGTTTGACTGAGTCAACAATGATCGGTCTCGATTTCGAAAACATGAAACTTACTATTTTTGGAATGAATGATAACCATAAGGGGTTCGGGTGTCTTATGATGTATTTATCGATTTGTGTGTTGTTAATCATAATTTGGGAGGAACCAAAGTTCTAACACTCAAAACATTATGAAATTTGGACATAAACAATTGCGAGACATTATATACTTGTATATTCATTATTATACTCAACGTAATTATTGGACATTAACAAACTTCAAAGCAAACAAACCATATTGGCACTTTGTAATCTAAATATTTAGCTAAGCAATCCTATCAAACCTAAATTACCAAGAAACTAATTAGAAACCTCATGTTCATAGGTCTTGGATAGGAGTCATACCCGACAAGCACGCGCGCTACATTCATCGTTTACTCTTACACTCAATTGTGAGTTTTCACAGCCCCTTTTTACTTGTTTATTATTTTGGGGTGAAAAGCATGATCTCGAACTTTAACTAAATTGGTTGTACTATTTATGAACTTGTTGAACTTTTGTTATACTATTTATGCGAATTGGTATATACTATTGTTATGCTTGAGTACTATCGTGCTAAAGTCCCCGGAAATACAGTTTACACTACTTATTAACTCGTCCGAGAGCCAGACGAGCCGTTGATATTTATGGATAGCGCTATTTAGGGGGAAACCACTCCTCACTCACACTGTTCGTGAGTGCATAGTATCACCTTACTCATGTTAGCGATAGAACATGGAGCTTGGGGCATGTGTCGGTTGAATCGGTTTAGTAGTGGCCTCAATTGCATTAACACTCTTGTATATTACCTTTCATATTCGCAACTATTACAACCAATCATTTTATTTATGTCTCTTAGGAGCAAAACTTTTCGTTCAATTAATTGTACCTGTGAGCTCATCAACTATGACCATAGTTGACCCTTTTGTTTTATCATGCTTTTCAGGCGAACGACAATAAGGTGCATTCTAGGAGCACTTTTGCATGGATGCATACTCATATGCGTTTGCTTCACTTTGAATTATGACTATCTTTTGGAAACCTTTATGAACTTGGTGTAATCTCTTTTGAAACTATGGGTTGAAATTGTAATAACTTGTAATACTTTCTACAAATTATGTATGGTGTTGCTTCTATATCTTATGCATTGTTACCCGGTACTGTTACATCTCGTGTTTCCGCTTTAGCGGGGTGTGACAGGTTTGGTATCAGAGCCTAAGGTTATAGAGAATGCCGGTTTTTCTAAACGAAAACCCCAACTATAACCAACATTTTTAAATAATATTTTCTTAAAACACTAAAAGTATTATCAGTTTAACTAAACCGAGCATATAACTAGTATAACTAACCCGTGTGTTGCATTATTAGACCTCAGTTAGACATAGCCTGATCACCTATGTTTAATTTAGGTAAGATTATGCGAGACACGGAGTAGGTATACTGTGATTATGTTCGATGTTCTTTCCTATTTAAACCTATGAAAAGCAAACGTTGTGTGAGTGCATTGCATATTGTAGGCATCTATAGTGGCACTATTAGTAACTAAGTACATCTTTAGGAACTAAGTCATCTTTTGGTACAGACTTACCATGTCACACTCCTCACTGCACGCTCTAGGATCAGCTGATGATTCTGGTTACTACACTGGTCGCCCCCGCGACAACCCACCGAGATACGAGCCAGAGGAGGATCCCTCTGAGGAGGAACCCTTTGAGGAGGACCCCTCTGAGGACCCAGAGTCAGAAAATGAAGTTAGCAGCTGAGAGGCCACCAGCGTAACTACTAGGATGACCCCGACACCCGTCTCACCCCAGCCACCTCAGAATGGTGTGCGATCGAGGGCCACTGCTCGTATGAGCGTTGCCCCTCCTGTTAGGTTTGCAGTCAGAGATTTCCCTCCAGGAACAGGACCTTCCCGACCTTCAGGAAATGTACCCCCTGAGACTGTTTCTGGGATCCCGATTTCACGAGATCCCAACATGACTTTCTGGTTAGCACGCAAGGTAGACGGTATAACTCACGAGCTTCAGGCTCATAGGGCTAGCATTTTCCATCATGGACAGATGTTGGGTAATACTGTAGACCTAACCGAGCGGTTGATTTATCGGGTGAGCGATGCTCGGGACACAGCGAGTACGGCGATATTTTGGTGCAGAGTGTTAGCAGGGCTCACGTTTCTTTTGGCCGCAATACTTGTTTGGGGAGTTTGGTTTAAAGTGTAGTGCTTGTAGCATGCGTCAACTTTTAAAATTTAGTGAATGTATTTTATTTCAGTTATTTATGAAGGATTGTAATGTAATGGTTGATCCAAATTTTGAAACTCTGGATTACTAATGGAAAAACCTTATTTTGCTTACTTTATATGACTGTGGTAGTTACTTACACACTTACTTGAAAGTAAAACTTTTACCATAACTTAGTTTTGAATAATTACTAATATATTAAAGTTGTAACTATACAAATACGCAATACAAGCACTAACCAATAGCCTTTACCTGACTTAGAATCATGCCTCCAAGGAGAAACACAGACAACGTAGCTGAACAAGTAACTCGAGAACTTAACGCGGCACTACCTAACCTCGTTGCTCAAATCACCGCGGGTATCAATGCAGCTCAAGGGAACCCGGGAGGACAACCTACCAACAACAATCAAGGATGCAGCTACAAATCCATCATGTCATGTCGTCCCAAGGAATTCTTTGGGATAGAAGGTGCTGTTGGGCTGTTATCCTGGATTGAAAGCATAGAGTCAGTGCTCCACATCAGCAAATGCTCACCGGGAAACCAAGTTGAATATGCGTCGTGCATGTTTCAGGGAAGAGCTTTGACATGGTGGAATAACCAGATTCAGACCCGTGGTCGCGTAGCTGCGTATAACCTTTCATGGGAGGAATTGAAGAAGTTGTTGATAGAAGAGTACTGTCCAAAAGATGCGCTCCAGAAATTAGAATCTGAATTCTGGAACCATGCCATGGTTGGGACTGACATCGATAAGTACACTGCCCGATTTCATGAGCTTGCAAGGCTAGTGCCCCACATGGTTACCCCAGAGGAGAAGAAAGTGGACCGGTACATATGGGGTTTGGCCCCAGAAATTCGAGGAATGGTTACCTCAGCGAATCCATCAACCATTCAGTCGGCTGTGGTCTTGGCTAACTGTCTGACCAATGATGTGATTAGATCAGACGGATCGTCCAAAGGGAAAGATGGTGGAAAAAGGAAGCTGGAAAACCAACAAAGGAACAGGGGCGGTGGTAACCCGGATAAGAAGCAAGTGATGGCGAAAAACTATGGTGTGGTTGCCCAAGGACCGAAGCAATACAACGGTCCGCATCCAAAATGCAACAAGTGCAACTTTCACCACTCAGGAAATTGTCCGGTGTGCGACAAGTGTAAACGGGCAGGCCACTATGCTAAGTATTGTAGGAATGGAAATGGGAGTGATGGGCAAAAAGCAGCATGCTTTGAGTGTGGAAGCCAGGACCATCTCAAAAACACTTGCCCAAGGCTGAATAGAGCTCCTAATAACAATGCTGGAAATCAAAGGGGCCCAGTGTGGGGACGGGCATTTGTCATTGGAATTGAGGAAGCGAGGCAGGATCCGAACGCTGTGACAGGTACATTCCTCTTAAACAATCACTACGCGTCTGTACTATTTGACTCTGGGGCAGAGAGAAGTTTTGTCTCACTAGAGTTTAGGCCACTGATTAACTTAAAGTCAGACAAACTAAAGGAGATCTATATTATCGAACATGCTAATGGCCATGAATTTGAGGCTAGGGACATAATTTTAGGTTGTAACTTGGACCTAGCTGATAAGTCATTCAATATCGACCTAATTCCAATTGAACTGAAGAGTTTCGATGTAGTGGTGGGTATGGACTGGCTCGCCAAGGTCCGAGCAGAGATAGTCTGTTTTGAAAAGGTCATCCGAATACCTCTACAAGACGGAGAAACTCTTGCTGTGCAGGGAGATAAACCCGACCGAGAGCTAAAAATTGTGTCGACCATAAAGATGCGTAAGTATCTGAAGAAAGAGTGCCATGCATTTCTGGCTCACGTGGTAGAAAAGAAATCGAAGGAGAAGCGTATCCAAGATATCCCTGTGGTTAGAGATCACCCTGAAGTTTTCCCGGAAGATTTGCCTGGACTTCCCCCGTCAAGGCAAGTCGAATTTCGGATTGATCTAATTCCAGGGGCAACACCTGTAGCTAAAGCGCCATATCGTTTGGCACCGGCTGAGATGCAGGAACTGTCGGAGCAATTACAAGAACTTTTGAGCAAAGGATTGATTCGACCAAGCTCATCGCCCTGGGGAGCTCCCGTCCTCTTTGTCAAAAAGAAAGATGGGTCATTCCGGATGTGTATTGATTACAGGGAACTAAACAAGTTAACTATTAAGAATCGATACCCTCTTCCCCGAATAGATGATCTATTTGATCAGCTACAAGGCGCATCCTATTTTTCAAAAATCGATCTACGATCTGGATACCATCAGGTGAGTGTGCGCGAGGAAGACATCCCTAAGACAGCCTTTAGAACGCGTTATGGGCACTATGAATTCCTAGTAATGCCCTTCGGACTAACAAACGCACCGGCAGTTTTTCATGGATTTGATGAATAGGGTGTGCAGACCATACCTAGATAAGTTCGTGATTGTGTTCATCGATGACATATTAATTTACTCGCGAAGTAAGAGTGACCACGAACACAATTTGAAGTTGATACTGGAACTACTCAAGGACCAGAAAACTGTACGCTAAATTCTCAAAGTGCGAGTTTTGGCTTCGAGAGGTACACTTTCTTGGTCATGTGGTCAACGAAAAAGGAATCCAGGTGGACCCAGCTAAGATTGAGGCGATTAAGAAGTGGGAGGCCCCGAGGACCCCTACGGAAATTCGTCAATTTCTGGGATTGGCTGGTTACTACCAAAGATTCATTGAGAACTTTTCAAAAATCGCCAAGCCATTAACAGAATTGACCCAAAAGGCGAAGGAGTTTGTTTGGGGTAAAATGCAGGAAGAAGCATTCCAAACACTGAAGCATAGATTATGCAACGCACCAATTTTGGCGTTACCCGAAGGAACAGAGGATTTTGTCGTATACTGTGATGCGTCACACCAGGGATTGGGATGTGTGCTGATGCAAAAGAACAAAGTCATCGCTTATGCATCGAGGCAGCTCAAGGAGCATGAGAAGAACTATACAACACACGACTTTTAACGTTACATAAGGAGGGAAGCCCCAAAAACGCCATCCGAGATACGACAATTTCTTGGACTAGCCGGCTATTACCGACGCTTCATCGAGAACTTCTCGAAAATAGCCCAACCACTCACCGCTCTAACTCAAAAGGATAAGAAATTTGTTTGGGGCGAGAAGCAAGAAATTGCTTTCTAATTGTTGAAACATATACTAAGTACCGCACCCATCCTATCACTACCCGAGGGAGTAGAAAACTTTGTTGTCTACTGTGATGCTTCACATCAGGGATTGGGTTGCGTGTTGATGCAAAACGACAAAGTCATTGCTTACGCGTCTCGACAACTGAAAGTTCCCGAAAAGAACTATACGACGCATGACTTAGAGCTAGGAGCTGTCATTTTTGCACTTAAGATTTGGAGACACTACCTATATGGTACAAAGTGCACTATCTTCACAGATCACAAAAGTCTCCAACATATATTCGACCAGAAAGAACTCAACATGAGGCAACGTCGTTGGGTCGAATTACTGAACGATTACGACTGTGATATTAAGTATCACCCGGGCAAAGCTAATGTAGTAGCGGATGCCTTGAGTCGTAAGGAAAGAGTCAAACCTCGAAGAGTTCGAGCTTTAGGATTGACAATCCACTCGAATCTCATTATTCAAATTCGTGACGCTCAACAGTCAGCCTTCACTCCCGAACGCCTTAAGGAAGAATCCTTGAAGGGAATGGAGAAACAACTTGAAACCAAGGACAATGGAGTGTTGTACTTCATGAACCGAATTTGGGTACCATGCGTAGACGAATTGCGCCGATTGATCTTGGACGAAGCACATAAGTCCAACTACTCGATACATCCTGGTGCAGATAA